>JAEIFJ010002545.1:0-536196 GCA_018903435.1 Leucophenga varia
GCTAGTCTAATCATCGTATGACGGTTCTACCGAAGTTACCGATTATCCTTGTTTTACTTATAATACAAGTAAGAGTTTACCTATGCTCTGTAGCAGTCTTGTATCCATTGCCGATAAAGCAGCCATCTGTCGGCCAGTAAGGTGAACGTGATCATGTGTATGTGGAAGGTAGCAATTAGGAGTGTTTACCCACTTACCTCGAAAAATTACATATAAATTTTAAATTTAGATAGTACTTACACAAAAAAAAACTAGATTCTTATTACAATATAGGTATTCACAGTTCCGAATTTAACGTTTTTCCTTGTTTAACTTGAAACACAAGTAAGTGTTTAAATAGCGCAGTCATTTTCATTGCTGATAAAGCTGCCCTCTCTCGGCCAACAACGTAAACGTGATCATATGTATGTGGCAGGTAGCAACTAGGGAGTGTTTATCCACTTTCCTCGAAAAAATTATAAATTTTGAATATAGATAGAACTTACAAAAAAAAAGTTAAGATTCTTATGATAATATAGGTATTCACAGTACCGAAGTTAACGTGTTTCCTTGTTTAACTTAAAATACAAGTAAGTTTTTAAATACCGAAGTCTTCCATTCATTGCCGATAAGCCTGTCATCTGTCGGCCAGTAAGGTAAACGTGATCATGTGTATTTGGGGTGTTTATCCACTTTCCTCGAAAAAATTACATATAAATTTTTAACAAAAAAAAAAAAAAATTAAGATACTTATTATAATATAGGTATTCACAGTACCGAAGTTAACGGTTTTCCTTGTTTAACTTAAAATACAAGTAAGTTTTAAAATAGCGTAGTCTTATATTCAAGTCTCTACGTCTATTCAATTAAAATGTAGGATTTTGTTTTCATGGCTCTCATTAGGCCCCGTTCAAAATTTTCTTAAGTCCCGTCTAAGTGCTTACCTGTAATAAAAAAAAAAATTGGTCAGAAAATCTATATTGCGTCCACATATGGGTCCCAGGTCCAAATTCCGGAAATCCTTGAACACCTTGAACGCTAAAAATGTTTATTAACCATCATTCAAATGAGCCCTGTTTCTCTCTCTCGCTTTTTCCGGTTTCAAGGCCCCTATGAGGCCCTGGGTAAAATTTTACAATTTTTTTTCCTTTCTGACCATCTGGTTTTATTTATTGGTGCGGTAAAGTTGTCGATTTTCTGAGTTTTTTGGTGGCTTTCCTTAGGGGAGAAATTTGTGACTCTGGTTAAGCTTAAGTTAGTCAGATAATTTTTTTATATTTTTTTATACCCGTTACACATAGTGTAGACGGGTATATTCAGTTTGTCCAAAAGTTTGTAAGGCATTGAAGGAGGCATCGGAGACCCCATAAACGAATCGATCTAGCCATGTCCGTCTGTCTGTCCGTCTGTTTATTGCTATGCGATTTATTCAATGAAGATATTAAGATATTGGGCTGAAATTTTAAACTTAAGCTTTTCTCGGCAACGACTAGCTTAAGTTCGAAAATGAGAGTGCTACGCCCATTTTTAGGTATAACCCCCACACAAACTTATCGATTTTTCGATTTTTTGTTTAAAAATAGTAATTATTTATGAATGTACTCGCTCACAATTGGGTAAAAATTTTTTTTGTAATCAGTATGGGAACAACAACAACACATATGGGAGGCCTGGTTGGTTGGTAGTTATCTCGCCTGTAGCAATATGTTTGCCATTAGTGCTAAGAATTGTTTTTGAGGAGTGTTATTCCTTTTTGTTGGTAAGCCACAATAAATGTTGGCTATAAAGATTTGAAGAATGTTTTGTATTGAGTTGATGAAACAATATTTATCTTGCACATGAATAATTGAAGCTTGAATATAATCGTGACCAAAATGTTCAATGACTGGGTGATTTGTATTATATAAAGTATAGCCTGTTATCTTTAGGAAATGTTTAGATGGATAAATGTTTTCGGGAAGTTTAGGGAAAATGTTTTACTTTTTAGTGCATTATAAACTTCGCAGCCTTTATAGATAGAAGTGTGGTTACCATTGTTTAGGGCATATTTGGACTGACCATGGTCTAAAGTTAGAGCGCAGCTTATTGTTTTGTGTGGACCAGCGCATGTAACACAGACTGGATCTCTTGTGCCATAGTTTTTGGTATACCCATACTTCTAACAATTCGCATAATGCGATCGTGTTCGTTTAATATGAGGTGGCTTGAATGTGATTTTTGTCTGAAGAAAATATGAAATTTTATATACATACATCTTTATTATACCCGCCACACATAGTGTGAAGGGTATTATAAGCTTGTCAGAAAGTTTGTAACGCATTAAAGGAGACATCGGAGACCCCATAAAGTATATATATTCTTGATCAGCATTGGAAGGGGAGTCGAACTAGCTATGTCTGTCTGTCCGTCCGTCCGTCTGTCCATCTGTCCGCCTGTCCGTCTGTCATGCTGTCTGCCGTATTAAAACGATTATTTCGGAGACTATATGAGGTAGAGTTTTCAAAATTGAAACTTAGACTCTCTTAGGCCGTCAAGTGTGCACTTACAAACGGTTTTTTCTCTAGACCCATTTAAGTGAGTACCCCCCATACAAATCTACCCCAAAAATTTGGGGTTTTGCATAAAATCGTCATTGTTTTTTATTCTAGGAAGTTCAAATTGAGTATTAATTATGTCTATGATAGTCCCAATAAAATGTCCCAGTATGGGTAGGACCAACAAAATTGTAGGTATAGCCCCCATACAAAGTTTCCCAAAAACTTTGGGTTTTTACAAAAAACGTCATTGTTTTTTATTCTAGAAAATTTAAATTTAGTATAAATTATGTCTATGATAGTCCCAATGAAATAGACCAATATGGGTAGGCCCAACAAAATTTTAGGTATAACCCCATTCAAAGATATACCCGATTTCTTAAGTTTTTCTATGAAAATCCAATTCAATGAGGTATGGTAGTTAAATAGAACCTAACTAAAGGTACATATAAATTGGGTACAGGGTATCTTGCAGTCGAGCATACTCGACTTCAGCGTTCTTTCTTGTTTTTTCTTCGTTTTGCGCAACTATAAAGTCGCACATGCTTTACACCTTCGAAGATGATGAAGCTCATCTTTTTGTAAATCTGGCATGTATTAGATGTATTCGACTGCGATGTTAGCTTTTTGTATTAAAATAATGACTGTTTGCTTAGCCTATTTAATATGTCGCATATACCTTGTTTTAACCTTGCAGGGTGATATTTCAGTTAATTTATTGGAATAAAGAGGAAAGTGAGAGTATTTTTCCTTTAATTACCGTGAATGAGAATGGAGCATTGTTGCTTTCAAGATGCACAGTTTACCCGTATTGCACAGTTACGCATAGCTAGAAATGGTATCTACTATATGTTACATTTTAATGCCCAACTAATTTCTTGTTTAATTTTGCAAATATAATCTTTACATTATATGTATATCAATTCAAAAAGAAATATGTTGTAGCGGTCGCTACTGACAGACCGTTACAACACAAACATTATTTTTCATTTTTTTTCCACAGTGCACTACGTTTTTTTTTTAGCGGATTTTAACACCCAATGACATCAACTCTTCGATAGTTTAGTTAGAAGAGCGGTGGACTGTAGAGTGAGATTCGATTGTAGACATCCGTAGGTCCCTGGTTCAAATCCAACTCGAATGACTTTTTTTTTTAAATTTATTTTTAGTGCAAAATTTTATAAAAATGAAAAATATGAGCAAATTTTAAAAAAAGTTGAACAAAGTATATAAAGTATATTTAGAAATAATATATTAAAAAAACTCTTAAAAAAGAATATAAAATTTTTGTTGTATTTTTTTTTAACAAAATAAAAAAATCGTGTATGGGATTTGAACCAGCGACCTATGGATATCTACAATCGAATTTTATACCACAGCCCACCGCTCTACCAACTGAGCTATCGAGGGTGTTTTTTGGCTGTTGAACAATTGTCTGGTATAACATAAAAGTCTGCATTCCATTTGTATCAACTATATCAAAACAAATTCATATACTCACATATACATCCATACACACATATAGATGTAAGTTAAATAAAATTGTACTTTTATTTTTTTAATTTAAAGATTTTATTTTAAGGTTTTATTATTTTATTTCTGTATTGTTCATTTTTATTATATGATAAAATATTAATTATTAATTATAAGATGATTTTATTGCGTCATGTTCATTTGGCGGTCTTGATTCTACTAACTCGATCGATCTTCAGCTCCAGCTCAAGATCTTCTTTTTCTATCTAGATTTTACAGTTATCTTTTTTCACAGTTTTATATTTAGTTCGTAAACAACTTAGTTCGTAAACATTTCTTAGCAATAGGTATCTTAATTTTAGGATAACAGTTAGATCTCCTGATATTACGGTTATATTTTTTAGTTCGTAAACAATATAGATCGAAAACAAATTAATGAAAACGGTTGTGTTTCCAAATAGTTCGAAAACAAGATCCCGTTATGTCTTAAGATCTATTAATATTATAATGGGTGTTTAAATTATTAAATTAGCATGCAATGCAAAATATATAACTATATAAATATATTATATGAAAAATAGAATATGTTATATATAATATATATATATATAACTCGCCTCTCCTTAAGATTTGAGCCTCTTCGAATCAAATATAATTATTTTGTTTTATATTTTAATTGATTTTAATACAATATAATATAATATAATTTATTTACCTTTTATACCCGTCACACATAGTGTGAAGGGTATATTCAGTTTGTCGGAAAGTTTGTAACGCATTGAAGGAGACGTCGTAGACCCCATAAAGTATATATATTCTTGATCAGCTCGACGAGACGAATCGATCTAGCCATGTCCGTCTGTCTGTCCGTCTGTCTGTCCGTCTGTCTATCTGTATATTTCTAGGCATCTTTTTTCTTGAAGATAAAAAGATATTAAGCTGAAATTTGGAACTTAAGCTTTTCTCGGCAACGACTATTATGAGTTCGAGAATTAGAGTGCCACGCCCATTTTTAGGTATAGCCCCCATGTATTCGCTTCCAATTGTGTAAAAACATTTCTTTTGTCATTCAGTGTCAAAACCAAAATGCCACGCCCTCTTTTAGGCATAGCCCCCATATAAACTTTCCGTCTTTTCCGATTTTTCCGATTTTTTGTAAAAGAAATACTAATTATTTATGCATATATTCACTCCAATTTGGCTAAGAACATTCTAATGTCATCCAATGTCAAATCAGATGTGCCACGCCCATTTTTTGGTATAGCCCCCATACAAACTTTCCGACCATTTTCGATTTTTTGTATGAAAATGGTTATTATTTATTCATGTATTTACTCCATATTGGGAAAAAACTCTTCCAATATCATGGTGCCACGCCCATTTTCAGGTTTTCTTGCATACAACCTTACCGCCCATTTCCAGATATATTCGAGAAATATGTTGTTATACATATCTGTATTTTTAGCTCAAAATTTTAAATTAATATTGTGTGTAAACTTAGGTGACCACTGATGATTACACATAAACTCTTTAAAGATTCATGTGACGGGTATTTAAGCTTCGGTTCTACCGAAGTTAACGTTTTTTCTTGTTTTTTTTAAATGAATTATTACTTTAGTTTTACAAATTATTTTTAGTGAAAAGAAAGCAAATTATACGAACTTCTTATCTAAACACTATAATATTTTAAGTGGTCTTCTAAACAGTGCAACATATACTTTATTGGGATTGCTATAATGGTATTTATGAAACCTCTTAACCGTTTTTTGTCTTAGTGCTACTGGATTTTTTGGTATATAAATTTTCCTTTTTTAAATCCAGTTCAATTAGTTCTCTTTTTGAGTTTTTTCTTGTTATAGCCTTTCTTTTACTTTTATCAATTCTATCTCTTATTTCTTTATAGTTTAGATCTAAATTATTAATGAAATCTATCGGTTTTATCTTTTGTAACACTATGAAAAGAATTGTTATAAAAACGCACTGCCTTTAAAACTAATTCTTCCGTATCATTAATATGATTTGATTTTTTTGAAATTCGTATGTGTTCTAACAGTGTTAAGTGTAACCTCTCAATATCTGAATTTCCTGTGTGAGAATGGGGAATTGTGAAATGTGCTATAAAATCATTCTCTTGGCAATACATTCGTATTAAAACATTATTAAACTCGTTGTCCATAACTAACTTTTCAGGTTTTCCAAGAAGGGCAATTCTTTCTTCTAATTTGACCTGAATAGTACACATGTTTTTGTCTGATAATTTATGCGCAGTTGCCATTTTAGTAAATTTATCAATTGTTGTCAAAAATGGAGTTTTATGAATTTAAAATATATCCAAATGAACAATTGCATTTGGTTTATCTGAAGTAAATGTATGATGAAATTGCTTTTTCAAAGGTTTTCTGTAATACTTATTCTCAATACAAATTCGACAACTATTAATATATTTATTTATATATCTTAAAATTTTTGGAAAAAAATATAAGTCTTTAATCTCTTCATAATTTTCTTGGATGCCTCTATGATTTCCCTTTATATGAATATCTTCAATGATATTTAGCAAAAGTTCCTCAGAAGTTACATCTACTGCAAGTTTTGTACATTTGACAAATTTAATTTAATTATCGTTAGAGAATAATTGAATTAATTTTGTTTGTAGTTTATTATAAATACTATAACCGAGCTCAGAAAATATTCCGACAGTTCCACTTTTTTATTTCACGTCTAAGAAAGTCATTTATAAAATGGTTGTTTGAAATATCCTCTTCAGATATATAAATAATTTTGAATTTCCTAAAAAGTATCTCAACATCTTTTTGTTTGGTTCGGACGATTTGAATTTGGGTTCGGTATTTATTTACAATTGATTCAACAATATGAAAATGTTCGTTTAAATTTTCGATTGCAGAATGTACGCTCTCACAAGAGTTTTCAAAAACTTTTACACGACTTAAGAAATCAGCGACTCTATTGTTTTTGCCGGTTAAATATTCAATATCGAACTGATATTCTTCTAGCAATATTTTCCAACGAATTATTCTAGAATTTGGTTCTTTTTAAAGAGTGTAGCCATTTTAATGGCTGATGATCGGTTTGAACCAGAAATTTTCTACCATAAAGATACGGGCGAAAATACTTTACAGACCAGACAATCGCTAACAACTCTTTTTCTAATGTGTGATAATTTTTCTCAGGTCCATTTAATGTCCTACTTGCGTAACAAATCGGTTTGTCATTTTGGCTATGAACTGCACCTATAGCATAATTGCTCGCATCTGTTGTTAAAACGAATTTTTTGCTAAAGTCTGGATAAGATAATAATGGAGGGCTAGTCAAAATTTTCTTTAATTTTTCAAACGCCTCGATATATGACAAATCGTTGACATTGATTTTGGAATCCTTCTTTAAATATTTAATAATAGGATTGGCTATCATAGAATAGTTTTTAATACATTTCCGATAATATCCGGTTAAACCTAGAAACGATTTAATTTCAGTGACTGTTTTTGGAAGTTTAAATTTTGAATTGCACTGATTTTTTCAGGGTTAGGCATTATACCGCCATTAGTAATAATGTGACCCAAAAATTGGTTTCTTTAGCTAAAAATTTACATTTATCGATTTGAATTTTTAAATTGTATTCATTCAATCTTGTGAATATTTTTTGCAAGTTTTCGAAATGTTCACTCGAAAGAGGTAGAAAAGACTAATATATCATCCATATAGATGACGCAGATAATGTTGATGTAATCACTTAATACGTAATTCATCATTCTCTGGAACGTAGCTGGTGCGTTTTTATGTCCAAAGGGTATCCTAAGGAACTCAAAATGACCGCGAGATGTAGAAAATGCAGTTTTCTCAATATCGTTTTCATCCATAAGGATTTGATGAAAACCTTTTGCGAGATCTAGTGACGTGAAATATTGGGCTCTCCCAATTTATCAAAAGAGATTCGATATTAGGAATCGGAAACCTATCGTCTACCGAAATATCATTCAATTTCCTAAAATCGATTACTAATCGCCACTTCTGCTCATTTAAATTATTTAACTTTTTCTTAACAATCCACACAGGAGAATTGTATGGTGATTTGCAATGTCTAATTATATTTTGACTTAACATGACTCTTATTTGTTTATCTATTTCCTGCTCCAAAATTTGTGGGTGCCTGTAATTTGTACAGTAAATAGGCATAGACGAAGTTGTTACAATTTTGTGTTTAACACAGTTAGTGAATGTCAAATTTTCACCTTCTATATAAAATGTTTTTTTATTTTTTATCAGAAATGTTTTCAGCATATGATTTTCCTCGGCATTTAGCTCAGAAGAGATTAGATTATTTTCGATAGGCCATTTAGATTTAGTAATGTAATAGATTTCTTCATATCTAATAGGATATGTAATATTAAAAAGAAACATTTTATTGTTATTTACTTCTAGCAAATTGTTTTTAAAGTCTAAAACTGCTCCAATCGGGCCTAAAACGTTTATTCCGATAATGCAATCAAATGATTTTTCTTCTAAATCAACCAATTTAACTGACATAGTTTCGCCTTTTGCATTAAATTCCGACGGCACATTAACTACGACTTCCTCTAGAATTTGATTGCTACCTATTAATGTTTTTAGTAAGATTGGCTTTATTAATTTTCTTCGAGCACCAATAGAATAAAAAAATCTACTATTTCCTTATGTTGTTGCAGCTCCACTATCGATCAAACATCTAACTTTAACATTAATAATTGTAAGAAGTATTTTTGGTAAGTTGGTTCCGGAGGCTCGGTATGAAAATTTTGAGTCTCGATATTGTCGATTTCCATTTGAATTTCCTCTGATTGAGGAGGAAAATGTTTTAATTGTTGATTGGAACTTTGAACTAAATTGTGATCTCTAAAATGCCCCGAATTTTTACTTTCGTTTTGGTTATTATTATTATTTTCATTGAAGTTCGTATTATATTGATTCTGTGTCACAAAATTTCCAGATTTTTTCTTATGATGTTTATTGTTATAATTTTGATTATTATTTGCATTTGAAGTATTCTGACTTTTATTCTTTAAATTAACAATTTTAATATCTTTTAAAATATTGTGTTCTAAATAAAATGTATGAGCTTGTCTTATAAGGGTGATTTTTTAAGAGCTTGAGAACTTTAAAAAAAAAAAAAACGAATAAAATTTGCAAAATCTCATCGGTTCTTTATTTGAAACGTTAGATTGGTCCATGACATTTACTTTTTTGAAGATAATTTTATTTAAATGTTGACCGCGGCTGCGTCTTAGGTGGTCCATTCGGAAAGTCCAATTTTGGGCAACTTTTTCGAGCATTTCGGCCGGAATAGTTCGAATTTCTTCGGAAATGTTGTCTTCCAAAGCTGGAATAGTTGCTGGCTTATTTCTGTAGACTTTAGACTTGACGTAGCCCCACAAAAAATAGTCTAAAGGCGTCAAATCGCATGATCTTGGTGGCCAACTTACCGGTCCATTTCTTGAGATGAATTGTTCTCCGAAGTTTTCCCTCAAAATGGCCATAGAATCGCGAGCTGTGTGGCATGTAGCGCCATCTTGTTGAAACCACATGTCAACCAAGTTCAGTTCTTCCATTTTTGGCAACAAAAAGTTTGTTAGCATTGAACGATAGCGATCGCCATTCACCGTAACGTTGCGTCCAACAGCATCTTTGAAAAAATACGGTCCAATGATTCCACCAGCGTACAAACCACACCAAACAGTGCATTTTTCGGGATGCATGGGCAGTTCTTGAACGGCTTCTGGTTGCTCTTCACTCCAAATGCGGCAATTTTGCTTATTTACGTAGCCATCCAACCAGAAATGAGCCTCATCGCTGAACAAAATTTGTCGATTTCGAATTTTCGAACCGAACACTGATTTTGGTAATAAAATTCAATGATTTGCAAGCGTTGCTCGTTAGTAAATCTATTCATGATGAAATGTCAAAGTATACTGAGCATCTTTCTCTTTGACACCTTGTCTGAATCCCGCGTGATCTGTCAAATACTAATGCATGAAAATCCTAACCTCAAAAAAATCACCCGTTAGTTTAAATTTTATTTTGTAACAATAATGATTTAATGTAAAGTGGTAAAAATTAATGTATACGTCAAAAATCATTTGTTCAATTAGATTTGGTGTGTATAATGGATCAGGTTGAAATTGATACTTTGTATTCATTTGACTTAAAATCTTTTTTAATTTACATTGAAGCTCCTCAATATTTTTAGCTTCTACATTTAATGCATCACACCTCAAATTGAAAAATGATCTTTTAATACCAAATTCTTCTTTTAATTTTTCTAGAACTTCTTCAAAAGTTGGATTAAGTAAAGTTTCACATACTTTTAACGCTTTTCCTTGAACTCTGTTGACCAAGACCTTGTGTAGAATCAAACGATGTGCTTCCGCAGTCAGCTCCAGTACCGTCTCGATGTCTCTTAAAATGTTTCCAAGTGTATAGTCGCTTGTTCCATTGAAGGCTGGCAAACTTCTAGCTTCTCGTAGACTGTCCGCCAAAGACAACGCCATGACTATTATTTATTTAGTTTTATTTTCTTTTATTATATATTTAAATTGGAATTACAGCACTATCTTTGTTCGTGAACTATTTTTTAATTATTTTATTATATTTTATATTATAAACTGTTCACTTTAGATGCACGAAATAAATTACACTTATTGCAATCACTTTTTCAGTGTTTATTTGTGGAATATACATAAACGTATATTTAATTATTTTTTACTATAATTTTCCACACATAAGTTCGAATCACTGAACAAGACTTTTACTCTTATCCCATCCTCGTCGCCAGTTAAATAAAATTGTACTTTTATTTTTTAATTTAAAGATTTTATTTTAAGGTTTTATTATTTTATTTCTGTATTGTTCATTTTTATTATATGATAAAATATTAATTATTAATTATAAGATGATTTTATTGCGTCATGTTCATTTGGCGGTCTTGATACTACTAACTCGATCGATCTTCAGCTCCAGCTCAAGATCTTCTTTTTCTATCTAGATTTTACAGTTATCTTTTTTTACAGTTTTATATTTAGTTCGTAAACAACTTAGTTCGTAAACATTTCTTAGCAATAGGTATCTTAATTTTAGGATAACAGTTAGATCTCCTGATATTTTTAGTTCGTAAACAATATAGATCGAAAACAAATTAATGAAAACGGTTATGTTTCCAAATAGTTCGAAGACAAGATCCCGTTATGTCTTAAGATCTATTATTATTATAATGGGTGTTTTAAATTTTTAAATAGCATGCAATGCAAAATATATAACTATATAAATATATTATATGAAAAATAGAATATGTTATATATAATATATATATACAACTTGTATGTATGTATAGTAAAAAGAGCGCCAAATACATTTATTATATGTTATTTGTTATTCTTTTGTCCTGCTCATATACATGCTTAGTATGCATATAATGCTTGCTCACCCTAACAACTACAACTATTATCGAATTTCAGCAGGCAATTATTCCTTTTTCCTTTCCATATACATGCTTAATATGCATATAACGCTTGCTCACTCTAACAACTACTACTATTATCGTTTAACGTTACGATACGCTTTTTCTCGGCTAGCCCTCCTTCGCCATAATCATATCGCGCCATAAGAAACTTCGTTCCAAAATATATATTTAAATATATATATATATATATATATATATATATATATATACATATATGGCATTTAAAAACAATTTTTTAATTTATTTTACTCAAAATACAATTAAGTATTTACATAGCGCAGTTTGCAATTCATTGCCAATAATGCTGCCATCTGTTGGCTAATAAGGTAAACGTAATCATGTGTTTTGTGGCAAAAGTTTTCAGAATCGTGTTCAGATCAAAAAAAAATTCATTACAAACCAGTCTAAAAAAAAACCATGTTGCCCTGTGTTATATTACCTTCTCATTATATTGTAATATTTGTTTGCTTCTCGATCTGAAGAAATTTTATTGAAGTCAGTTAAGAAACCAAAAACATTTGAAAATATTTGAAGATGGTTTATCGGACAATAAGATGTAATCTTCGGGATACATACTAGTTTGCCAGACTTTCCTAAGTCTTCGTTTATTCTCTAGTTGATTTAAAAACGGGGTAAAATTAATTGCTGATTCAGCAACGGCATCATTGAAATAAATTACGGAGCTCTATGTGTCATTTCGAGATTTAAGCGCAATGTCCAAACGTAAGTATATGTTCAAAGAGTTCTTTCGGCTTGTTTTGGCCGTTTCGATGTAATCAGTTGAACTGGTGAGTGATCTGAAGATAACTCAATGCGTGACTTTATAGAAAAGTTATTAATATTTACATTTTTTATAACTTAGAATTCAATAAGATCTGGCACTTTGCGCGGGTCTGTTGATCAGTAGGTAGGCTCGCCTGTTGAAATATATATGGCATTATTGGTATGGATTGTTTCTAGGAGAATTTTACATTTTTTGTTGGTAAGCCTTGAGCCCCAGGTTATGTGTTTGCATTTAAATCACCAGCTGCATTAAATCTTTGTCCTAAAGATTTGAAGTATGTGTTATACTGAGCTGTTGAAACAATTTTGAAATTGGTAGCGGCCCATTTTTATCTAGCACATAAACAATAGAAGTTTGAATATACTCGTGGCTAAAATGTTCAATTCCATAGTGCTTAATTTTATTTTTTATTTAACAGCTGAATCCCTACTAAAAGTTTGAAGCGGTTTGATGAGATTTTTTCGCCAAGCAATTAATTTTGAAATGTTGTTTGTGGTTTGTTCTTTTTTTTGTTGTTGTTAATGTTTGGCTTTTGTTGTGTTTTCTTTTTTGGAGAATGTGTTTCTCTTTTCAATTTTAACGGCTTATTTGTGTGTGTGTGTCGATAGTACGTTGTTAACGTACTGTACATTAATATGAGGTGATTTTGAAATGGCGTGACCAATGAGGATTTAGATGACGTGATAGAGGAAGTTAAAGAGTGTACTGTTGTTGTTCTTTGCGCCGCAGCTGTCGAAATTGTACATCCACTTTGCGTTTTAATTGTTGTTGTAGATGCTCTTATTGGTTCAAAGGGAGGCAGTGGCACTCCAGGAGATGTTGCTAGGAAGTAAAGGAGAACAAGAATGAGCCTAGTAAGATAAAGTTTATTATTACTAAATCAATTCACTGATATTTGATAAACAACTTCCTGTGAAATAATTGGTTTGGATACTTTATATATATATATATATATATATATATATAAATATATATATATATATATATATATATATATATATATATATATAAATATATATAAATATATATAAATATATATATATATATATACACCCACTGAACCAAAAAGCGAGCATCTGGCGAGAGTATCGCAAAACTATCGCACTCGAGCTCGATAGCGACAAAAAAGTAAAGGTGTCGCTAAACTATCGCACTCGAGCTCGAATATGATATGATATATGAAGCGAACATCAAGCGATACTATCAAAACTATCGCAAAACTATCGCACTCGAGCTCGAATATGATTTATAAAGCGAGCGTCAAGCGAGAGTATCGTAAAACTATCGCGCTCTAGCTCGAATATGATACATGAAGCGAGCGTTAAGCGATAGTAATAAAATTCAAAATTAAAATTCAATGAAAAGAGAAAAAAGAATATTCTTGTAGCATATGTCTCTCTCGCTTATTTTCTGTACAACAGCACATGTACAATAAATGAACATACATATTAAAAACTTCAACAGACTGTACTAAACATAAGGATTGGCGTTGTGAGTTAAGAGGTCGCGCGACCCCAAATGCTTCAAAGTCATAGAAGGCTTCGAGTTCGATTCAGAAAAATATTAAAATCTAGACCATAATTGAAACATATAATAACTAATGGTTCTAACAAAAAATTATACAACAAATATAATAAAATAACGAGGAAAAACGTTAACTTCGGTGTAACCGAAGCTTAAATACCCGCCACACGAATCTTTGAATAGTTTATGTGTGACCATCAGTGGCTTATATACATTTAAAAATATATAGACGAAAATAATTAATTTTTCATACAAAAGTTCAAAAATAATCGGTGAGTTTGTATGGGGGCTATATATAAAAATGGGCGTGGCCTCTTGGTTTTGAAATTGGATGATATAAGTAGTGTTTTTACCCAATTTGGAGTAAATAAATTCATAAAAAATACCAATTTTTATTCATATAAGAACTTGGAAAAATGTTGGTAAATTTGTATGGGGGCAATACCTAAGAATGGGCGTGGCACCTTGGTTTCGACTTTAGACTGACAATTTGGACGTAGAATACATGCATAAATAATACATATTTTCATACAAAAATTCAGAAATTTTCGGAGCGTTTGAATCGCGGTCAGCAAAAAATGGGCGTGGCAGACTTGATTTTAACATACAAAGTAGTCGTTGCCGACGGACAGGCTTAATCGATTCAAATTTCGGCGTAATATCTACTATATCTTCATCTAAAAAAATGCGTAGAAGTAAACAGAGGACAAACAGACGGACAGACAGACGGACATGGCTAAATCGATTCGTCTACATCTAGCTGTATCAAGAGTATATATACTAATATCGTGTCTACTAATTGAAACATATGCGTTACAAACTGGTTCCGACAAACTGAATATACCCTTCAACAAATATGAGTGGGAATAATAATAATAATTGGAAAGAGAGAGAGAAGAGCCCCTAGAAGTGGGGTTGCTTGCCGCGAAAAAAAAAACATGAATAAAATTCCATAGTCAAAAAAGTATATTTTTGTTTTTTTACTTTTTTTTGTGTCGTAAAAGGCTTGCAAACGATATCGTAAAAGTCTCGAAAACGAATCGTGCGCGATAGTTCGAAAACGAAACTTTCACTGCCACAAACTGAGCGACGGGTGAATCGAATCGTTTGCGTGTGTTTTTTCGATAGTTTCTTTCGCTTTTCGTTCGCGTAAGTATCGCTTGCGATATCTTTTACGAGCTTTTTGGTTCACTGGGATAACTTTACAAATACTGAATGGCTTCTTTCAAGGCAAACGTACTTTTTCTCAAAAATTATTATATACAATATATAGTATGTATGGCCATCATTTAAGATAATAACCAAGCTGGTATGGTCCAATGTTACTTGATACCAATTTCGGACTCCAATCTTGAGGATGTCTTCCAACATCTGATCCTTCCAATGTAGCGGCGCTTGGACTCGCAAAGTAGCATCGGTTAGCCAGAGTAGTTCTTTGTCTAATTTCTAAGCTGGTGTTATTGTTCTTATTTATCTCTGATCCCAAGTACACGAAGTTTACCACAACCTCGAATGTGAAATTCCCCATGCTCACAGATTCTAGAGGGTGTGTTGATGATCTGCTAGTAGATACAACGTACTTCGTCTTTCTTTCGTTCACCGCTAATCCCATAGAGCGGGAATTCTCTTCAATCTTTTTGAAAGCCCGACTGACTGTACGCCGATTATGTTAATGCCATCGGAGTACGCGAAAACATAGTTTCTTCTAAGAAAATATTGCTCTCCAAATGAACGTGAGGGCACTTGAGAAGCGTATACTTTGGAAAATCGATCCCAATTTGTGCACTCATCTGAGTTATGCATTCTTTGGCATCAATGATACCGGCTCCATCAAATCACTCGATGAATGGCTCGATTTAGATAGCGGTTTGTGTTACATTCGCAAGGATCGCTAAGGATCAAAAGATTCTGGGAGTCATCGACAGAAATGACGAATCGGAAAGAATACCCAGACACCAGTGGAAGTGGGTGAAAGCCGAGCTGTCGCAACAAACTTTGGTGCTACTCCGAGAGCATCCGGGCTCAACCATGGCCGTTTCGGATGCAGGATGGTACCAAAGCAACATCAAGGTTGTGGCGTGCGAAGACGATAGTACGGTGAATCTGTATAAGATCGCAGTAAGCCGTGTTGGGGAGGTGTACCCGGGAGCCAGGCTAGAAGCGGTCGACGTGAAGGACATCCCGTCTAGACCCCGAGCGAGAGCATGGGTAACCTCGAAGCCTACCGACCCCAAAGATATGCTGGAGTTGCTGCAGCTGCAGAACCCAGGCCTTCCTACGCATAATTGGAAGGTGGTGAAGCTGGAGGAGAAGACCACGAGGGCTACAACCCAAGTGCTCATCCTGCTCAACAAAGAGAGCATTGAGCCTCTTAAAAGAATGAGGGCAGAGTTAATTATGGCTGTGACAAAATAACTCTGAAAGTTTACAAGACCGATGCTACGGCGGACGGAAACTTAGCGCACTTCATCACGACTGACCCTCCCAGTGGTGATGAAATGGAAGCGGAAGAAGAAGAGCCAGTAGCCGCCGAAGGATATGCCTCGTCTGTGTCGGACTTCGGGTCGGACATAATGAGGCTATACGGCAACTCCACAGCTCTCCCCAGTAACGACGAGGGGGAGAACGACAGGACGCTGACGGAGGAGTTGTGTAAGGATGCAGGTCCTGCAAATAAACCTGCATCACAGTAAAGCAGCATCAGCTGCTCTCCTCCTTCACCTCGAAAGAGGGGAAGTAGATGTAGTCCTCGTCCAGGAACCGTGGATTGTGGGCGATAAAATATGTGGACTGAAAAGTCCAAAGTACAGAATGCACAACACAAGGGGTAATGGTAAACCTCGTACGTGTATTTTAGTGAAAACTTATTTTAATACATTTACTATTCCCCAATTTAGCAATGGAGACGTAACAACTGTCAGTCTAGAGTTAGGGGGCTCCCAACTCAGACTGACTTCCTTCTATATGACTTACGACGACTCGGGGCCTCTTCCATCAACAGTAATTCAAGAGCTTGTGCTGCAAAGCCAAGTGGAAAACTAGAGCATCATTCTTGGAGGAGATGCTAATGCGCACCACACACAATGGGGTACTACAAACACGAACGAGAGGGGGTGAGTTACTTTCTGACTATCTCTTATTATCCAACTTATACATAAATAATAAAGGCAGTAGGCCAACTTTTATTATTAGGAATCGAAAGGAGGTACTAGACATCACGCTAGTCTCCGAAGACCTATTGGAAGACATTATATCTTGGAAAGTCTTGGATGACCATTCCTTTTCAGACCATAGATATATTGAATTCTAATTATCCAAAACCACCCCCAAACCTATAGAGGTTATGAACTTGAGGAAAGCTAACTGGGGACTATACCGAAAAGCCTTAGAACGTAGACTACCCTCGGCCCAAAATGAACTACCCAACAATGTAGAAGAATTAGAAGATTTAGTTAACCTTTTCTCCGACAGCTGCACAGACGCACTCAAAAAGGCGTGCCGGAAAAAGAAATTTAAAACGACCTATAAGCCACCCCTGGTGGTCCAATCAACTGGGCGTCCTTAGAAGGGAGTGTAGGAGGGGTTTCAACCGAGCCAAATGGTCTAACCTGGACAGCGACTGGGAACAATACAAAGCCTAACTAAAGAAGTTCAAGTCCGCTCTCAGGAAATCTAAAAGGGAACCCTGGGAAAAGTTCTGTAGCGAAATAGAGACCACTTCTGAAGCTCCACGTTTGAGAAAGGTCATCTCTAAAACCCCAGTATCAGTAGGTTATCTTATCAAACCTGAGGGTTACCTACCTGGACCAACTCGAGTTCTGAGTCCTTAAACCTCTTAACGGACACACACTTTCCTGAAAGCCCTGTCCAACAGGAAGTAACAGGTGATACAGAAGCTATCTCACGACCAGTGTTTGATGCTATTATTTGTAAAGAAAGGATCGAATGGGCAATCGACTCCTTCAAGCCGTTTAAAACTCCGGGAGCTGATGGCATCACACCGGCTCAACTACAACAAAGCAAAGAGAAAGCATCCCATGTAACACCAAAGGATTTCACACCGATTAGTTTATCATCTTTCATATTAAAAACCCTAGAAAGATTGATTGACATATACATGAAAGAAAGTATTAACCCCAGACTCATTTCCAATTCACAACACGCCTATACCAAAGGAAAATCCACAGAAACAGCACTCCATATAGTCACCTCGACTATAGAAAAAATCTTTCGAGGAAAAAGAATACACTCTAGCAGCCTTTCTTGACATAGAGGGAGCTTTTAATAATGTCCACCGCGGGGCCATCACTGGTGCCTTAACGGACGTAGGAGTCGACGCCTCCCTAACTGGTTTTATACGCTCTATGCTAACCAGCAGAGCTGTTAACTCCACGCTGGGAGAGGCGGCGACTCGTAGGTGCGTTAATAGGGGGACCCCCCAAGGGGGTGTTCTCTCTCCTCTACTATGGGTCTTAACGGTTAACCAGCTGTTGAGGCGTATGGCGGAGGAGGGATACCAGGTGATTGCCTACGCGGACGACGTGGTGATCTTAATAAGAGGAAAGTACCCTCAAACACTCTGTCACCTAATGCAATCAGCACTAAAAAAGCTTATCTTCCTGGGCAACCTCATGCGGACTAAGCATCAACCCAGCCAAAACGGAACTTGTACTCTTCACTAGGAAATATAAGATTCCGACACTAGTTCCACCAAAACTTAACAATATCTCCCTAACCTTTAGTGACAGTGCCAAATATCTGGGTGTTATTCTGGATAAAAAGCTAAACTGGAACGATAATATAGAAGAACGTATCAAGAAAGCCAACGTGGCGCTCTTCACATGTAAAAAAGCCATTAGCAGGAGGTGGGGGTTCTCACCTTGCATTGTACACTGGCTGTACACGGCAGTGGTGCAACCAATACTTCTGTATGGAGTCTGCGTCTGGTGGCCAGCACTCGACAAAGTGACCAACCGCAACCGTTTACAGAAGGTTCAAAGGAGTGCGGAGATATGCATTAGCGGTGCTCTACGCACCACACCAACTGATGCACTAAATACTCTCCTATATCTATTACCTCTAGATCTCATAGCCAAAGAACTGGCAACGAATACAGCTATGAGAATCAGAGAGACGGCAGGCTGGCTCAATAGCAACTACGGACACTCGAAGATACTCAACCTTCTAGTGTCCCTGCCACCAGTCACCGATTACTGTACGTCATACCCAACTTTTGGTAAGAAGTACAAAATCTCAATCCCAACAAGAGCTCAATGGGAAGACCTACCCCATTTTGAAACCAACGCCATTAATATTTACACAGACGGGTCCAAAACCGAGGGAAGGGTAGGAGGAGGTATGTTTTCCCCGGACCTGGAGATCAGAGAATCCTTCAGACTTCCTGATCACTGCAGCGTTTTTCAAGCTGAAATGATAGCCATACACGAAGCTATGCATTTTCTGGGACATCACCCAATTCGTAGACAAAAAGTACACATCTTTTCAGATAGTCAGGCTGCCTTAAAGGCGCTTGACTCGTGTAATAACACCTCCAAAACTATCTCCCAGTGCCGCCAATCTCTTAACGAGATGGCGGAGCAATGGGATATTTGCCTCACATGGGTTCCGGGTCATCAAGATATATTTGGTAATTGCCAAGCAGATAGATTGGCCAGAGAAGGCACAAATTCCGTTATTTCTCCTGGGAGGAGTTCGACTGGAATTCCCATGGCCTTTCTAAAACTGCGAGTGAAAGAAGAAATAATAAGAATAGCAGAGATTAGATGGACCACAAACCCAAAATGTAATATCTCGAAACTTACGTGGCCAGAGTATAGCACCAAACGAACAGCCCAGCTCATGCGCCATAATAGACAGACCCTATCCGGGATGGGTGGGGAGACATGCCGTCCGACTAGTGGTAGCCGCAAATGACTTCTGTAGGAGCTGTAGAAACGAGGAAGAGGAGGAGACAGTAGAACATTTTCTCTGCCACTGCCCAGCCCTTGGAAGAATAAGGTTTACCGCACTTGGTAGGCCGTTTCTTAATAGCCTGGCGGAGATTGCATCAGTAAAGATTGGTGCGGTATCCGCCTTCATAAGGAAGACGAACTGGTTCGAGTAGGAGGATTATAGAGATCATATGGTATCACAATGGGCCTCTTTGGCCTAGGTGACGTCGCGGAAATTTCGCGGCGGCCATTTTAACCTAACCTAACCTACATTCGCAAGTCTGTCTCTTTGAAAAATCAAAATTGGAACTTAAAGGTTATGGCTTCTGTTGGCGGCTGGAGTGAGGGATCCACGAAATATTCCTCTATGGCTGCTGATTGGAATAAGCGTCAACGTTTCATTTCAACGACAGTGAGTTTTATACGTCAATATGGCTTCGATGGATTGGATCTTGACTGGGAATATCCTGCACAGCGTGGTGGTAGAGGCGTAAGATCGAAATCAAATTTTTTCTTAAATAACTTTTTCAACTTAAAATTTTCAACACCTTCTCACCATACGGTTTGCAACTGAGTGTTGCGGTTGGAGCTGTTGAGAGTATTGCAAGGACTTCATACGATATACCCGGCATTTCAAGATACGTTGATTTTATTAACGTAATGACATATGATTTTCATAGTGCTTATGACGGCTACTTGGGTTTCAATGCACCAATTGGAGAGGTTGAAGGTTTGATCAACTACTGGCTTGGACAAGGTATTTGAAGTGTTAATATTTTAGTTGTCCTTACTAGATCGTATAAAATATAGGTACACCAGCAAGCAAACTAGTTCTTGGAATCGGTTCATATGGTTACACTTATCAGATGTTCAACCCCTCTCAAAACTGGCCCGGCGCAGCATCTCGTGGTGAAGGAGCAGCTGGTCCGTACACTGCTTCTACCGGATATTTTGGCTACAATGAAATCTTTAAAAATAGATGGCAAGAAATCTTCGACTACGGCAACACATGTCCATATACATTCGCTGGCGATCAATAAGTCGGTTATGATAATGTTTTTAGCATGGTACAATAAAGCAAGGTATCGCCACTGCTCTTTTCTCTGCCAGCGTTTGGTTCTTTATTTGTTTTCAGTATGAATGCAAACGTCGTAGCGATAGGTCGTGTGCGTTCGGCTACCGACGGCAAAACACAATTTTGTAACTTTGTTTTCGTTTTCATACTGTAAAAAAAATTGTTTCTTTTTCTCATAGTAGGCTGCTATTAGCAGCAACAAAATTTCTCAAAAGCAACAAAAAAATTTTTTCAAAACCAACAACAAATCTACATGCATTTATATTTTCTGCTATCTCTCTCTTTCATACACACAAGCAACGAACAAGCTCCTTATTTGAAGCAGTGGCGATACCTGGTTTTATTGTACCATGGTTTTGAGTGTGCAATGGAAAATGAAATTCGCTGTTAGACAGAACTTGGGCGGTGCTATGATGTGGTCAAATAATACAGATGACTTCCTTGGAAATTGTGGTGAGTCCTGGTCACTGCTTAAGACAATGAATAGGAAGTTGCGTTGCTAAAACTTTATGTTTTGCATTTTAAATGTGTGACATTGCAAGACGAATAAAATATAAATAGTTTTTGTTAAGTGAACTGAATGTTTTGTATTTTATAGTCGTCGATATACAGGGTCCGCCATCTAACATTTTTTTTGAACTAGTGGTTATTTCGAGTGTGGCAACACTGATGTCACATCTGATTGTACAGAAAGTTAGTTTTATCCTTCCGCTGAACGAAAATGGTTGTGTATACGATTGAGGAACGCGTTACGATCGATCTTGTGCGCACTGTTTTCGGAGACCGAATTATCAGCCGAAATTCTGATGTCTTTTGGCCGTCTCGGAGCTGTGATTTGACACCGTTGGATTATTATTTGTGGGGCGCCGTCAAAGACAAGTGTTATGTGGACAAGCCAGCGACAATTCAAGCTTTGAAGGACAACATTCGCGTCGCCATTGCCGAAATACGGCCGCAAACAATCGGAAATGTCCTCAAAAATTGGGTCGACCGAATGGCGTACTGCAAGGCCAGCCGAGGCAGCCATTTGAACGAACTTATATTCCATAAGTAACCGGAAGGATTGTACTTTAATATGAACCGTTTTGTTTTTATTGCAAAAAAAAAGTTACGTGGCGGACCCTGTATGAACGTTTAAATAGGGAACTCATAGATTTACGTATGGCTTTCAATGCTGTACGAAAATATTATGTTTTGCATAGTTTAAGCTTAATTCTTCAAAATTGCACGCTTTTATTCGCCTCTATCTCTCATTGGAGGCTTTCATGCTTCTTTAAGTACCATTCAAAAGCTAAATCTTATTTGATTCTATTTAGTAAAATTTTGATAAAAAAATATATTTTTTTATTATAAACCGAGTGAAATAACCTAAATTTTGGTATTATCAGTTTGTCGGAAAGTTTGTAACGCATCAAAGGAATCATCGGAGACCCCATAAAGTATATATATTATTGTTCAGCTCGACGAGACGAATCGATTTAGCCATGTCCGTCTGTCTGTCTGTCCGTCCTTCTGTCTGTCTGTTGCAATTCGTTTTCTCTCGGAAAGTTTCAAAGATATTGACCTGAAACTTTAAACTTAAGCTTTTTTTGCTCTTAGGCAGTTTGTATGTCAGAACCAAGATGCCACTCCCATTTGTAGATATAGCCCCCCTACAAATTTACCATTTTTTTAAATTTTTTTCTATGAAAATAGTTATTATTTATGAATGCATTTACTACAAATCGGGTAAAAACACTTCTAATCCAATATCCATCCATCCAATATCAGAAGAAAGATGCCAGGCACATTTTTAGATATAGCCCCCCATACAAACTTACCATTTTTTTCGATTTTTTTGTATTAAAATTGTTATTATTTGTAAATGTATTTACTGACATCCAATTTCAAAAGAAAGGTGCCACGCCCATTTTTTTATATGGCTCCCACACAAACCAAGCGCCCATTTTTCAGATTTTGTATGAAAATAGTTCTTATTTATGGATATATTCACTCCAATCTGTTTAAAATCACTTCTACTGTTATCCTATATTAAGTTCGAGAATGAGAGTGCTACTCCCATTTTTAGGTATAGCCCCCATACAAACTTACCGTTTTTTTCGATTTTTTGTATAAAAATACTAATTATTTATTAATGTATTCGCTCCCAATTGGGTAAAAACATTTCTTTTGTCATCCAGTGTCAAAACCAAGATGCCATGCCCTCTTTTAGGCATAGCCCCATAAAACCTTCCGTTTTTTCTGATTTTTGTATAAAAATACTAATTATTTATGCATATATTCACTCCAATTTGGCTAAAAACATTCTAATGTCATCCAATGTCAAATCAGATGTGCCACGCGTATTTTTTGGTATAGCCCCCCATACAAATTTCCGCCCATTTTCGAATTGTTGTATGAAAATGGTTATTATTTATTCATGAATTTACTCCATATTGGGTAAAAACTCTTCCAAAATCATGGTGCCACGCCCATCTTTAGGTGTTTCTTCCATACAAACTTACCGCCCATTTCCAGATATTTTCGAGAAATATGTTGTTATACATATCTGTATTTTTAGCTCAAAATTTTAAATTAATATTGTGTGTAAACTTGGGTGACCACTGATGATTACACATAAACCCTTTAAAGATTCGTGTGTGACGGGTATTTAAGTTTCGGTTCTACCGAAGTTAACGTTTTTTCTTGTTTTTTTGTGAAAGACACATTACATTTTCAGCAAATTCGCCGCAGAGAATGGAAGCGCTTCGATTCAGCAGCGTCGAAAATTGCAAACAAGTAAGTGATTAACCTTATTTTTTCTATAAAATCACCTACATGCATACAAAAAAAAAAATTTATTATAAAAAAAAAAATTTATTGCTGCAGTAAAAAAAAAGAAATAAGAAAAAAAGATCAATAATAATTTGTCTTTGCAAAGACAGAGAAAAAAATATTAAGAGAAAAATGCAGCAGTGAAAAGAACAAAAAAGAAAAAAAGAGCAAAAGTCAGTAGTGGTACAATTTTATTTTATAACATAAAAGTCTTTTTCATTTATTTTTTTTGTCAAATTATTTATATCGGCTTTTCTTTTTTTTTTTTTAAACCTATATATCTATATCTATATATATATATATGTATATGTTTAAATTATGATAAAAAATCATAATTTAAACATATAATATATTTATGTATTTACTTCATTTATTTATTTTTTTTATTTTATGTATTTATTTTTTTTTTTTTTTTTTTTTTTTTTTTTTTGATTATATTTAATGTTAAGTATTGGATTAGGAGCGTTTAAATATTTAATTTTCTTCTTTATTTATTTACAATTTATTGTGAATTTTATACTTTGAATTTAATAATGATTTTTATAATTTCGCCTTGTGTCAATATGCTAGGCTAATTTAAATGTTTAAATTGTACGGACGGTCATGGTAGCATGAGTGGAATGGAAAAGGGACCATTAGGAGTTAGGTTTTCTCCTTCGGTTATAAAATGGTCCAGGTTGGTGGGCGTAAATGGCCACAAAAAAAATCAAGTGTGCCAACAAAAATGTGTATTTCTGCAAATTTTTTTTCTTTTTCTAATTGTTGTTCCAATTATATTTTTTTCTCGTTATTTTGCTAAATTGGTACGCATAGATTTTAAAATAATTATTGGCTTAGCCATGGGGTACCTTTTAGTTGGTGGATCATAGAACCCTCCTTAGCTGACGAGCCAGAGCCACAATTTAAATGCGTATCGCTCAAGCCACTAAACTTACATCAGCCCCCACCATGCCACTTTACATGCTACATGTCTTCGTCTTTCTTTCCATCTTGTGCACTTTGTTCTTTACTCGAAAGAATGTAACGCCAGACAATGGGTGCCACAACTGCAGCCACAATGTGAGCAACCGCATAAACCCAGAGAAATTTAAATCTCTCCTGTATAAGATTAGGTGGAAGGGTACGGAAAAAATTCAGACTACAACCACTATAGATTCCCTTTACAATTAATCCAATTAGAAATATAAATATAAATATCTTGAATAAACTTACTCCAACATAGACTAAGGCAACAACTATAAAACCCACACGAATGGACCACGAATCGTTTCTATCCAGATTGCGCTCATCCCAGATCTTGCAACAAGCAAAAAGTAACACGACAGTGAGACAAAATTCAATAAGTACAGCCTGCCACAATTCTAACTGGCTGATTGGTTCAGTGACACAGAATGTTCCATTTGACCATTCAACTTCCTCTTCGAAGATAGTTAATGGTACCACAGTCATCGCCAATCCAAATCCACAAAATGCGCCAAGTAGTTGAACACCAAAGTATATTAGCATTATTTTCCAATTGATAATTCCAAGAATACAAGCACAAACGCTTACGGCTGGATTCATATGTGCTCCCGAAAGTGCACCAAAAATGTGAACCGCTACCGTAATGACCAATCCGAAACACATGCCTATATCCAATAGTGTCTTAGGATGTCTTACTTCACTGTAAGTGCACATGCAGCCCAGACACAAAAGCATTGCCGTTGCTGTGGCTTCGGCTACCAACCGCTCAAATAGTTCCCGATCAAAACCCATATTTTTTAATGTTATGAAATATAACCACTTAACATAAACATTGGAATAACAAGTGTACATACATCTTTATGTACCTAGTAAATTAAAATATATTTTTCAATTTAAAATAAATAAGCTTTATTCGACAATTATAAAAATGACAACTAATTTTTTTTACTATAGCAATATATGTAGCAGTATAAATTTTCTTAAATTACCAACTATAGCACTTTTTTCCCTAAGACGTATTTTTATACCCTGTACCCGAAGGGTAAAAGGCTATATTAAGATTGTGCGAATGTATTTAAAAGACAGAAGGAAGCAAGATAGACGCTATAAAGTAAATATGTTCTGTCGTAGGTTGCTCTTTCTAGGTGTCCATTTCCAATCCATCGCATTTCCTGGATGGCGCATCATCATTCTCAAATTTGTCAAAAGTGTCAATCAGTTGTTTTGTTGCACCATCCCTATTAAGGATCGGACGTTCCAGTTGCATATTTTTAAATTATGTTCCTTAAATCTTTTCCAGCGTTTTTTATCATAAGCAGCAGATTTAACGGTAGTTGGTGCCTCTAGAACCCATGCTTCTGCCGCGGAGTTCACCACGGGTGGATTTTCACTTCTGTCTACCACCTGGAATAGTTGTTTTTTTTAAGCCGTTTTATCCATTGCTCTTTGTGTGGTTGGGGAGACTTACTCTAGCGAAACCAACCTCATCCTGAGGGCATGTCTCTTTAAATAGCTTTTACGTCAAGCTGAAGCTGCTGTGGTGGTATTCTTGACCGCCCGCTCACCACATGTTTGTCTGTCAGTAAAAAAAAAACTTAAATAAAACACAATGAGATGGAATAACAAAAATATACTTTAAAAATTTACAATTTAAATCTGACTAAAAAATATTTTATGATAAAAATTTAATTAAACGATTTTTAACACGATTTTTTGAAGTTTGATCTTGCTGCTTCTGAACGTAAAGAAGCATAGACGATTGACGATTAAATCTTTCCAGTTGTAATAGTAAACGGATAGGCAGAAAATTTGTAAGGCGATTGTTTCGATACTCTAAATAAAATAATCTCAGAGACAAACGAATTAATTTATTTCATCGTTGTCGTTTTTGTTCTCTCTCTTCCCTTTCTTTTCGCTCCTTCTCCTCTCGTTCTTTCCGTTCCTTTTCACGTTTTTCTTCTTCTTCTTTGTTTTCTTTTTCTCGTTTTTTCTCTTCTTTGCGCTCTTTTTCTTTTTGTTGTCTCTCTTTTTTTTTCCTCTTCTTTGCGTTCCTTTTCTTTTTTCTCTTCCTCCATTCTCTCAGATCTTTTCCTCTTCCGCCTTTCGCTTAAAGTTTCCTTTCTGCCCTCATCATCTTTTTTGTCATCTTTATCATCTTTTTTCTTTCTTGCTACGGCGTTTCTTCTTTTTAGGTTTGTCTTCGTCTTTCTTTCCATCTTGTGCAGCAGCCTTGTTAGCCTCACTTTGTTCTTTACTCGAAAGAATGTAACGCCAGACAATGGGTGCCACAACTGCAGCCACAATGTGAGCAACCGCATAAACCCAAAGAAATTTAAATCTCTCCTGTATAAGATTAGGTGGCAGGGTACGGAAAAAATTAACGCTACACCCAGATAAGCTTCCCTGAAAAGAAACGCATAAAGATTATATTATATATTACAAATATGGAATGCATAAATATTTCGATTAGACTTACTCCAGCATAGACTAAGGCAACAAATGTAAAACCCAAACGGATGGACCACGAATCGTTTCTATCCAGATTGCGCTCATCCCAGATCTTGCAACAAGCAAAAAGTAGCACGACA
Source organism: Leucophenga varia (assembly GCA_018903435.1). Classification (NCBI taxonomy): domain Eukaryota; kingdom Metazoa; phylum Arthropoda; class Insecta; order Diptera; family Drosophilidae; genus Leucophenga; species Leucophenga varia. Next base: position 27,196 of record JAEIFJ010002545.1, read on the forward strand.
GTGAGACAAAATTCAATAATTACAGCCTGCCACAATTCTAGCTGGCTGATTGGTTCTGTGACGCAGAACGTTCCATTTGACCATCCTACTTCCTTTTTCAAGATAGTTAATGGTACCACAGCCATTGCCAATCCAAATCCACAAAATGCGCCAAGCAGTTGAACAGCTAGGTACATTAGCATTATTTTCCAATCGATAATTCCGAGAATGCAAGCACAAACGCTTACGGCTGGATTCATATGTGCTCCCGAAAGTGCACCAAAAATGTGAACCGCTACCATAATGACCAATCCGAAACACATGCCTATATCCAATAGTGACCTAGGATGTCTTACTTCACTGTAAGTGCACATGCAGCCCAGACACAAAAGCATCGCCGTTGCTGTGGCTTCGGCTACTAGCCGCTCAAATAGTTCCCGATCAAACCCCATTTTTTACACGCATTTATTATTGTTGTTTTTAAAATATAACCACTTAAAAATATATATTTTACTTCCGTACACATGTGTACATATAGTAAAAAAGATAGTATATAATTAAATATAATATTAATTTGATATTTTCAAAATTGCCTACTATTGTCATATTTTGATCATAAACAATGTTTGAAATCTTTGCATTTCGACTTCTGGTCGTTGGCCAAAAATCTATGTTGCACCTCAAAACTCTGGTTATAGGCGTTATCTTTCTATTCTAACAAGCTTTAACACAAGTTATAACCTCACCGATCTGCTCTAAAACATGAAAGTCTTTTCAACAATAGTCAGAAAACACTGGAGCACTTCAAGTGTAATATTCAGATTCAATTATCCATTAACTTACTGATTTATGCTCTGTCAGACTTTTTTGGTCCTCAGTCGAATATAGGGGCAACTACTCAGGGCCATCATCTTGCTAATCGTTTATTTGCAAAAAACAGACGCCATTTGATATCTATGTCATTAGATATATTAAAAAAAAAGTTTCGTAGTAGTGGTAATGAGCTGTACGAGCTATATACTGAAATTGACATAGTCAGGAACATCCAATACAAAAGGCTGTTCGGGCTGTTTACCCGTGTCGGATGGATACTAATGCTCCGGCAAGAAAAGTTTATAAGACGTGAATCAAATCGAAAAAGGCGCGGCAGAAAGGACGACCGCCGCACCAGATCCTGGAGGACACCCGCAGGATCTGTATCCCGAACTGGTATCGACTGGCACTGGATTAAACCGCTGATGAGAGCCCTTGCGTGCTTCCAAGGACAACAATCGGCTGTAGCGCAACCAGCAGTGGTAAGCAAAAAATGTCCTAGCTGGGATTGATGTCAACTGAAGCCATTTGTAAGAATTGGAGTACATCGATCTTTTCTCTCGATTCTTGACAAAAGTTCGAATTATTTATTTTTTTAATATTTAAATACATAAAAATTTTAATACAATTTTGATAACATTGATTTGACCATTCTTCAGTGATTATTAAATGTTGAACTACGCATCTGTGTTATTTGTGGGCTAAACGCCATTACGACCTTTTAAATAGTTTGTGTCAAATTATTCCTCAGCCTTTTCGACCTTCTTAGTACCAGTGTAGATCCAGCGCCAAGCACAGGCAATCAAAACCGATGTTACGAGCGGTACAACAATGTAAATCCAAACATAATCGAAATAATTTTCAAAACAGCAGCAGTCAACGATCGGAAGGGATTCATGCTAGCACCAGTAAAATATATCTAAATATTCAAATCGTTTTAGTTTTAGTTAGTTTTATAAGATGTAAGATTTACAGATACATACCCCGACAATGCTAATGCAGGCAACACCCAATCCAATGCGAATCGATACAGACTCGAGTACTTCTTCGTTGTCAGGATGCCAAGCAGCCAACATTATAAATGTCCATGTCGCTGTCAGATAGAGCTCCACCAGACAGGTCTTATACTCATTCATACCAGGACCGGGTAATGTCATACAGAATCGATACCTTTTGCCCGGAGTACAGCCATAAGCTATTGCTACTCCCAAAATGGTGCCCAGTAGCTGTGCTAATATAAAAAGCAAACCCTTCTTCCAATTAACCACTTCCATGACCATCGCAGCTAGAGTAATGCACGGATTAAGATGCGCGCCTGATAGATAAAAGAAAATATGCGTAGCCGCCAATGCAGCGAATCCCCAGTTGAGTCCACGCAATGTTAGATTAGAGAACACACCCTCCGCACCCGGTGAAGCCAAGCAGCCAATGCTTATAAGAATTGCAGTTGCGCAAAACTCGGCCACGAAGGAACGAAACAAATCCATATCAAACTTCATGTTTAGTTGTTGGTGTTTTTTTTCTTTCTTACAAAAAAAATATTTATTTACTTATTTTGATCGAAACTGAATCGAAATCTGTTTACAATGAATTTTAAATGTCGTCCCAAAGAAACCTTTCAATGTATTTAAAATCAAAGTTTACTGCGACTGCTTTAATTTTGAAATTACTTTTGTTCTTTTCTATGTGCGATTTCGGAATTTTCAGAATTTGATTAAAATCATTCGTTCTTAAAAGTTGTTTGAGTGGTCGAAACGAAATGAAACTTAATATACCCTTATAAAAAATAAAACAATGATAATAGTGGAAGTGCTGGGATCTAAACAAAAGATCGTTCAAGTGAACCCCACGACTTTTACTGCACTGGTTTATATTATCATTTCAATTTTCGATGACTCGGTGCAACATTTCCGCTGGAATAGCAGCAATAGTGGGTCTATTGAAAAATATGTTAAGTTTGTATGGGGGCTATACCTAAAAATGGACGTGGGAAATTTCATGTCAATATCTTAAAAACATTCTGAGTAAAATGCATCGCAAGAGATTGACAGACAGACGTGCAAACTGAATATACCAGTTTACACTATGCGTAACCTTAATAAATGCAATATCGTGGATCACAACTTTTATTATGGATCACAAAAGTTATTAACCAAAGTATGTAGATTAATGAGTGGCTAACCCTTTTTGTTCCATTTCGAGAAAATTGCATTTGGTCGTCTGTCTATTTTTCCGTCTGTCTAACTGTGACTACACGTTTAATTTCCCTTTTTTTGAGCTGAGTATCGAAACTTAAGCTTTTCTTCGACTTAGAAAGTTTTAGTTTTACAATCAGTTTGCCCCGCCACTTGTTGGCTTGGACCCCAAACAAATTCAACGCCCGTTTTTATAACCGAATTTGATATTAATAGATTTATAAACAAAGAAGTTGGTACAAATTGATAGGTCATCTTGGGGTTGCAAAATATTCATACAAACTAAATACAAAGTAAATATCTTAAAAATTGTAATTCAGTTGTTAGGGCTATTTCACCGGACTGTTTACATAAATTCCACTTATCGCTGGCTGTGTGGCACTTTTGCACCATCTTGTTGAAAGAGAATAGTATCACCATCGATTTCATTAATTTTGGAAACGTACGGCACGATGATGCCACCATACTAAAAAGCAATCCAAACAATAAGTTTCTAAGGGTGTAATGGTGCTTGATGAACGACTTGTGGGTTTGACTCACACCAATAATGACAATTTGGTATTATCCCTTCACACTGTGTGTGGAGGGTATTAAAGCGTAATGACATATGACAAATTCACTGCAACTTTTCACATTCGAGGCAATTTCTCTTAATTTGGCCAGAAAAAGTGCTCATCCCACTTTTTGACCAGAATATTTTTTGGTAATAAATTTTCTGTTTTTTTTTTTTTCTTTTATAAATTTTTCTATAAATTTTTAAACCTGTCACACAGAATGTGAAACCGGTTAGTTCAGTTTGTCGATAAGTTTGTAACGCATTAAAGGAGGCATCGTAGGCCCTATAAATTATATATGTTCTTGATTTAGCCATGTCCGTCTGTCTGTCGGTTTGTTGCTGCGCTATTTATTCGCTCAGTTTTAAAGATAGTAAGCTGAAATTTTAAACTTAAGCTTTTCTAGGTCCTGTGTACTTTCTATGTTAAAATAAATTTGCCACGCCCACTTTTAGGTATAGCCCCCATACAAACGTACAACATTTTTTCAAGTTCTTATAAGAAAAAAAAATTATTTGTAGAGCTAATGGCTTCAAATATGGTACAAATGCTTCTTATATCAAACCAAATCTTCAGTTTAAAATTATATAAACTTATTTGGAGTGCGGCAGACTAAAACCGGAGAGTCGTAACTGAGAAGTGAAAGTGAAAAGCATAATTTTTGTCGGTCGGTTTTTCGGTCTCTCGCGCGCAAACAATTTACAATTGTTGCTAGTAAAAATTCGCGAAACGTGGAAACGGATTGGAAACGAGGTGGAAGAGGAGCTCTTATGTATTAATCTGTTTTTGTTTTCAATTTGTTGCATCGATTTTCTTCGTACTCCCCACATCATATGAAGCATGTTTGATTTGGCACAGTTTAATTTCGGACGGACACAAATTTTAGGTAAGATAAAAAAAAAGAAAAATTATATATATATGTTCAGATTTATGTAGCGGCTGTGGTCAGCAATTTGTGAGTACCTAATTCAATGGTTGAATTTACAAGTACATGTATACGAGATGTGTTCATAAAGTATTTTTGCATTGATTATGTATAAAAATATACAAAAACATGAAAAAAGTTAACTTCGGCGGAATCGAAGCTTAAATATTCGTTACAAGAATCTTTGAATAATTTATATGGGATCATCAGTAGCTTAGATAGTATTTCAAGATGTGATGACTGGGGGTCAAAAGATTGTTACAACCCAAGTTAAGGCGCAATATTGATATATGATATATATGATTTGCCACGCCCACTTTTAGGTATAGCCCCCATACAAACGTACAACATTTTTTCAAGTTCTTATAAGAAAAAAAAATTATTTGTAGAGCTAATGGCTTCAAATATGGTACAAATGCTTCTTATATCAAACCAAATCTTCAGTTTAAAATTGGTTCAGATTGGGCAGCGAGTTTCTAAATTTTTAAGAATATTTTTAATTTGTTTACCATTTTAAGATAAAATTTAATACAAATGCTGTACACGAAGATCTATCCATGATGTGTAACAGGTATATAAGCTTCGGTCTAACCGAAGTTAACTTTTTTCTTGTTTTAAATAAGTTTATATAATTGCAATTTGTTACTATCATATAAGACATCTATTTATCAAAGTTACAATTAAATCGTAAACAACTTTTTTTGGACTAGGGCACTTGAGAAACAATTTTCCCTATAAAATATAAACTCGATTCTTGCATACTCGCTCAGAACTTGCAATTTTTGACAATTATGACCTTAATACTTGCACCTTTCTTTCATACGCGTCTTTGCAGTTTAAATTTTTTTGTTTCAATCTTATCCTTTGATGCGTATAATAGTGTATTTTGAAAATAAATTCGGGGAAGTCCCGGTAAAGTAAAAAAATTGTATGGCATAGGCACATTGTATAGCGAAATGAATCCAATTATTTCAGGGTAGAGTTGACATGTATAGTATATAATATATTATATGTATTATATATTCTGTTAAGTAAGTACCCAGAAATTATAAAAAAAAAAACAAATTTTTTTAATTTAATCATCGGAATTTATTGTGTCGCCTTCAAAATAGGCTCCATTTGAGCCAATACTACAAATTTAGCGGCTAACCAATCATCCATGGCCCGCTCATAGGCCGCCGGAAGTATGACCTTCGGCTCCTTCGGCAAATTTTGTTTGATCGACTCAAAACGCTTTCCCTTCAAGAGGCAATGTTAGTTTTGGGAACAGGAAAAAGTCACAGGAGTCCAAATCTGGCGAATAGGATGGTATTTAGTGAGTTTTTGGTTTAAGAGTCCTGTAAAACAACGGCTTAATGAGGTGGCCCATTGTCGTCGTGCAAAATCCACGAGTTGTCCATCCACAGTTCCGGCCGTTTTCTACGGAAAATTATAATATTTATTGAACTTTTTGACCAACCGGGAGCATCAATGAAAATGGTTCCCGGATACTTATTTTACAGAATGTAAATCCTCATTTACATAAATTTACAAACACATACAATTTAAATATACATTCCACTTTGTCATCGAAATAGTATTTAAGAATGGATTGTGGATTGTGTTCAAGTATGAAAGGCTTTGTACACAATAAATTCCAAAAATATTTCAGTGCCAAAAATTCCTTTTTGAGGAAGAATTTTGCTAATTTTTTCTAATCCAACATACAAGACAATAATCTATTCGTAGGAAAATTACGGTTTTATGCGGAACGTAAGCTTTTAATTCATCACTTGCCGTAAGCGTAAACTCTCGTGCTTTAGCTTTTCTCACTCATAAAGCTTTAGGCCTCACTCGGCAAATCGAGACAGTTTGATTCGTTTTACAATCGTTACTCCGATTTAGTCCGCTAGATGTATTTGCCAGATGAACGTGCTTCTTGTATTTTGTGGGGAATAGAACGTTAAATAAGAATCGGAATAAATTATTTAATGAATTTATTTTGCATATAACGAATTTAAATTCGTTTGATGATTTTGAGTTTTTTTGATTGCAAATAGTGCCGCAGTGTGAAAAAATGGAAATGTTTAAGTGTTTTTAAATGCAAAAGTAATTTAAAAGTGTTTTTAAAAAAAAAGTAATTTGTGAATGAGTTCCACTCCCTCAAATGTCATACAATTTTCACGCCCCACTTGTTCGAAAGCAACAAATATCCGCACACATAAAGCGACGCGTTGCCAGAGTAACGAGTGCCTAAGGATAGTTCATGCAACAACGTTTTTATATGGAATATTGATTTTTCCGAACTTCGTTGTATAAGTACATATATAGACGCATACAGTCACAACCACAAGCACACACTGTGACGTGACCGAGTTCCTCAATTACTCACACACACACACATAGTCATCGTTTTCTTGTAGAATTTCTAAAAAAAAAAAAATTGGAGTATGATTTGAATGGTGGAGTGCGGCAGACTAAAACCGGAGAGTCGTAACTGAGAAGTGAAAGTGAAAAGCATAATTTTTGTCGGTCGGTTTTTCGGCTCTCGCGCGCAAACAATTTACAATTGTTGCTAGTAAAAATTCGCGAAACGTGGAAACGGATTGGAAACGAGGTGGAAGAGGAGCTCTTATGTATTAATCTGTTTTTGTTTTCAATTTGTTGCATCGATTTTCTTCGTACTCCCCACATCATATGAAGCATGTTTGATTTGGCACAGTTTAATTTCGGACGGACACAAATTTTAGGTAAGATAAAAAAAAAAAGAAAAATTATATATATATGTTCAGATTTATGTAGCGGCTGTGGTCAGCAATTTGTGAGTACCTAATTCAATGGTTGAATTTACAAGTACATGTATACGAGATGTGTTCATAAAGTATTTTTGCATTGATTATGTATAAAAATATACAAAAACATGAAAAAAGTTAACTTCGGCGGAATCGAAGCTTAAATATTCGTTACAAGAATCTTTGAATAATTTATATGGGATCATCAGTAGCTTAGATAGTATTTCAAGATGTGATGACTGGGGGTCAAAAGATTGTTACAACCCAAGTTAAGGCGCAATATTGATATACATTTTTAGGTAAAAAATACAAATATAACAACAATTATCTTAAAAATATCAAAAAACGAGTGGTGTGTTGGTAGGAGGCTATTTGTCATAGTAGCCCGGTCCATATCATATCGGTAGTGTATATTTTTTTTTTAATCAGATAATATTTAATTGTGCCGCAAAGTCCCTTAAGTGTCCCATGTATTTTATATGGGAAAATAACACTTCTTCGTAGATTTAATGAAAAATCGTGTGGAAAATTAATATTTTTAAACCAGAAAGGCATGTTTCTTTTTATGAATGGTCGTAGAATACTATTTTTTAAAGAATTAAGAAAAAAAGTAAACAAAATAGTAAAAATACTTTTAAAAAAAGAAATAAATTTTTTTAAAATTAAATTATAAATGATTGGTTGTTTTTCTATGACCGTTTACGTAAAAAAACATCGTTATCCGGTCAAAAGTACTCATTTTCCAGGTTTCTACATTAAATCTACAAAAAGTCATATTTTCCCATGTGTAATACAGGGGCTTTACGACTCCACTATATATAATTCGATTTAAAAAAAGGTCTTCTTATTTTCGATTATGAACAATTTTATGGGGTTGAGTTTAAAGTTTAAGAGAGAGTTTAAGTTTTTAAAAAATTATTTCCATATTTTATTGGATCCCCTATTTTTATCCAATTTGATGTAAATACACTCATAAAAAAAATCGACTAGTTTGTACGGGGGCTATACCTAAAAATGGGCGTGGCACCTAGGTTTAAACTTACAAAGTAGTTGCTTCCAAGTTTAATATCTTTAAATTGAAAACCGAACCAGTGCCCATAATAAGTAAATCACACGGCAGCACTGTTTCGCCATCACTCAAGTGCACAGCAGTCACATTGCCGTCAGCATCACCATCGATTTGATTGATGCCGCTATTCAAAATCATCTTAACATTATTCTCCTCAAAGAGACGCAATATACGTTCGCCAATTTTATCACCTAGCACTGGTTTAAGCGGAAGATCTTCGCGACCGACAACGTGTACCTGGAATAGGGGGAAAAAAAACAAAAACGTTAAAATCATTTATAATAACTCTGCCACAGCTACGTGTATGTACTTACGCTAGCCACTTTCTTAACCAGATAAGCTGCAGCTTCCAATGCTATAAAGCTTGCGCCGCCACACTACACGTGTCTCTGGCTTTAGCATAGCCGTGATAGCAGCACCATCTGCATGCTCACGCACTACCATGACATTCTTTAGGTTTGCACCTGGTATCGGTGGCTTAAAAAGCGGAACAGCCAGTTGCAATAAAAATTTGATCATATTTAATGGCATAATCATTTGAGCATAGCAGCGTCTTCTCTCCGGTATTCAGCGCAGTAGCCTCAACGCCCAGCAACACTTCAATATCGTAGTTTGCATAGAAAGCAGCATCACGGAATTGTATTTTATTCACATCAATATCCATCGTTTTCGATATCTTAACACGATCGTATGGTAGATGTGGCTCACGGCATACAAACACCAGACGTCCGGCGTAGCCTTGCTGACGCAGTGTCTCAACACAAACGGCACCCGATGGACCACCACCGACAACAATGAATGTACGCTCATCTTTTGGATTACGTTTAACCATATTCTTAATTCGTTTAGTCTTTTCCAAATCGGAGCGTTTGGCACGTATCAAGACATCACCATCATCCGCAATCTGTACATTATAGCATGGCAATGAATCCAAACCAGGAAAATCTTCAATGTCACCGGTATCGATATTGAAGCACGCACCGTGCCATGGACAACGTACACGTCCCTCACCCAATGTACCCGTATGCAGCGGTGCACCGTAATGCGTACACTTGGCGCCAATAGCGCGCAATATACCATCTTGCTTGACCAATAGAACGCGTGTATCTTCATCGAAATCTACCTGCTTCATATCATTATCGTCAATATCGCGTACATTACAAACTGACACCGGATCAGTGCACTCTTCCGTAATTGCGGTTGTTGCGGCTGAATCCATGCTGTCGCTGATGCTGCTGTTTTTTTTTTTGCTATTTCTGCTTCTGACTCGCTTGTGGATTGATAAGAGCCGACAATGCCTAAAATAAATATTTAAAAAAAAATAAGATATTTACACAAGTTTTTCTTTTTTAATTTTTTTAATATTTTTTTTTTTTTTTTTGAAAAATTTTTCAAATAAAACTGGCTTTCTTGCTTAATTTATGACAGGAAAATTAATGCAGCTCAGCAGGTAAAAAAAAAAATCAAAATCAAATCGCAGATGATGTGACACAGAGGCGCAGCGAGGGGGCAAGCGCCACATTCGCACGGGTACCAAGATTTCGGGTGATACAAAACGTAACTTTGGAACATTTTTTTCCATCTTTTTTTAAAACATTTTTTTATTTTTTATTCTAAAATTTTTAATTGACCTCTACAATATTTTAAATCCAATCCATTTTTAGATAGAACTTCGAGATGGGTTGGGTGGGGCATCAATGATTTGATATAATTCAAGTTTATACACAATATTGGTTTTAAATTTTAAGCTGAAATATTAATATCAGAAAATGAAAGGTTAGTTTATATAGGGCTATAGGTTATAATGGCCGTATCATAATGGTGGTCTGTCCTAAGGATGATATTAGATGTGTTTTTACCCAGTTTCAAGTGAATACATTCATAAATAATACCAATTTTTATACAAAAATTTGAAAATGGGCGGTAAAATTGTATGGGGCTATACCTCGGAACGGGCGTGGTATTCTGCATAAAACATACAAACTACCTAGGACCGAGAAAAGTTTTAGCCATGCATCTGAATATACCCGTTTACACTATGTGTACCGGGTATAAAAAACAGCGTTGGTATATAAAACAGCTCATAGGATGCATGCGTTGATGTGTTCTTGAGTTTCTGTCATTTGAAATATTTCCATGCTCAGCATGCGTTTTTAGTAGGATCGTCAATATCACATGGTGCTATACTGTGATCTTAAAGAGCTGATTTCCTCTTTATGATCTCTTTTGGTTGGTTTTGAATCTCTACTAAAATTTAAAGAAATAATGAATATAATTCACAATTAGTTTAAAGTTTAACTGTTATTTGTCCATTTGCATACATTTATACGCCAACAGGTTTTATTTTATTATTTATTATTGTTTTCTTATCATTGCTTTTTAGCATACCTATCGATTATTGTTCAAAAGTTGTTTTAAAAAAATAAAAAATTTAATGACAGATATCTATCCGAAATCGTCTGTTACTATGTTATGTTAATATGAAAAACATTTACAACGGTCCGAACTAATTTCCGTATAAATTGAAACAATTTGTCCTGGAAATGGTTCCATTCCACTTCTGAAATATTATCCGAAAAAAATTAATGCACTACGACATTAGCTGTAACATGAAATGTTCGAAAATCCTTATGCCATTTCGAAAGACGAACCTACAAAGAATGAATCACCTGAGCTGCAGTATAACTAATTTAGGACAATCTTTACGAATTTCGACGGTGTGCGAACGGCAGTCTCGTTTCCATTCAGAATATCGACCCCTATTTGCGGTGGTTTTAATGATGCTGCATCATTGCTAAAAATTCACCGAAAGTTGTGAAATAAGTGGATAAAAGGAAGTTTGCTAAAGCTTGCTTGTGAACGACCTTTTTAAATATACTTTCCCGCCAAAGATAATTTAAAGAAACAACAAATATAAAATTAATTTCGGGCTACAGAAAGTGAATGCAATGCATATTTCATTATAATTACATATGAGCAATCCTAATATACCAGAAAGAATATATTAATAGAAACCAACAATTTATATAATTACATATTTATATTTTTAGGCTTTTTAAGGTGCGTTTTCAAACACAAAAATTATGCACAAAAATTTTCCACTTTCGTAGTCAAGGGTCAGGGTCGAGTAAAAGTACAAAATATTTTCTGTGTTAGTTGTTGCTGCAACGGGTTGCACTTCTATCCACTCATACACAAATGGCATATGTAGATTAGAGTAAAATTTTTCATTGTTAACTGTTGTTGCATGCATACAACTTTATTTGCTTTTTGCAAAGTTGCAAAGTTGCAAGGATTGCAAGACCTTCTGAATACCTTATGTTTGTTTAATTATTTAATTTAACTTCGCGCAATTAAACTTGCGAGAAACTAAGCAAATTTATGAGTGTTAATATTGACTATCTGTCCGTCTATCCGTCTGTCGTTGTTGCTGAAACTCGAAACTTTAGCTTATCTCCCTACTAGATAGTTTGTATATTAAAATCAGAGTTTCACGCCCACTCTGAGGTATAAACCCCATACATATTAACCGCCCATTTTCGAATTTTTGTACGAAAATTTGTATGATAAAATTTTGTATGATAATAGGTATTCTTTATGAATGTATTCACTCCAGATTGGGTTCTTATGATGAACAATATCAAAACAAACTTATCATACCCCTTTTAAGGTATAGCTCATATACAAATTTATGTCCCAGTTTCGAATTTTCGTATAAAAAAAAGGTAATATTTATGAATGTTTTCACTTCATTTTGGTTAAAAACACATCTAATATCATCCTATAACGTTAAGCCCTATACAAACTTACCTCTCATTGACTGATATTTTAAAGAAAATTATTGTATTTATCTGTATTTTTAGCTTAAAATTTTATACTTATATTGTAAATAAACTGGAGTTGTATTAGACCTTGACCCCCACCTATCCCTCTCGAAGTTCTATCTAGCCAATGATGATCATACATAAACTCTTTAAAGATTCGTGTGAAGGGTATTTAAGCATCGGTTCCACCGAAGAGAACGTTTTTTCAGGTTTGATTTTCTTTTTTATTAAAAAAACTTATTGTTTACATAAAAAATCTTCTAATGGCAACCCATTTATGTACTATCAATTTGATGAGGTTCGGGTCACTATAACATTTAGCCCTCATTTTAAACTATACAGCTTCTTATTCGAGCCTCATTAATTTTTGAGCACATCTCGCACGTCAATAAATATTTTTGTAGTGCCGAGCGCACTCAATTAGCTTAATTCGTTTAATTCAGTTGAACACAAAAAGTAGCGCACATCTATCCAAACCATGCATATAGTACATCCATTTGGTCATATGTACTACATCCATTCAATCTATTATTCCATTCTCTATTTTGAGACTGCAACGTAATTTAATACACAATACAAAGAATTTGTTGCCTGTTCAGTTTAAATTTGTATCTCCTTTTTTATATTTATACACATATAGTACATCCCTAGCTATGTATTATATGTACACTGTTTCTATATCTAAATCTGTAACAATGTTTTCTATATCGCTGATTATAGGGAAACAAATATAGGCGACTTACGATACCGGAAAATAAATGAACGATCAATTGTGAGTGCAAAAAATAATCTACAAAAGGCGCCAAAATTTGTATTTAAGAAACGAAGAAGTATCATCAAAAACAATATCAGGAACTAAAGCAATAATACGAAAAAAAAAAAGGAAGGAAAATGATGCCGCAAATACAATCGTTGGGAATGCAGTGCTTTGCGCTATTTGTGATTATTTTTGTTTTGACGCCTTTGCGCATTCACGCACAAGGACCACCGCAGCAACAGGTGTGCCCGGAGCAGAATGATATATCGCCGTGTATTTGTACGGTTAAGAAAAATGGTCTTGATATATTATGCGAGACAACAGATCTGATGCATATTTCGAAATCGATGAGCACACTGAAGGGCAAAAGTCCGATAATTTTCTATTTAAAATTACGTCACAATAATTTACCAAAATTGCAAGGTTTCGTTTTTTTGGCGCTCGATATACGTCATCTAACAATTCACAACAGCAGTTTGGCGGCCATCGAGGAAAATGCGCTCAGTTCGTTGGGTAAGTTTAAAATACAAAAAAAAAAATCTGGTTGGTGGCGCTTGCGAAACAGCACAGTCCCCATTGCAATATCCAAATTTTTTTTTTATTTAATTATTCATTTTTTTTTTTTTATTTTAGGTAAGGGTCTAACTCAGTTAGATGTATCGCTCAATCAGATGAAGACCGTTCCCTCGCAGGCGCTACAACATCTTTATCATTTACTCATACTCAATTTGAATCACAATAAAATTACTGTGGTGCACGACAACGCATTCGAGGGTCTCGATACATTGGAGATACTCACGCTCTATGAGAATAAGATAACTCAAGTTGATCCAGAGGCCTTCCGCGGTTTGGAGAAGTAAGTTACAAAATGAAAATAATTATTACGATTTAACACGAACTCCTACACATTTTTTTTTTTTTTTTTTGCAGAAAAATAAAACGTTTAAATCTTGGTGGCAACGAATTGACTGCAGTACCACAAAAGGCACTTTCCATACTTGATACGCTGAAGAAACTTGAAATTCAGGAAAATAAAATACGAACAATTCGTGAGGGTGACTTTGCAGGTTGGACTTTTTATGTGGCTTTAATAATTTATTACAAAAAAATACAAATTATAATAATTCGTATTTGATTTATTCTTCTATTAGGTTTGGAGAACTTGGATTCGCTGATATTGGCGCACAATTGGATAACAGCAGTGCCCGCAAATGTATTTTCGCATTTAAATCTATTAAACTCTTTAGAGTTGGAAGGCAATAAAATCAGTATCATAGATAAAGATGCCTTTAAGGGCTTAGAAGGTTAGTAAAAACATATCAGCGCAGGTTTTAGAAGTAAATAATTTAAGCAGTCAGACAGACGGACTAAGAAATTGACATATGTATACGGGTAGATCGAACCACTTTTCAAAGCATTTTAGTCTATAGGTACAGATAAGAGACAGGAATAACATATTTTTTTTCTTTATAGTCTCCAAATTAATTGGTTTCTTACAATATACAGCAGAAAGGTGTTTTGAACGAACTGAAACCTAAAATCATATGTACATCTGTACTGTATAGTGCCGTAGTGACCAAGCGTGTGGCCCTTCTTTGAAAAACAAGTTATAGACAAACTAAAATCTAGTCGAAAATTCTTGATGCAAGAACGAAATTGCACTGATAAAGTTAAGTAAGCTTTGTACCGAGTGCAGCTTGGTTGCGGTACAGACTAGACATGGGCGTCGGGATGGGAGTACCGTTGGTCCTCCGGGTCCCGCTTACTTTTAATTATAAAAACCCAAATATTTATTTGATTTATTAATCAAAAAGCTGAGTACTAAACAGTGCAGTGTTATAATATATAACAAGAAAGATCGCTGAAGTCGAGTATGCTCGACTGCAAGATACCCTTGTACCCAATCTTTATGTACCTTAAATTAAATCCTATCTTTGTATATACCTTATTTTCAATACAATTTTTAAACAAAAACTTAAAAAAGGAATACATTTGTATGGTGGCTATACCTAGAATTTTGTTGGTCCTACCCATATTGGAATATTTTATTTTATCATAGACATAATTTATACTAAATTTTGACTTCCTAGAATAAGAAACAATATCGATTTTATGCAAAACCCAAAATTTTGGGGTACATTTGTATGGGGGGTACCCCTTAAAATGGGTCTAGAGAAAAAACCGTTTGCAAGTAAACACTTGACGGCTCAGGAGAGTCTAAGCTTTAAATATGGTGGCCCTATCTCTTATAGTCTCCGAGATAATCTCTCTCATACGGCAGACAGCAGGACGGACGGACAGACGGACGGACAGACGGACGGACAGACAGACATAGCTAGTTCGACTCCCTTCCAATGCTGATCAAGAATATATATACTTTATATGGTCTATCTTGGGTCCTTCTGCCTGTTACATACATTCGCACAAACTTAATATACCCTTTTACCCTTTGGGTACAGGGTATAAAAATTTTCATGTATATTAACCTTACATTCCTTTTTACAGAAAACCTACAATATTTGCGTTTGGGTGACAACAATTTGCAGGCCATACCTAGTGAAGCCTTGCGTCCGCTGCATCGTTTACGTCATTTAGATTTGCGTAATAATAATATCACTGTACTTGCTGAGGATGCCTTTACCGGATATGGTGATTCGTTGACCTTCCTTAATTTGCAAAAAAATGAGTAAGTTTCAAAAAAAAAAAATAATAATAATGAAATAAAAATAATTTCATTTTTAATACCATTCGTAATTTTTATTTAGCATCAAAGTGTTGCCTAGCATGATTTTTTGAAAATCTCAATTCACTGGAAACACTCAACATACAAAACAATAAATTGCAACGCATACCTCAGGACATTATGGAACCGGTTATAGATACGCTACGCATCATTGACATTACTGGCATGTTATATAAATTTTAAAATATTTCTAAACAAAATATACAATTTAGTGTCTAACAAATTCATACCATTTTTTAACTTTAACAGACAATCCGCTTATCTGTTCCTGTGAGCTAATCTGGTTTCCCAAATTGCTTGAAGATCTAAAGAACAAGGACGATGAAATGTCACAAAAGAAGAAACCGCTGTGTCACATGACTATCGAGAATCGTGAATACTTTGTACAAACCATGCCGGTCGAAAAGATGCATTGCGCTGGCCTTAATGTGAGTCCCTCACCCACGAACGGAGGTCTCATGCGGATACTGCAAGTGAACATATTGGCCCATATTGCCATTGCTATGTGCAGCATTGCATTTGTGAATAGCGTTTGAGCTGTTTGTATCGCTCGCTTGAAGCATCCGAATACGACAATTACGATATTGAAAAATCAAAAAAAAAAAAAAAAAAAAATTTAAAAAGAAAAAAATCGATATCAAGATTGCCGCTGGCACTCGTTAGCTAGTTAGTTACATAAATTAATTAAAACAATTGCAAACACAAAACTATTCGGGCAATTTACAACGCAGTGGTTGCATCTTAGATACGCGCATTTGCTGGTTCCGTCTGCCCCAAATTAAAAAAAAAAAAAAAAAAAAAAAAAAAATATATCCGTAAAGGCCTGATCCTAAATATTATATATAACACCTAAACTCCTCCGTTTAGTTAATCCATAAAACACATAATACACTATGTAGAACACCCTGTTGTTTTGTTCCCTGCACAAACACACACAGCCCAAAACACACCAAACACACACGCACACACACTGGCAGACTATCTACATCTATTGTGTATTGTTGTATTGTGTTTTCTAGATACACTCTAAAATGAACATGAAAAACGATGATATTGCTTAACTCACGCACGCTAGCCTAGCGAAAAAAAGCACGAACATGAACGATGATCAAATGAATTGAACGAACAAACCGAACGAATCGAACGAAAGCAATCCAATCCAACTAATCACCGCTACAACTACACAAAAAGCGTAACGTAACTCGTACTCGTAAAATGCAAGAAATGCTAAGAAAATCTCGTAAACTCGTATTGAATTAGATGCCTCAAAACGTTTTGGGATAAATCGATCGATCGATAATTTAATTATATGTCGAAAATAAATGTATCTAGCGATGTACTCGTATAATATTTAGAATGTATATCTTGTTACCTGTTCGTAAACAAAAAAAAAAACTAGAGACTAGATTATTTATAAGCGAAATCGAAATGATCAATATTAAGTATCTTTAAAATACGTTATTATCATAAAAATATTTGTTTTTTTAAATAATTAGATACATTTTTTTATAAATGTGTGTGGTGTATGTCCTTATCGTCGTCGTGTTGTTGTGAAAAGCAATCATTTTTGTTAATCTACACGTAAATGTATATCTATATTATTCAGTCCTTAAAATCTATTTGTATCTATACTCAATTTATTTAGCTATAAACAAGAAACAAACAAAACAAAACCCAAAACAAAAAAAAAAGAAATCATTTACAAAAGCTAATATTTTTTGCTACAGTTAACTTTTTTTGTATATCTACTCGTATATATACTATATACATATATATTAACTTTAACTTTAACTAAAGGTAAAATTAATCTCTACGATAATTCGTATAACCTAAAAAATACCAAAATCGAACATTTGCATCAATCACCAAGAACTGATTATAGAATAAGTAGTTTGTACTCGTTATTTGCACACGACGCGAAACTAAAAAAAATATAAATCGATTCGAATAATAAATCGGTTTAAATCAGTTAAAAAATTTAAAGAGGATAAGAAACCTTACAAAACAAAAAAAAAAACATATCAATTTATATCAATAACATATCAATATGAATCTGAGTACCAAAAAAAAAAAAAAAAAAAAAAGATGATAAAAATTTTATATTTACTATTTTGCAAAAATAAGTTTGTTAAATTCGTATATTTGATATCACAGATATATATTTAAAAAGAAAATGAAAAGAAAAACAGTACAATATATTGTTTCAGTACTGCAATAAAAGAAAAACAGAATATATATTTACAAATGTATGTAAAATTGGAATATATATATATATATATATACAATTATAATTTTATTGCTGCAGCTCCAATGCGTGTTCTTTAGAGCCTAGGGTCAGTGCTTTTGATACGCGTTGTGATCTCCAGTAATAAAATAATATAAGTACCTACATACATTCGAATGTGAACGTGTTGATATTTTTTTTACCAAATATCTTTTTATTGAAGGTAATTATTAGTAGTAGAATTAAATAAAAAAAAAATATTTTCAGGAGCTATTGCTGCGTTAAATGAAATCGGGTCAGTTTATCAATATGATCAGCAATTGCTCTATAAAATATTTAAGAAAATTATGTGCGAAAATTTGTTAAAAATATAACTCATTTTGACCATTAAACAAAATCTTTAATAAAGAAAAAATACTTTGGTTAAAAATTATTTTGTTTGTATTTTTTTTTTTTTAAAGCATTATGGACAATGTTTATGGATATTCTGGCGAATGGTTTGGTTTTAAATGACCAACGTCCACAGATCGATATCCTATCATGTCAAAATGTTTTTTTTTTTGGGAAACAAACGTTTTGGACAAATAACAAGGAAAAACGTTAACTTCGGTGGAACCGAAGCTTAAATACCCGCCACACGAATCTTTGAATAGTTTGTGCGATCATCAGTGGCCTATACACATTTATAAATGTACTTTTTCATACAAAAGTTCGGGAATAATCGGTAAGTTTGTATGGGGGCTATACATAAAAATGGGCGGCATACTGGTTTTGGAACTGGATGATATAGGAGGTGTTTTATTCAATTTTGAGTGAATACATTCATAAAAAATACCTATTTTTATACAAAAATTCGAAATGGGCGGTAAATTTGTATGGGGGCTAAACCTAAAAATGGGCGTGGCACGTTAGTTTTGACATTAGAAGACATAAGAAGTATTTTTACCCAATTTGGAGTGAATACATTCATGAATAAAAGCTATTTTCATACAAATAACCTAAAAAAAAAAGGTAATTTTGTATGGGGGCTATACCTAAAAATGGGCGTGGCACTTTCATTTCCATACATGTTATAGTCGTTCGAGAGAAAAGCTTAAGTTCTAAATTTCAGCTTAATATCTTTTAAACTGACCAAATAAACTGCGAAGAAACAAACAGACGGACGGACGGACGGACGGACGGACGACGGACAGACGGACATAGCTAGATCGATTCGTCTCGTCGAGCTGATCAAGAATATATATACTTTATGGGGTCTCCGATGCCTCCTTTAATGCGTTACAAACTTTCAGACAAATCGAATATACCCTTCACACTATGTGTGGCGGGTATAAAAAAATGCAAAAACTGCTGAGCAGGACTTTTGTTTTTGAATTCTATTTATTTTCTACGTAATCGCCTAAAAATTGTACTTTTATTTACGACTGAATCGGACAGTGTTTTTATTTAAACTAATCATAGGCATCATTAATACTAAATTTAGACTTACTAGATTAAGAAACAAAGAAATTTTTAAGTAATATTTCAAAATTTTGGAGTGGGTTTGTATAGGGGGACCACTTTAAATGGGGCAATAAACATCATAGGGTTTTTTATGCCTCTTCCACAAACTTTTACTCTTCGGGTATAGGGTCTAAGAAAAAAGGCACAAAGTGTGTTTTTTAAATGTTTTAAGTCCCTTTAAGAAAATTCGTTATAAAGAAAAGCGTTCAGCTAAAAGATTGTTTATGTAGATATGTACCTATTTTATTTAATTTTCTTATATTTTTATGGAATTGTCATATATTAACATTTCGCTGCATATAGTACACAGTTTTGGGTAGTAAAAATCCATTAAATGGGCTTGCAATCGGTACAGTATATGCGCCCATATTTGGAAATCCAATTAAATCGCCTGGATTAAGATTGGGCAATTGAAGTTTATCCGATATCTAAAAAAAAAAAAATAAAAATTTAGAATTATGCAATTAAAATTTGTTTCATTTTTTTTTTTACCTTATCAAGTGCATCGCATGTTGGACCCCAAACAAGTGTTTTAAATGTTGGCAAATCTTCAGCATTTTCCTATCAAATGTTTACAGTTTTATTGTTTTTTTTTATAATAAACTAAATAATAAAATAAGTTTTACCAGAAAATGTACTGCGGTTACTTCCTGATGATCGTAGAGTATGCAATTAAAAGAACCATAAACACCGTCATTTAGATAATACATTACAGTATCCAGTTTTCCAGCTGCATTCCGAACTTCACGTTTCGCATGAATTTTACAGATCAGCGTATAGGCTGCAGCAACAAAAAAGCGTCCAGGTTCAGCAATTATATTTACGGTATCATCCGGAAAATGTTTATCCAGTGATTTTTTTACAATTTCAGAAATCTATGGAAAATGAATGGATGAGATTTAGTTTTTAGTGGTGTTATTGGAACTTAAGCTAGCAAAAGAAAATACAAACCGTTTCAAATTGGGCATCATTGCTGCCTGGAAAACCTCCGCCTATGTCCAAAAGTTTCATGTCATAACCCAATAAATCTCCAAAACGAAAAATATTCTTAGCAGTTGTAATTGCGCGATTATAAGCTGGAAAATCGGTGCATCCAGAGCCCACATGAAAGCTGACGCCAGTTACCTAGAAAATAATTACTTATATAAAGATTTCTACACTGAAAAATTTTATCGGCTTACATTTAAATTTAAACTTTTGGACAACAGCATCAAAGCAGTAGCATCGGCATCAGCATCGCAGCCAAACTTATCTCCAAGCGGACACTGTGCCGCCTTTGCTTCGCTCCGAAAACGAACTACCAAGCTTGAAAAATTGAAAATTAATTTCAAATAAATAATAAAAATAATTGGAGCAACTACTTTGACTCGGGATAATGTTTATAGAGCTTATAGATTTCAAATTCATTATCCACAGTGCCCGTCGAAATATTCTGCGCTTTAGCGTAGTCCAAATGTGAAACGGGCTTACATGGATTTGCAAAGATAATGCGTTCCGGTGTCACACCAGCTGAGAGCACCTAAAAATATTTGTTCAAAATCAAAATTTATGTAATTTATAAACGTTTGACACTGTTTAGGTAGGTATGTACCTGTTTGATTTCATTCTTGGAGGCACAATCGAAATTGGTGCCTAGTTTTGCAAGCGTTTCTACAATTTTGATGTCATCGTTACATTTAACCGCTGCATTCATGAAATATTCAAGTTTATTAAAACGAAGTACATTGAATTAAGTATAACCCATTTTTTTTTTACCATAATAGGGCGTTATGCGCGGCATTAAACGCTGCCAAGTCTGAAATTTTCGCACAACGCTCGTCAAATCGCAAATATTTAAGGCTTCATCGCATGATTCCAATTTAGCATTATTTATAATTTCTTTAATGTTGAGTTCTTCATCCTCGTAATAATTTACTTCAGCTGTAGTGCTCATATTTTGCTAATTTATATTTTTCTTTTGTAAAATTTAAACTAATCTAAACAATTTACAAAACGCGACTGAAGCGAACGCACAACTTAATCATTTACAAAATAAAATTGTCTGAAAGACAAAAACATTTATGCAGTTCAAATGTTATCAGCTCGAAAATGAAATCTGATTAAATTAGTCATTAAACAGTGGGTTTTAATTCAATTCAAAAGAAAATATAAAATCAAACTAAATTATTTCTACGGATTTATTTGTTTTTAATCTTTACGTTTTAACGATATATAGGATTTTTTTTATCAGCATCGAAAATCGTTGAGTTCGCTACCTAGGTTCTTCTCTGTCTGCTTTACCAAAGCACAGATTTCGCTGACATTATAATAAAGAGTAACAAAAAGATAATTTTATACCCGGCCTAGCCCATGGATCATACATGGATTATATACATAGCGCCCCTTCTAACGGTTGACTTTCAAAATTCATTTCTCCCCAAACCAATAATGCGATGGACTTCGTTCTTTTATACCCGCCATACATATATATTCGAAACTTAAGATTTTCTCAATCCTAAATTAAAATGTTAAAATCAAAGGGCCACGCCCATTTTTATGTAAAGCCCGAGTATACTGATATTATAAGGATCAGCCTTACTATAATATATAGCACCCATACAAGTTCACCACTCATTTTGTAACATTTTTTTTTATTTTCAAAAAAATGTTCATTAGTCTGTTTAAACTTTAATTTTACCTAAGCCACTGATGATCATAAAAAACTAAATCAAGATGTGGCGGGAATTTAAGCTTCGGTTTCACCGAGTTTAACATTTTTCCTTGTTTAAATTAAAGTTTATTTAATTCTTAAAACGACTAAATACACAGCCATCAGAAGCGTCATTTATTATGTACTTTGGGTATATGAATACGAATCTGAAGACAGAATTTCAAAGTTTTCATTCAAATCTCATTAAATCTGATTTTTTTGGTACAAACCCACTCTAAACAAGAAAAAACGTTAACTTCGGTAGAACCGAAGCTTAAATACCCGTCACACAAATCATTAAAGAGTTTATGTGTAATCATCAGTGGTCACCCAAGTTTACACACAATATTAATTTAAAATTTTGAGCTAAAAATACAGATATGTATGTATAACAACATATTTCTCGAATATATCTGGAAATGGCCGGTAAGGTTTTATGCAAGAAACACCTGAAAATGGGCGTGGCACCATGATATTGGAAGAGTTTTTACCCAATATGGAGTAAATACATGAATAAATAATAACCATTTTCATACAAAAATCGAAAATGGTCGGAAAGTTTGTATGGGGGCTATACCAAAAAATGGGCGTGGCACATCTGATTTGACATTGGATGACATTAGAAGTGTTTTTTAACGAAATTTGAGTGAATATATGCATAAATAATTAGTATTTTTTTTTAAAAAATCGGTAAAAACGGAAAGTTTATATGGGGGGCCATGCCTAAAAGAGGGCGTGGCATTTTGGTTTTGACACTGGATGACAAAAGAAATGTTTTTACACAATTGGGAGCGAATACATTCATAAATAATTACAATTTTTATACAAAAAATCGGAAAAAAAACGGTTAGTTTGTATGGGGCTATACCTAAAAATGGGCGTGGCACTCTAATTCTCGAACTCATAATAGTCGTTGCCGAGAAAAGCTTAAGTTCCAAATTTCAGCTTAATATCTTTTATATCTTCAACGAAAAAGATGCTTAGAAATATACAGACGGACAGACGGACAGACAGACAGACGGACAGACAGACGGACATGGCTAGATCGATTCGTCTCGTCGAGCTGATCAAGAATATATATACTTTGTGGGGTCTACGACGTCTCCTTCAATGCGTTACAAACTTTCAGACAAACTGAATATACCCTTCACACTATGTGTGGCGGGTATAAAAATCTGTGACTTGTGCGGTAGACCAGGATAGTTAAGTGTAACATGTATACAAAAAAATTTAAAAAAAACAAGGAAAAACGGTGGAACCGAAGCTGACATACCCGTTACACAAGACTTTTAATAGTTTATATGTTCACCAGGTGCTAAGATTAAATTTCACGATGAATTTGGTCAAATTTGTATGGAGGCTTTATGTTATATTAGCCCGATCCTTACCACATCGATAGTGTTCACTTAGGCGGACATTGGAATTAATTTAACCAAATTTGAATTGGATTCATTCTGAAATACTATATATTTTCATACAAAACTCGAAAATGTTCATAAAGAATACGTATTTTCATACAAAAAAACGAAAAAAGTGGTAAGTTTGTTTAGAGGCTATATCTGAAAATGGGCGTGGCAACATTCTTTTGATATTGGATGCCATTAGAAATATTTTTACCCCACATTGTAGTAAACGCATTCATAAATAATAGCTATTTTCATACAAAAAATCGAAAAAGTGGTAAATCAATTTTGGCCTATATCTAAAAATGGGCGTGGCACCTTGGTTCTGACATACAAACTAACTAGGAGCACAAAAAGCTTAAGTTTCAAATTTCAGGACAATATCTTTAAACCTTTCCGAGTAAAACGCATCGCAACAGACAGACAGTCGGACAGACAGACGGACATGGCTAAATCGATTCGTCTCATCGAGCTGATCAATAATATATACACTTCATGGGGTCTCCGATGCCTCCTTCAATGCGTTGCAAACTTTCGGACAAACTGAATATACTCGTTTACACTATGTGTAACGGGTATATAAAACGGAAATGCCATCTTCTGCCCTTTTCAATTCCTTTCCAAGATTTAAAAGGTATATTTAAAACAGTACAACTTGTATACAAAATTTCATACATTTTTATCCACGTTGCATCCACTTTTATAACATTTAACATCGCACGACAGACTATGACCAAAAATATTATCCACTTTAAAATAGAACAGATTTTAACATCGTTTATTCAACGTGACCTCATGAATGAGATCAGACGAGAACAATATATTACTAATTATCGACAAAGGTCATTCTTTCTCCATGGTCGATGCACACAGGCAGACACACACCAATTGAGTGGGAGTGATTGAGACAATAGAAAACTAATAAAATATTCTAATGGGAAACGTGATATTTATGGAGAAAGTGAAGTGAAAATTTTGCCAAAAACATAATTTACAACTGAAAATATTTGCAATCGTAAATAATTTTAATGTGCAAAATGTGCGCACACGTCTAAATTTAATAAAATGTAAATTTCCTAAATGAATTTAACGGAGAAGTGCCATAAAATTATAATAGGCACTTTACAAACTCAAGTGTAACCTAAGGTCGATCCGTCGGTCGGTCGCTCGGTTGGTCATGGTTTCACGATTCGGCAACAGCCCCTTTGCGATAATTGTTCAGTTCAATAGCAACAACAGCAAACAAAAACAACAACAACAACAATATTAACTGACACAGCACGAGCTATCCTATTCTCTACTATGATTGTAACATCATCATCATCACTCAGAAGGTACACTGCGAAGGGTGTGTGTGTGTGTGTGTGTGTGTTTGTGGTGTATATCAATGACACTTGAAGCGAATGAGCCATGTGAACTGAACTGTAACCGCAACCCTCGTTCACTCGTTCGCTCGCTCATTCGTTTTATTTGCCTGCGGCAATTAAAAATTAAAATCAAACCTTTTTTGTCAATTTTAACGAAATGCAATGAAATCGATGCCGCATCAATCAAATAGTAATTGCCGAAGTGTTCGATCGTCAGAGGCAGACGAGTTACTTTAAAATGCATTACGCAGCATTCTTAATCATTGTGTCTCCTTTTCTTTCTTTCTTTCTTTCTCTTACACACAATTATCGTTAACTCTGACCAACAGTAAGTTTTTTATCAATGATTTTAGATAGTAGAAATGTTTATAGGGGAGATTGAGGTTGTATAACTTTTTGAACTTTTTTGACTTAACAAAAAGTTTATCGGTATAATTCCGCTAACCGGAAAGTTTAGCACCAAATCGATATGTCATCAATTAAACATCGAATAATCGATTATTGATTCCGATTTTAATTCTGAAACTTACTTTGGAAAGCTTATGTATAGTCATAGTCTCAAAACTTATTCCGCAATCCCTAAAGTAAGTGCAAAACACAGCTCAAGCCCTTATTTAAGCCCTAAAACTTAGTTCAAGTTTAAACCTCAGCCCTAAACCCTTTTCTACCTTTTTAAATAAACTTTAAACCTTATTTCTCACTCTTAGCTCTAAGCTATTCCAATGAAACCTAAACCAAATTCAATTTGACAAAGATGTGTCCATGCGTCCATTCTTCTGTAAGTCTATAATTTAGACTCAGCTGTCTAGAGTCATATAATAAAAATAATAACTTCGTCAATTAGATTGATTAACCAAAAATGGTTAAAAAATAAATTTCTATTCGTAGTTGGCTGAATTATAACCACATAAGTGGAAAAGTCTAGATTTTGGGAGTGTCCCGCAAATTCCAAGTTTGATTTTTGTTTAACTCGACCAGGCCTACAAACACTACCATAAGACTTCCAGGCAACTTAAACATTTTTTGGCAATAAAATTAAAACCGAAAATTTGACTCTACATTATGTCGGAAAGACAATCTGGAACGATTTCAATTTTTTCCAATTTTTGAAGTGTCAAATTTATAATCAAGAACTCAGCTTGGATTTGTCGAAATTTTACATCAAATCTGTGAGCGCTTCAAACTCAGTGTGTGTATTTACAAATCATAAACACAACGAATTCTAAGAAAAAAACATATATTTGTGTCTGTGTGCATTAGAGTGGTCAAAAATTCTTTCACCCCCAGGATTGTTCTATATCGAAAAAAGACACGTTTTTTTTTTAATCGGATAATATTTAGTGGTGCCGTCAAGCCCCCTGAAGTTTCCTGAAGTGTTATACATACAAAATAAAACTTTTTCGTAAAATTGATGTAGAAACCTGTAAAATTTATATTTTTTAACTGGATAACGATGTTTCTTTTCATAAATGCCCATAGAAGAACATCCAATCATTTATTATAAATAAATATAAAATATATAAATTTTATATATTGACTTTTTACAGGAGCTCAAAAACAAACCCAAAAAACGTTAAAGTAGATAGAAAACGAAAGATAATAAATTTTTAAAGTTCCTATAAAAAAAAATTCAATATTTAAAAATTGAAACATAAATATTATACGATTAAAAAAAATATGGGCTTTCTTATTTTCGATATAGAACAATCCTAGGGGGTGGGAGCAATTTTGTTAAAATTTTCTTCCATATATTTTTTGGACCACTCTAGTGTGTATTTATATTTCTCTTATTCCACCGTTTCCGCAAAGTTTTCCATACAGTCTAATGGAAGACAGTTCGGAACATGACTCCTGATTGCTTTATAGGCTTCACATAAGAAATTTTTTCTATCAGTTTTACCAACAAAATCACAAAACACCAATGAAGCGGATAACGCAGTCGTTGACTCAAAACACTACCTTTCAAATTTATCAAACTTTTTTTTAAGTAGAACTGTCAAAATTATTGAGCGATTACTTTACACTCTTTCGCTAATCAAAAATAATAAAAAAAAAAAATGAAAAAGAAAATGTCACGCTCGCCATTTGGCAAATCAATTTTGAACATTGAAATATGAAAAATTTATTAATTGTATTTCTATTGCAATCACTTGAGAACTGAGAACAACAACAACAATAAAGAAATACTATTCATGACCAACACTTTCACCACTGCTCATCATTTTATTCTTTCACAAAACTTTTATTTCGAAACCACTCGATTTCGCTTGTCGCTAAAAATTTGTTTCGAGTGTCATCCATCTCATCCTTGCCGCCGCACAACACTCAAAGGTACAACGGACGCAGTTTGAGTGATGTGACAAATTCGACATAAAAATGCTATTTTTTTATTTTAAAAATAAATAAAATTGAAAAGCAGAAAAACACGTTTTTCGATTTCATTTAGTTGAATACATACATACTTTCCGTACGTATTTTAAAGGCATTTAAATCATTTGTTAATTATGTTCTTAAATGAAATTCAAATGAAGTTGTAAAAACATTTACGTACATCATTAATTTTAATGGATACCCAAAATGCATAAAACATGCATTTACATTGGTAATTATTCGTTTTCGTATTCAACCGTGATGAATTTGAATTACATTTGTGTGATTTAAATAAAATACAATTATAAAAGAAAGCATTTTAAATGCGGAGTACTTCTTCTGCCAAATAAGTTTTTATTGGCTTCGTATATGAAAGAAAAAGTGAATAACTCTTAAAAAAATTGAAGAAATATGTATATATAAGTATGTATATATTTTTCATTCCATTTATCAACTAAATATATTCTTAATAGTTATTGAGTCCGTCCAGCGTATGCAAAATTAATCTAGTCACCAAGCCAAAGTTTTAAACCAGAACATAATGAGCGTAAAAAGCCTAGCTTTGCACGCCTTCCAATCATGACCATCAAAATAGTTATTAAAAAAATGACTGAAATCAACTTTTTATAGAATTGTCCAAACCTAATCATCCAAAACCATATGCTAGTGCTAATTCAAAGAATAATAATTGTGGTGCATTGTCATTTTTAATGTAATGTTTGTAGGGAATTATCAGTTTGGTTTAGTCAGAGGTCCAAATTTTTGAAAACACCTAAGCACGTCAAAAATATTTTTTTGTCCCCTTTCACTTCCACTTAATCTCAAGTCGCTAAGTCTTTAATCAAAGATAAGACTTTTCGGGATTTGAGGCCCCAAGTTAGGCCCAAGATCAAAAGTTTCCATAATCCCGTTTTACCAACTTGAATGTACAATAAAAAAAAATATATATAGAAAATCAATTTTCTCTCCGCCAAATGGCTCTCTCAGAAAAATTTCAGATAAAATTTGCGGTAACCCCTTGAACACATCAAAAATACTTTTTAACCTTCCTTTAAATGTGCCACATCAAAAATTTTTTTAGAAACCCCACATTTCTTTGAGCAATACACTAAAAGGAGAAAAATTTTAAAAATAATCAGGGAAATTGTCAGAGTAATCGAAAACACTCGTTTCGAAGTTTGGTTTCATGGTGTAAAGGAGATTTAGCCAAAATTCTAGTGTAAGTGTTTTCGGTGTCACCCCTGGTAGCGATTGTTTTTGAACGCATTAGACATCTTTTACCTTTTTTTAACAAAACATTTTAAATGCCTTGTTAAACGATCGTTTGATCTCATATTAAGACATTATGTTAAAATGGGCTGTGTGTTCTCATTAGACCCATCCTGGGATTAATCGATTTTTTCATACTTGCAATGTTCTGCCGACCTAACAATATTCCCCATATTTGGTACAGCAAATAATTTCTTGTAATATAGAACATTTTCCATACTTGGTATCGTTGATATGTGGCCAAAACAGAAATTACACATATATCCGAAAAAAAAAATTATTCCAAATAGAACCGGTTTCCCTACAGCGAAAAAGAATCTTACAACATTCATATAATATACTACATATATATTAAAATTTTTAAAAGTAAAAAGCGTGAAAAACTGTTCCCACTTAGAAGTACCTAAAACATATTTCTTTGCCTTTAAAGGTTAAAGAGCAAAAAAATATTTTTATACCCTGTACCCAAAGGGTAAAAGGGTATATTAAGCGAATGTATGTGACAGGCAGAAGGAGGCAAGATAGACCCTATAAAGTTATATATTCTTGATCAGCATTGGAAGGGGGTCGAACTAGCTATGTCTGTCTGTCCGTTGTCTGTCCGTCTGTCATGCTGCCTGCCGTATGAAGCGATTACTTCGGAGACTATAAGAGGTAGAGCTTTCAAAACTGAAACTTAGACTCTCCTAGGCCGTCAAGTGTGCACTTACAAACGGTTTTTTCTAGACCCATTTTAAGGAGTACCCCCATACAAATCTACCCCAAAATTTTGGGGTTTTGCATAAAAACGTCATTGTTTTTTATTCTAGGAAGTTCAAATTTAGTATAAATTGTGTCTATGATAGTCCCAATAAAATATCCCAATATGGGTTGGACCAACAAAATTTTAGGTGTAGCCCCCATACAAATTTCCCCCAAAACTTTGGGTTTTTACATAAAAACGTCATTGTCTTTATTCTAGAAAATTTAAATTTAGTATAAATTATGTCTATGATAGTCCCAATAAAATAACACAATATGGGTAGGAAAACAGAATTTTAGGTATAGCCCCCCTAACAAATGTTACCCAAAATATTGGGTTTTTACATAAAAACGTCATTGTGTTTTATTCTAGGAAGTTCAAATTTAGTAAAAATTTTGTCTATGATAGTCCCAATAAAATATCCCAATATGGGTAGGACCAACCAAATTTTAGGTATAGCCCCCATACAAATTTACCCCCAAAATTTTGGGTTTTCCATAAAAACGTCATTGTTTTTTATTCTAGGAAGTTCAAATTTAGTAAAAATTATGTCTATGATAGTCCCAATAAAATATCCAAATATGGGTAGGCCCAACAAAATTTTAGGTATAACCCCATTCAAAGATATACCCGATTTTTAAAGTTTTTCTATGAAAATCCATCTCAATGAGGTATGGTAGTCAAATAGAACCTAACTTAGTTTCATAAAGATTGGGCAGGCAGGGTTTAGTCGAGCATACTCGACTTCAGCGTTCTTTCTTGTTTAAATATAACTGACTCCCGAAACTGAAGTTTTGAAACCCGTCACAGGACATTGTCTTAAAGTTTAAGGTAACTTTATATAGGGACTGTATGATATAGTGATGTATATATATATATATATATATATATATGTATATATATATGTAAATATATATATATATATATATATATATATATATATATATGTATACATATATAGTAATCTGATCCTTAAAAAAATATACCTTAAAAAATCACAGCATAACAAAAGTTTTCCCCATATTTGAACCAATTAGCTTAAAAAATAAACATTTTTATACAAAAACTCGAAAATATGCTTTGAATTTGTATGGGGGCTATATTCTACAGTGACCCGAACTTTACAACATCTCTTGTGAAGACATGTGTTGATTTCATGCAAAAAATCTTAAAGGTGATAACTTTTTTTGTGTTGGCAAAAAAATAACTTTCAGTGACTTTTTCGCACTGTCGCACTGCGACTGAAAGTAGTGATTTCCGATTTCATTGTTTCTCAGTGAACATGTTCAGTAAGAGGTGATTTTGTGTATCGCTCTTCGCAAACAGTGAAGCTACTGATTTATCAGTGATTGGTGCTTTTATCATAATTGGCGATTTGTTCACACTCGCTTGAACACCGAACCTGTATAAATTCGTTGATACATTTGTCAGTCACTTGAAACGATTGAATGGTGAAAGTGCAATTGCAACAAACATGCGAATAGAAAACGAAGTGAATTGTGAAATGTTGTATACAAAAAAACTAAAACAGCAGAATGCAAAATGTTTTCTGTCGAACTGCGATCGAAACAAGTATGACAAATTAAACCGAGAATTGCAAAGGAAGCAACCAAGAACACACTTTTTTTTCGCAAATATTATTTTTTTTTTTTTTTTTGTGCCATTTCAATTTTTACAATAAAATAAGTGTTTTATTTTTCTATGAATTAAAACAAAGTCGGTTTGTTATGTTGGTGTAGCGAAACAGTTAACAGTTAACGTCGATTTTTCGTATGTATTTTGTGCATTTACTGTGAACCTGTTCAGTAATAGCTTATTGTTTCCTCGTGAACTGTGATTTTATCACTGTAAGTTTGTTTGGGGCTACATCTAAAAATTCGTGTGGCACCTTGCTTCTGACATAGTAACTACTTAGAATCAAATATGCAGAAATAATAAGTATTTTCATATAAAAAAATGGGCGGTCGATTTGTATAGGAGCTATACTACGTAGGACCAAGAAAATCTTAAACTTCTTTAGTTTTATCTTAAAAGCGAATGAATACCCTCACAACAGACAGATGGACCGACAGGTGGACCGACAGATGTACATGGCTAGATTGGTTCGACTTGTCGAGGAGATCAAGAATACATATACTTTATAGGTTCTAGGATACGAAGTCTCCCTTAATGCGTTACAAACTTTCGAACAAACTGAATATATCCTTTCACATTATGTGTAACCAGCATAAAAATCATTTAATAAACTTTTTAAATGAAGACAGACGGAAAACAGACACACGGTTATATTGTATGTGCGACTTTCGGCATGCAACACTTCCTTCTGCCTGTTATAAACATTAATAAAATTTTATTGTGCTCCCATTGACCCATATTACCTTTAAATGCTTTGAACTTTTTGTTGTAAATGGCACCGCGCCCATTACGCCTGCGCCACATTTAATTCATATTTATTTTGTTACGTAGCATTCCATACCAATGACTCATCATAGTGTATAGTGGCACAACCATCTCTCTTGCTACATACGACATACAAGCGCCACACGTGTTTATACAACAGATTTTCTGCTCCTAATTTCTTGCCACTTCTACTCACTTCATTGCATTATTTACGAGAACCAAGAAAAAAAAAAAATCGGAAAAATATCCTTCGCGTTCGATTCGGATTCGGTTGGTACAAATCGCGTTTCGAGGGTTAAATGCAAGTATTCGGTTTTAGTTTTCCTTTATTATTTCAACGATGTAAAGCGTTTTTGTTTACGACGGCTTACGCAGATTGTGCCATTTTGACTTTTTTTTGGCATGAAGTGAAATAAAAATATGTAGTAGTAAATTTCATAGTCAAGTGTCAATGTCATTCATAATATCAACAAAAAAGCGTGAAAAAAAATATTGTAGCAACGAAAAACGTTAGCAGCAAATAATGTCAAAATGTCGTATCTATTGAAACGCACAAAAAAATCATGTCTCAAGGTGAGCGTTTGAGTGCAAAATTTATAAATGTGTATGAAGACAAGGTGTACCTAATAATTTACAAATGATTATAATCGATAAATCAATCAATTAAACAGTCAATGAATTAAACATGCATGCAGCGTGTTAAAAATGGCGGCGGTAGCGGTGGCGTCGGTTGCTGCTACTAAAACGGAAGTTGTGTATACGCAGTGTGCGATTTTGTGTTTGAAACGAAATTTCTTATTTTCAGGGGTGTCAGGGAAATCTTTATGAGAGACATTTTAAGTTATAATTGAAGTAAAAATTCTACTATTAATGTATTCACAAATTTAATGCGAAACAACTTTGTATTAACTGTGCTTTTATGAAAAGTATTTGCGTAAAAAATAAATGGTCTGAGTTGGCATGTAGCATAAAAACTGTATTCGTGCTAGTGCTGGGAAACAGACAACAAATTCACCAATCAATAGTCGATTACCGATTTTAAATAACTTTTATATATAACTCTTTTTTTGTGAAAATTATATACCAACACTTCAAATAATTTTTAAAACAACTAATATTACATTACCATTGACTCTCCTTTGCGTTAGCGTTAAAATCTCGACAGACTTGACTTAAAGTAAAGGCAGTTATGTATGGACAAAAGTTGCGTTCACTGCGATCGAGACTTACGATAAATCGTGTTAACATCTATTTTTCTTATCGGTTCGATTATTTTGGTAATCATAAGTTGCCCATATTTAAAAAAAATAAACTTTTACCCAGACGCTACAGCTGCACATTCAAAAGTCGGACTACCCTTTTCATACTTGTGTTGGACAGCAGTTACTAAAGCAACAACACCATTATCCATTTGTTTAATTAAAAAAATATATAAAAGAAAGTCGTGTTAGTTACACCACTTATAACTCAAGAACGGCAGAACAGATTTGGTTGAAAATTGGTAGGGAGGTAGCTTAGAGCCAGGAGACGGACATAGGATACTTTTTATCCCGGGATTTTGGAAAATTTTGTCCCGGGGCCTAATGGGGGCCTTGAAACCGGAAAAGCCATATCTTTGAAGTGAATAGACGTAGAGCCTTGAAACAGGGCTCATTTGAAAGATGGTTAAAAAACATTTTTGGAGTTCAAGGTGTTTGGACCTGGGACCCAATATAAATTTTTTTGACCAATTTTTTTTTATTACAGGTGGCCGGGGGCTTAATGGGAGCTTTGAAAAAAGTAAAATCTTTGGATTGACTAGACGTAGAGACTTAAAACTTGCCACATTTGAATGATGGTTAGTCGTGTTTAGGGAATTCCAAAATTTGAACCCAAATTTTTGAACAATTTATATTTAGCCAACAAATAGAAACAAAAACAAGAAAAAACGTTAACTTCGGAAGAACCGAAGCTGAAATACCCGTTACACAACACTTTTAATAGTTTATATGTTCACTAGGTGCTTAGATTAAATTTCACGATGAATTTGGTCAAATTTGTATGGAGGCTTTATGTTATATTAGCCCGATCCTTACCATATAGAAAGTGTTCACTTAGGTGGACATTGGAATTGATTTTACCAAATTTAATTAAATTCATTCAGAAATAGTAAATGTTTTCATATAAAAACTCGAAAATGGGCGGTAAGTTTGTATGGATGCTATACATAAAAATGGGCGTGGCGCCTTAGATTTGACATTGGATGACATAAAAAGTGTTCTTACCCTATTTGGATTAAATATATTCATAAATAATACGTATTTTCATACAAAAAATCGAAAAAAGCGTAAAGTTTGTATGGGGGCTATATCTGAAAATAGGCGTGGCAACATTCTTTTGATATTGGATGCCATTAGAAGTGTTTTTACCCTATATTGTAGTAAAAGCATTTATAAATAATAACTTTTTTCATACAAAAAGTCGAAAAAAAGTGGTAAGTTTGTATGGGGGCTATATCTGAAAATGGGCGTGGCACCTTGGTTCTGGTATACAAAGTAACTAGAAGCACAAAAAGCTTAAGTTTAAAATTTCAGGTCAATATCTTTAAAAACTTTCTGAGTAACAGCCATCGCAACAGACAGACAGACGGACAGACAGACGGACAGACAGACGGACATGGCTAAATCGATTCGTCTCATCGAGCTGATCAATAATATATATACTTTATGGGGTCTCCGATGTCTCCTTCAATGCGTTGCAAACTTTCGGACAAACTGTATATACCCGTTTACACTTTGTGTAACGGGTATAAAAAAACGCGAGCAAAGCCGCGGGTAGATTCTAGTATATTAAAAAAAAATGTTTTTAAACTGTACCATTTTTTGTACTACATAACGAATAAAATCAGCTGTTTGAACTCGAACTCTAACGCTAAAACGCAATGGGAACACTTTTCAGCGTTTTTCAATAAATTGTAAACGCGATAACAAAACGGGTTGTCATCAACAAGTTTCCCGCACTAGCATGCATAGGTATTTGTATTTGTATGCGAGCATGTATAATAGTTGTAGTGCATCCTTTGTTGTTCGTGATTGATTTATTTCTCATTGAATATTAACTAAGTTTTTGTAGGTTGGGTCATAACAAATGTAAAAACTATACAAATTAATAGTCTACAAAAAACAAGAAAGATATTCAATGAAATCTTTCAAAAGTTCTGTGACACCGAAATTTTATTTTAGAGATTTAAAAATAAACCGGAAGCAGATTTCCTAGAGATTTCTCTGACAGCCCTATTTGTTTTACTCTAAATTTTCTGGTTTTTTTTCCTTAAAGGAAAATGCCGCAACGTTTTTATTGATTTTTATTTTGTTGTGATTTCGTTTACTTTCTTTCAGTTGCTACGCAAAATTTCCACAACAAAACAATTATTTGCACAGAAACTTGAGGAGGATGAGCTCTCAACATGTCATATACCAGCAACGACTTCGAATAAAATTTATCATAAAACCGAATTAGCCACTGAAGCAAACATGTTGACTGAATTTGAAACAGCTTTGGAAGCACAAACAAATGCAAACGATACCGTCCAGTTTAGTGAAAATGCTGAACTACAATTTAATATCGATGAGCAAAATAAGAACCACAAGAATAATAATCAAAATGAAAATAATGCCATTATGCATGGACTCACATGTAAATTTTTTCTTGGTGCTAATGGCTATGAATTTCAACGTTTACAACAATTACGCAGTGATGCTGCTTCGGAAATATTTGATGATGAGCCACAACAACAACAACAAAATGTCTCAATGGAAGATTCAACAAATTTGAGTGCAGCAGATGAGTTAGTTTTTCAAAATATTAATTTTGAAAAGATGCAATATCGTCAAAATGTTCGTTATTTACGACATACACCTTCCAATTCAAGTTTAGAACTTAATTTAGATGATTGCGGTTTCTTTAATAATAACCAAAAGAAGAACAACAACAGCAACAGTAATAATAATTTAAATAACGAATTCGATGGCTATCAACAATTGCTCATGACAAACTCATTAAAATGGGATATAAATGGTAATTCATTGGAATATAATAATGATCGATTTATAAATGATTCTGATTATGATTATGATGAAATGAGTTTTGTATTGAATTCTTGCAAAAATATCAAAGCGGAAACGGAAGCGGAAGCGGAAGATGAAGATGCACATTTAAATGATTTCGATAGTAAATGGAATCGTTTAAATGATAAACGTCTAATGCAGCTAAACAACAATAATAATAACAACAACAACAACAATTCGCAACGTTCAAGTCATCAATCGAGTTCGTGTACACTTGAAACGTGGCTGGATGAACATGAGCAAGAATTTGAAATTGAATTGAGTGTCCTTAACGAGAAGATCTTGCAAAATCCTGCATAACTTTGCCTTAAATATTTATAAACAAGCATAAAACTGATTCAAAGTATTTACTCTGTAATAATCTAAAACCTAAAAAAAAAGAAATGATTCGGTACAACCGAAACTATAATACGCTATACACACATATTGAAAATTTTAGCTGTTACCAGGCGTAAAGAAATAAAGTTCAAAAATTCACAAAAGAGGTTTCTCTGAATATGACACAATTGAGGGTGTTTGTGACTTAGAAGGCAAAAAAAGATTATTTAAATTTTTGGAAAAATGATTAAATTTTTCTCCGAAAAATTTCCAAAAAAAAATAGATATTACACGGAAACAAAAATTTTATGTTTTTTTAAAACGTTTTATACATTTCGTTGGCAGGAAACAAATAAAATCTAAAATCACGATAGCCGCTTTATTATTGTTAATGTCGCCAATATCAGGAAAAGTAGTCCGCAGAAAAATTTCTCCGATCAAGGGATTTCGAACCGTATTTAAAGATATTAAATATTACGTGGGCAGTTTCTTCATGCTTACCAGGATCTGTCCTTAACTTTAAAATATGAACTTAAACACTTCAAGATCTTTTTTTCTGGGTTCAAAATTAAGCTTGTTTTTAGACTTAACAAATATTGCATTCTTTTTATTTGGGAGCTATATGTTCACCAGAACCAAATTTGATTTTTCTTAAAAAGGAAACCAAGTCTGTTAGGCAATCAGTTTCAGACGGTAAATAGATATACGGACAGTAGCATCTAGATCAATTCAGGTTTCAAAGATGAACAAGAATATAATTATTTTTGTCATTATATACTATGGTTGCCCACATACCGATAAATAAGTTTTTAGTTTCTGAAATCTTTGATTAAAAGATTGTCTGAAAGAACCACAGACAATGACTAGATATTAACGAGTTAATCTTATCAGTTCAACTTGTGTATAGAATCTTACGAAAAAATAACTTAAAACTGCTTTAGAAACATAAAAGTCATCTAGGACCAGGCCGGAAAGGTAAAAGGGGAACTATAGTTAGTCACCTTGAACAGATGTGGCTGGGTCCATGTCGGATGAGAGTGGGTGGAAAGTGGAAAACACTACAAGTACTTACTAGTTTGAGAGGACGGTTATTTATGTTTTAAGTATTTTTTATTTGAAGATGATTTGATCATGAGTAAAAACATATTTTAACATCTTCGAAAAATTAAATGCAAAAAAAAAAATGCCACTTATATTCACGACCCAGGTTTCAGCCCAAAATTATTGCATTGAAGATATAACTTTCTAATGAACCATTTCTCCTCGTTTACTCTGTATTTACATATTCATCTTGCTTGCTCCGAAACACTACTTTACAGCTTGAACAAACACTTCCCGACGGCCCACTCTTATCACATTTTTAAGATCAAACCTCCTAGCAATGGAACCAGCTAACTGTAAGCATGATGCATATATACCAGGTGAAGTACTGTATTTATTTTTAAACAAAAATATATACATATACACTTTACAAACTTACAAAGTAGTTGTAGAAAAAAACTTATAATTTTTGAATTCTATCAAAATCAAGAAGCAGAAGAATACAAATTTTTAAGGTGAAATTATATAAATTCACCATAACATGCAATATTTGTTACCAAATTAGAAAGAGACAGTGGCGTAATACGTCACCTGTAATAATTGCATCATGACTGCAAGAACTCTACGATTCATAGTTACATCCAGAGATAATATTGTGTTCGATACATGATAACGACGCTAAAAACTCTTTTTTGTTAATGTTAAATATGTCAAAATATTTGACCGTCTTAAACAGAATACATATCCCTTTTATAAGTATTTCTAAAATATGCTAGAAATATTTGTTGACCCCAGAGAATAAAATTCAAAACGGATCATAATAATTTCTTAGCATTTGCCCAGTGTGTACACTGATTGCCAGTTATGTGTGAAGCGTAAAAAAATAATCGAAACTAAAAGTTGTGAAAATATAAATAAACACATTTTTTGAGCTATTGTTATATTTTAGTAGAAACAAAACTAAAATAAAAAATATAAAATAAAAATAAACAATCAAAAATAAAAACGTTTATTGTAATTTTAATCTATTCAATGCTGCAACTCACTTTCAACTAAAAATGCATTTAGAAGCGAAGCGAATAATAAAAAAAAATTTTCAAATTAAAAATTGGTTACAATTTCAGAAATCCATTAAAAAAATAGAAATTTAATGTATCTAACAAAAAAAAACAACAAAAAAAAAACAACAACAACAGCGTTGATATGCAACGTTTTTAATGTTGAATGCTCGCCGACGTTCGTCCTGCACGTGTCCAACGCGCGTGAGAATCCCGAATTACTTGACTTTCCCACGCGCCACATAGATTTTCATTTGCAAACACACATCCACTGGCTGGCCGCGTATGATATTTCGATTCGATATTACGTTTATGATTTTCAACTGCAAAGTGTTTTTGTGTTAAAGCAATTGTTTTCGATGTTCGTATAAATTTTTTTTGGAGGGTGGTAGTTACTAGCATATAAACCCAAAGTGTTTATAGGGGTGGTTGTCTTGGTCTTGCGAATTACAAATAAAATATTATAGTCACACGGGAACGTAGCGAACGTTCCTATAGAGAGAGACAATTATTATTATTTTTCTCTTCTTTGTATTTTAAGTAGTAAACAGGCGAATTAATATTGAGACCTGCTTAACATTGAAAGCGATTATTGAGTTCAAAAATTTTTGAAAATTTCATTGTAGAACTGTGTAGCTTGTGCACATCGGTGCAACAATTGACTAGTTTAGACTTCAAAATATTGAGTTACTTTCTCACATGTCGCCCAGTGTTGATTTGCAGCCCAAGTTCTTATTTGAATTCCCGTTAAAAGAAAAATAAATTATAAGTTTTACAAGGCTGAAAAAAAAAAAAAAAAAAATAATAATTAGGAATTGTGTTAGTTTTTTATATTTTGAAATATAAGTTTCGTTTGATAACACAGATCGAAAAAATATGGCCTTTTTTTACTCAAGCAATTTTTTTCATCGCTAACACGAATCTGCTCTTAAAAGTCACGTCCATCACTCAAAAACACTGTTTTACATTACATTCTCAGTATGTTTTGACTTAGAGATGGGCGTCTGGATGGCAATCCCGAGGAATCACGTGGGTCCTGCTGGGTCTTTATTACTTTTAAGTACGAAACTGAAAATTTATATTTTATAACACTGCACTGTTTAGTTTTAATCGTTTTGATTCAAAAATCAAACAAATATTTGGGTTTTATAACTAAAATTAAGCGGGACCGACCGGAACTCACGGGATTCCCGTCCCGACGCACATCTCTATTTTGAATGAAATAAATTCTTGTCAATATCAATTCTCAAACCGTTTATTTTTAAGATATTGCTTACCGAAAACAAAAAAGTAACAAAATAGTAATAAAAAAGTTGTGCTATATAAAAATTCAGAATTGATTAAGTGTTTTCTCAGCACTGCTCTTGTAGTGGATGGTTCACCGAGACTTCAGATGGGAGCGGGAGACCTGGACCCACGCAAAACAAATATGAAAAATGTTGTGAAGAGCGTGATCGGAAAGGAACTTGAAAACTGGGAGGTAGGATCCTACATTTTTCTTGCTCCGATATTCCTGAAAATAAAAAGTAATTTATATATATAAAATAGTAAAAATGTTTCTATGTCCGCTTTTTGCGTTGAAACCGTACAACCGATAAGCCCCAAACCGGGTACATTTGAAAGTAAACAATGTAAGTAAATTAAATTCCACTAAAGCAATGCATTATCAATATATTTTGAGTATAATAAAAAGTGGTATTTTTTAGTTTATTTTTAAGTTACCCCAACCAATTTTGGTTGCGTTGCAATCAAAAAAAAAAAACTAAAATTGCTCACAACACAGCAGATGCGAAATGGAAAAAAGCTGAAAGAGCAGCCGAAACGCCCGCACAATGTCGTAGCACACGCCGGGTATCCGCTAGTATAATGTAAAAAGTGTATAACTTAGAGTAAAATGGCATGGCTACATCGACTCGTCTCATCGTCACTCTGATAAAAAAAATATATTTACAATACTTTATGGAGTCTGATCTCCTTCTGGCTGTACAAATACAATTGTACAAACGTAGTAATCCCTTTTCGACTATACTTTTTTTTAAAAGGTTAATAAAAACTAGAGACCAATGGAAAAAAATACAAAAAAGAAAAACAACGAGACGAATGGTACTGTGGCAAAAAAATTTTCATCGTGGTCGGAATCAAATACTTAGTTCGTGGCCTATCTAACCGAGAACTACGAATCACCCAATGGACCAATGGCTATTAGCTGAGGATTTTAAAACTCATTACATCTGAGATGACGCTAACTAAAAAAGATTTTCCCAAAAAGGTTAATGCCTGCTTTACACGATCATATATATGTGACACATTTTGGATATGTGATTGTCTAAACACACAAAAAACTTTTGTGTCACATTATGTGTCATAGAAATAATTTGAAAAGTCAAGATAGTATTTTGACATTTTCAGAGCATTCTCGTAAATATTGGGAATCACTTTATAGTTAACTGAAAGTCACACTTAAGGCTTTAGCCGTAATCACTTTACATTAAACTGAATTTTTTTTTTTTTTTTTAAATTTAAGATTATTTACAATCTGTCTTTTTTAAGACAATAAGCAAATTTTTTACTAAACTATATCACACTATATATCACATAAAAACTGAAAATGAAAAACAAATTTACGGACAAAATTAATTAAACAAATCAGCTGGTTACATATTTTTTCATCATTGTCGTTTGAACACCTAAAAATAAATGTGACAAGATTTTGACAGTTGGGAAATATATGACACATAAAATGTGTCACAAAATATATGATCGTGTAAATAAGGCATAAATAAAATGCTTTTGAAAAGATTTTTCTAGTCTTTGAGCTCAGCGTTTTCTTCACCCCACGTTGTTATAGTCTAAGGTTCAATTGAGCTCTATTACATGGCGTACCGTGTATATAAAAGGCGAATGCATTAAAAGCCACTTCGAACGACAAATGAGTATTAGTGAATGTGCATGCAATACGAAATGAGTGAGTTTAGTGTCCATCAACCATTCAGTTGTACTCACTTTGTACTCATTGTACTCAACTCTTTTACATAAACAATTTACGCTTCGTGTTATAAATTTTGTTTTGGGTGTGAACTGTTTTTTATGTATTAGAAATTAGTAGGCATTATTTTTTACATCTAAATAAATTCAACTTCGATGATTTATTTCAAATTAACAAATTGGTTGTAATTGTTTCTCGTTTTAATATTGGAAAACTAAATTTTATGTGAAAAATGGGTTTCAATCGCGAACTATTTGAAGTGCTTGTAGCCGAGGCGACAGCAACTGCGATGCTTTTGTGTCTCGGCTGCCTTTGTACCTATAAAGAGTATAGATATGATCGAGACTTATTGGCAGTCGGAATGTGTTTCGGTTTGGCAGTCATGTCCTGTGTGCATTGTTTTAGTTTTATATCAGGAGCGCATATCAATCCAGCCGTTAGCGTTTGTGCTTGCCTGCTCGATGTTATCAATTGGAAAACGATGCTGATGTACATTGCTGTTCAGTTGCTGGGCGCATTTGCAGGATTTGCACTAGGTATGGTCGTGGTTCCATTAAATGACTTCAATAAGGAAGTTGAATGGAAAAATAACACATTTTGCGTCACTGAACCTATTCGAAGTTTGGAAATATGGCAAACCATTTTAATCGAGTTTTGTCTGACGGTTGTACTACTTTTTGCGTGTTGCATCAACTGGGATGCGCGTAATTTGGAAAGAGTTGATTCATTTTCTGCACGCTTTGGTCTTATATTTGTTGGTCTCGTTTATGCAGGCGTAAGTTACATTTAAAAAAATTATTTAAAACTATATTAAACTAAAGTATTCCACGTCGTTTAAAGGGTTACTATACCGGTTGTAGCGTGAATTTATGGCGTACTTTGGTGCCCAGTCTTGTACAACAGCGTTTCGAAAAAATTTGGTATTATGTTGTGGCACATGTGGTAGCCGCTGTTGTTGCACCCATATTCTGGCGTTATGTGCTTTCAAGTAAAGATGACAAAAGAGCTAGCCAAAGCGAAGCTCAATAAAGAGCAAGTTTAAACTAAAAAAAAAGGAAAGCTAAAGACAAACATAAGCAAAACAAGAATTAAAATATTTAAGTAAGTATGTACTTCAATTTTAAACGGAATTCTCAAACGTGGACCCAAGCAATTACGATTGATTACCAGTATACCGAATTGCTTCAGCAGCTTCAAAACAAACCCTAATTGTGCTTGAAAAACAAGTTTTTGATCTTCTTCAATGGGAAATATAATACACTCGATATTTTTCGGAGCTCTTCTGCTCAATGACCTACTAAAAAGTAATTTAATCACAACAGACGTGCGTTCTATAGAACTCTTTTCCAAATATGTGGTCTATATTATCAAAAAAATAAATGGAACTGGCATTTTACTCTCCCAGATTAACATGTTGTGAGTTTTAAGGACATTCAGTTTGTCAACTGTGAACTTAAGTGAGATGCTTTTGGAACGCGCATCGTATTTTAGATAACCGGAAAGTACTCTCAATGCAAACACTTTTAATGGTAAATTTAAAAATATACTTCCGGTTAATTATTTATATTAAATTTTTTACAGGCGATATGTGGTAAATGTAAATCAGATCTTAAAAATAAAACTAAAGACAAATAAAAGACAAAACAAAAAGGACAAAACCAAAGGAAAGAATTTGGAAAAAAAAACCAAAAATCAAACCGAATATCCAAGAGCACAAAAATATAAAAATTTTGGTTATGTTCAATGTTTTTTTTAGTTAATTTTCCGACAAATATTATACGAAAATAAGTTATAAGTGAGAAATATTAATAAAAATATATAACGACAATAAATCAAGAATATTAATAAGCTAGTACATTAATTTCAACAAAAACTATTCCCCATGAGTCGCGTGAC
The DNA here is from genome assembly GCA_018903435.1 of Leucophenga varia. Taxonomy (NCBI): domain Eukaryota; kingdom Metazoa; phylum Arthropoda; class Insecta; order Diptera; family Drosophilidae; genus Leucophenga; species Leucophenga varia. The sequence goes on from JAEIFJ010002545.1 coordinate 70,198, forward strand.
AATCTAAATATGATAATCTCCCAATCTGGCTCAAATAGTAAAATTACAACTGTGCCCAAGAAATAAAATTTGAAAATTCTTATTTATTCTTCCAAATTCAAAGTACTCTCCTCTCCGTTGCAATACACTTAATCCAAATGATTTTCCAATCTTTGATACAGTTTAAAAAGTCGATTTTAGGGATGGCCTTCAGCCCCTTCAGCTCTATCGTCTCAAAACGGTGATCTCGGAGCGGTCTATTAAGCGTGTTGAACAGTCAGAAGCCGCATGGCTCCAGATTGGTTTTGGAATAATGAGTCGAGTTTTGGGGAAAAAATAACAAAACATCCAAAAAACTCAATAATTTTGGTACCAGTCGAGATTTGACGCGTTTGAGGCCCAAAACATCCTTAACATTGTATTGACTGAGCCTATCGGTATGCCAATATCAGCAAGGTCAACATCAACATCAAAATTTTTTTTTTTTTAAATGTAAGCTTCTTCGTTGAGGTTGTTAGTCGCCCAGGACACTATACGACTTGTAATAATTTTCTTTCGTCATAGCCTCATCACCAAAGGCTTCCTGGACCTCAACAAATCCTCAGCATAAAATTTATTGAAATTTAATGCAAATTCTTTTTAGTATCCTAGTATCCTGCGATGGTCACTATTTGAAAGAATAAAAGGTAACCCATTTTTTCACAATAAAACTTTACATTTCGAAAAAAAGTAGGTCTTAAATTTGTATACTTATATATAAATGTACTATATACGTGTATATAGTATATACAGCCGATTGTTGGCCTTGGTAAGACTTCGCACAAGCGGTTGTAGTCCACTGCTATTCAATACCAAATAAGGATACCGATCTTACTGATGTCATCCAAGATCTGGACCTCCCAACATGGCGGCGGAGCTCCTCCAATTTGATTCACGCCTTGCTTATAAACTTTTCTCGCCGGAGCCTTTGCATCCATCTGACACAGGTGACCAGCCCAGGACAGCCTTTTGTATTGAATGTTCCTGACTATATCGATATCGGAATATAGCTCGTACAGCTCATAGTTCGTGCGTATACGGATGTCATTTCCCACTCCGACTTATCCGGTTCTGTCATGACCCATGCTTCTAAGTCATACATTAGAACAGGCATTATCAGCGTCTTGTAGAGTTTAATTTTTGTTTCTCTGAACAGAACTCTACTCTACCCGAGATCAAAGTAGCTACGCTTAGCAAGAGTGATTCTTCGTTTAATTTCCTGACTGGTGTAGTCACTGTTTACAGTCTCAAAGCTGAAGTTCTCTGTCCTCAAAGACCGTCTACGTCCACCATTTACCGGGATTTTTGAAAAAATATCAAAGCCTGTGTCTATTTGGTGATGAAAGAAAAAAATTGTGAGATTCTCTCTTTTTTTTTTTTTTTTATGTTTAACAAAGGTTTTGTTTGCTCCAAACATAAAAACATTGCAAATAGCGCGTGCCTCAAAAAAAAAAAAACACCTGCTCCACAACCTTGAAATGACATGATGACCTAGAAAATCCAAATGGAACAAAACACACGCTCGCTCCGCTTTTGCCAAAGGTCAATGCTGATGCTGTGCACTTGTTGGAGCCGCACACGACCAGCAGCAGTTCAAGTCGCGTGCTCCAATTCAAAATTTCTTGCATACAAACAGGCGACAACGTTTGCAAGTCTGGCAGTCTGGCAGTGGCACGCATGCAGAGAGCGGCAGACAAGTGATAAAACTGGAAAACGCCGTCGGCAGCAAAAACTATGTCAAGTGGCAGTGAGATGAGACCGAGACCGACCACATCAACACACGGCAAAGAACGGTAGCACTTGATGCATCAATTGCAGCGTGCAGCGAAGAGCGAGCAGCAAAAAATGCAACTAGATTGCAACAACAACAAAAACACATAAATAAATAAAAGAACATACAAATACATACACAAACACGAAGAGATAAGATAAATACAAAAAAACAATATGTCGGCTATGTACGTGCGCTGCTAACTTCCTTTACTTCCTTCCTTCCTTTCTTTCCTTTTTTATGCTGCACAATAATTATGCTTTCCTTGTTGCACTATAAAGCTGCTGCTTTTATTCTCTTTCATCTCCTTTGCACATTGTACATCTATCTCTGTTACTCCTATATGTGATGATCACCAATTGCTTGCGGCACGCGTTACGTTGCCAAGGGGGCTGATTCGGTTTGGCCAATACCGCTGCCGCCTTTGTATGCAAAAAGGGGTGAGTTCTATGCCAAGCAAGGCTAAGGGTGAATTGAAATGAACGCAAGGTCGGACGTACGTCGACATGCGTTTTAAAATCAGTCGAACGTCGTTCGCGCACACGATAAGTCACGTGCTCAAACTAGCTCCTACGACTCTCTGAAAGATACATACAAACAAAATTTTAGAGTTATAGTGCTGCAAAAAAAAGATAGTTTTGTGTAAAGTGAATAAAAAATCAAATACAAATTTGCAAATATAAAAATTGTTTAAAAAATATTTTATTAGTGCAAAAAAAATAAAACAAAAAAAAATCTAAAGTGTTTTTATCGAATCGAATTGTCAAATATGGAACACAATATGCATGTTAACGCTCCGTTACATTGGGGTTATGGTGCACCAATGCCCAGTACACCGCAAAATCATCATTGGATGCCGCCACAATCTAGCCAAAGTTTAAAACGTGCGCTCTCAGAAAGCGATTGCGATGAGCTTTATTCGGAAGAATCTTCAAAAGAGCAGTACGTATTGCCAGTGACTGAACTTTTATGGAAATTTTAAAGAAACAAATCCTAACAAATTATTCTCTTTACTTGTTTTTTTATAGAATCTCTCCCAGTGAGGCTGGCAGTTGCCAATTGATGAGTCGTAAGAAACGTCGTGGCGTTATCGAAAAGAAACGACGCGATCGCATTAATTCATCACTTTCCGAACTCAAACGTCTTGTACCGTCGGCGTATGAAAAACAAGGTTCTGCTAAATTGGAAAAAGCTGAAATATTACAGTTAACTGTGGAACATTTGAAGAGCATGCAATCAAAAGGTAAATTGAAAAAGCTTTTAGGCGGAAAAAAGACTTTATATACCCAACGCACCATTATGAATTACTGAATTTTGCGGAAAATAGAAACGGGATAAAACTGTTTAGAGAACTAAATCTTATTGAAATAGATTTCGTTTGATTACGAAAATTAATGTAAAAAGCACTATCAGCATTAGTCAGGGTCACCAATAAAAAAAGAAAAGAACGCTTGACTTGATTATTAAGTTGATACATTAATTATTGGACAAATTTCGATTTGAAATGAATTCCGTTTTCTCTCTTTAAGGCTCGCTTTGAGAGTCTTTAAAAATCATATCGATTCATAATTATAATTGATTATGTTTAAAGATTTCTTTATTCTATTGAATACCTTGGAGTCTGAATGGACCAATAATTTAGAGGCACTGTATTAATATCAATGTTTGTAGTAGTAATGTTGTCTTTTGGTGGATCTTCGTGATGCAAACTTGTATATTTTCACAAAAATTATTCACAACAAAGAACTTTTAAGTTATAAAATAAAAAAAAATTCTCAAATTAGAAGTGGTAAGCTTTGACTAGGATTGTTCGGGGACAATTTCTAATATTTTACCGCTCTAAGCAAAATTGGGACTTTTCATCATAGGTGTATCCCATATTGAGTTTGTTGATATCGATTCCATATAGACAGGCAGGCGGAAATCACAAACAGAAGTAGATTCTGGGCAGAAAGAAACAGTCAAAGGGACTTGGCTAGATCATTTCGGTATTTGAATTTTGTTTTTAAGAGGAATCCCAAACCAACTCCTTCCCAATGCAAATCCTTCCCAATTCCATGAATAAACTCCTAATTTACTACTCTAGCCAAAAAGAACACCTTAAAGTGTATTACCGGCAAAATGTTCATAACTGCACTGAAATACACATTGATTTTGTTTTTCAATATAAAAAAAAAAATTTGTTAAAACCCAAACCTAATAGAAGTCCCGATTGCCACAGCATTATAATTATTTAACATATGCCTTATGAAACTTGTATTATTCCAAAGCGGTGTAAACAATGATAACCTGTTGACTCAATCAAAACGTATAATTGCTGGGAAAGTTTTTTTTTTTTTTTTTGATAAATCGCGACCAAATAAAATCCCGAAACGTAATTTGTACTTCCCACGCTGTAAAAAGCGCGCTGCATAAAAGAGACGAGAAGATCCCACGACAAGACAAACAACCACCAACACCAATACCACCCACCCTCATCATTGATGATATACGCAAGTGAGGCGCTAAATATGAAAAACTAGTGACGAACACACCCCGTTCGCGCTTCTTTACTGAGCCAAGGGTAGTTTTAGTGTTTTTTAGACTTATTCTCTTTTATGCAGCACAGCGTGGGAACCGCAAATTTAGTAGTTTCACTTGGTATTTTCATATTTTTTTTATTGTACGCATTTAGACAGCTTATTGACTTTATCGCCTCCTTCTCCTTATTGTGTATTGCAGGTCTCGACTCGCTTAGCTACGATCCTCAACGTTTCGCCATGGATTATCACATCATTGGATTTCGTGAATGTGCCGCAGAAGTTGCACGGTATCTAGTCACCATTGAAGGCATGGATATACAGGATCCATTGAGGCTACGTCTTATGTCCCATTTGCAATATTTTGCGCAACAGCGTGAGCTATCGGCGAAAACGAGTGCACTCAGTCCTGGCGGTGGTTGGTCCACGTCTACGGCCGCAGCATCCAGTGCTGTTTATCAACCAAATTGCGCTGCTACACCTTATTATCCAAGCGGCGCATCGGTACATGCCACAAGTACTTCATCTTATGTACCCAATCTACCAACTCCAATACATCCGTATCCTTCGTTAAGCGCTTCGCCAAGTGCCAGTAATATGCAACAACAACAACAACAACAGCAGCAGCAACAACAACAACAACATTCCAATCATCACATTGCAACACGTTCGCGCACAGCCAGAGCTGCAAATGAAGCCATGGCGCCACAGCAACATGATACACAGGCACAACAAGTTACACAGCAACAACAACAACAACAAACGAACCGACACGAGTCAACGCAACATCAGGCAACGACAACATCAGCGCAGGCGCAGCAAGTGCAGCAGCCACAAGCTCAGCAGCAGCAACAACAACAACAACACTATACGCATGAGCACACGGAACACCAGGTGCCCACCTATATTGAGCTAACAAATCAGAATGTTACACATGCAGCTACACTCTCGAGTGCTCATGTCGCCTCCGCGCATTCCGTTGCACCTTCCATTGCTGTTGATAGCCTAACCTACAGCAGCGCTACGCATTATCCTGTTGCTGGTGCTCCTGATTATAGTAATCCTAATGGCAGCTTACAGTATGCCACGCCAAATGGTTCAAAACCCTATCGGCCGTGGGGCGCAGAAATGGCCTATTGAAGGGGTAGCCGCATGAAACAAATCTAGTCATTGAACCTTGTGTGATAAACGAGCATTTTAAAGAGCTATAAATATATTTTACATACCATATACATATTACCTATATTTTTATAATAAATTTACTAACGTCAAAAAATATCTAAAAAAAAAACTTTGAAGATAATATTTATACAAGATTTTCCTTTTTAGGATAGCACCTACTTTTAAGCAAATAATTTTACTGAGTATTTTACTACTTTAGCGAGATGTTTCTCTAATGATTTTTATACAAATAAATTTGTAGTTCATAACTGAATTTAAAATTTAAAAAAAACTTGAGCTAACTTTAATAAGAAACTTAAAAACAAATTTTACTCATACGTAACATATGATATATTTTTTATACATGGTAAATATTTTTTTACTATTATTATATGTACCTACATACATGAATTCTTAAACATGTACAAAAATGTAAATAAAATCTCATTGAATAATTTTTTAAATAACTTAAATATTTGCTTAAATTATTTGACAGGTTCCTGAATACCAAAAGAATGGATAATAAAAAAATCTGCCGGTTTTCTTCTCAGTTTCAATTCCCAAAGATTTGTTCGAAAGTGATATTGATTAAATGTTTTCAATAAGAACAAAGAAAACGTTAATTTCGGTGGAAACGAAGCTAAAAACATCCGTTACACAACACTCTTAATAGTTTATATGTTTACCAGTGGCTTAGATTAAATTTTACCATGAATTTGGTCAAATTTGTATGGAGGCTTCATGTAATTAGCCCGATCCTTATCATATCGATAGTGTTCAGTTTGTATGGGGGCTATACCTAGAAGTGGGCGTGGCACCTTTTTTGACATTCGATGACTTAAGAAGTGTTTTTACCCAATTTAGAGCGAATATATTTATAAATAATACCTATTTTCATACAAAAACTCGAAAATGGGCGGTAGATTTGTATGGGAGCTATGCCTAAAAATGGGCGTGGCAACTTGATTCTGACATACAAACTACCTAGGACCAAAAAAAGCTATGTTTAAAAAATACTTTTGACACATTTCTGGGTTTTTTGAATATTGGTCCTGATGCCCAGTAGTGGGCCCGAAATAGATTTTTAATGTATTTTTTTTTTTGTGGTTAATATTTTGTTTTTTCTACTTTATGCAAATTTTACTAAAAAGGTGAGTACTTAGACGTGATTTTTGAAAATTTTGCAATATTTTTGAAATGAGTCGACGTAAAAACTTGATACTAAATGTATTTAAAAAATGGTTCAAAAATATTTATGACGTGTTCAAGGCGAATTCGTAAATTTTAATTTGGGGCCAACATTTATTTTTTATCTATATTTTTATGCCCTGCACACATAGTGCTTCCGAAAACAGAATGTTAACGGTAACGCAAAAGCCAATGCCAGTGGAAACATAACATAAATTAGTAAAAGTTCTTTATGTAGGTATCTCACATAGCTTTGAAAATATAATTTTCTTTTCTGTTAATTTGTATTTAAATTTTATTTTAAAAAGTTTAATTCAATTTAGAAAAAGTTAAAAAGTGTTATTTAAAATTTTTTTGTTTGAAATGGAGAATATGGGAAAGAGTAATTTCAAACCAAACAATGTGTGTCTAACGAAAAACGCTGGCGCAAGGGATGCATCCATATACAAATTACTTGTCCAATTTTACTTGCTGAAAGGTAACTTAATTATGTTTCTATTGACAAAACCTCTAAACGCATATTTTGCAGTTGTGGAACTTCCTCTGCTTGGAGTGCCACGAAATAGTTTTACGTTGCAGCTCAATACTAAATTTCCTAGGCTTATGCTACAAAAATTTCAAATTCTTGCAAACGTTTTTCTCTACAAAAAGTCAGAAAGAAGACACTTTTCCCATGCTAAAACGTTTGCAGCCCGCTACAGGATATTCTGCGTTGCTAAGCACTGATTGTGTCGAACGTTTGCCTCTAAATAGTCTAAAATTTGGTTCACCAACCCGCTGTATTGGCTCAAATTGGTCGTGTGAGACAATTCAAAAGCACCAAAAGTTGCATATAAATCCGGGAGGGTTCTATCAACGAATTTTTCTTGCAAAGAATCTAAAACTTTGGCCTTCTGGACTTTACCGCTCATTCGCCTCACTGCGTACGAATCCGAATACTCTTATAAGTTTGATGTTGTTTGAGCAGATGCGTTTGCATTTTGGTTAGGCAAAAAAATTAAGCAGGAAATTACAAAGTCTCGTGTCTGTTTGTGTTCTGTTGAGGGTGCACACATGTATAAAAAGTTTCTCGTAAAATCATTTTTCTAAAACTAATGTTTGAAATGAAATGTATTGTTTTTGTATTGTAAAATAAACATTTTTGACGTTTCAACGTGCGGACAAACACGCTCCTCTAGTCTTGAGCCTTCCAGAAAATAGGTCCCAGAAGTTCTCATATTTACATTCAAAACCCAATTTGCTAATTTTTGTCATTTACCTTAGTTAAAAAGTATCTTGATCTTCTAGGAAAGAGTAAGAAAGGAGAAAGAATACTTCGTTTGTATAAACTCTTTAAAATAACTAATTTATCTTTTTTTAGTTTGAACTAAGCGACGAGACTAATTTATATATTTGTCTACCATCCGTATCTCCAATCAAATAAAAGTATTGAACATTCTATTGTGTTGTCAAAGACCTTTTATTGGGTCTTCTTCCCACAGTGGTGGCTTTAAAGGATGGACTGAGAAATATGCCCTCCACAAAATCCTGTTGTTCAGATAGTGTTCTGGATCTGCCCCAGTCAAAACAAAGAGATTCCGAAAATCAGCTAGTACCTGCTTCTGTTTTCCTAATTTAGACTTCATCAAGAGGTATGAAGTCGTTATTCCACTGTGAAAAGACTGGTGTAGTCAGAATTGGAAGAGAGGGTTTCAAGCTCAATAAACAAGTAGGCGGATGGGGTCCATGCCCAGAACTGGGTATAAACATATCCCTCCGACTTTCTGCCCACTGCAGTGTTTACAAGACAGAGGTCAAAGTGATTAATTAGGCCATGATTCTTTTTAAACCCATCAATATTAAACGAAAACATGTGTCTGTTCTCGGACAATCAAGCGGCCCTAAAAGCTTATACAAACCACTCAAAATCTATTTCTGATTTTCGCAAATCTCTTAATGAGACGGCCCAACATTGCAATATTCACCGCATTTAGGTGCCTGTAAGATCAAGGGCAATTGCAAAGCAGACGAACATGTAGACTACTAAAAATGGAACATGTAGACTACCTATAAAAAATTCTATACTTATTGCAAACAATAAGTGGACTAACCTTAAAACTTGTAAGATAACCAGGAAAACCATACCTTACTACAACTATAGGAGATTCAGAGACGACCTCAAAATGAATTGACTAGATATGTCTTCATTAATAGCAGTGACCAAGGGAAGCTGTTTTATAAACACGAAAGCTTTACGCGTAGAGGTCCCTTTCAAAATCCTTTGTAGAAGCTGTGACGTCGCTGAAGAGGAGGAACATTTTGAACACCTGCGCTGTCACTGTCCAGCACTAAGAAGAAGATTCGAATATATGTATGAGCAAATACTCCTAAGAAAAACTGTCGAAAATAGCATCGATCAACATCAGGAACGTATCTAAATTTGAAGAGTCCAAAATTTTAACTAGAGTTTCGAAAGATTTGAACGATTGGGAATGAATTTTGTAGAGAATTTACCAAGATAAAAAAGAAAGAAAAAAAAATAAGATATTTTGTAAAGAATTCACAGAATTCTTATCTATGTATCTGCCATTTTCGGTTATGGCAGATACATAGATAAGATACACTACATACACATCACAAAGCGCGGCATATGCTGTATGTGTTCTGAAAGTTTATAAAAACCTGTTTTAATTATTTTCCTGAAAAGATTATTGGGGTAAAAAATAAATACTTAAATTGGAAAATATTGTATAGAAAAGATATGACGCAATCGATTTCGGTTAATGAGTTTTAAACATGTTGCACGGTTTTTTTTGTTCTTAATATTTTTGCTTGTTAAAATTCAATTAGAAACTCGCGCATTTATTCAACTGGAAGCAAAAAAAATCGCGCCTAATGAGTGACCCGCCTGCTCTGGTCAGCTGCAATGGTCAGTAGCAGCGGTCAGCTTCCGAATATTAGTTCCGCATAAAATTATTCAAAAAAAAAAAAATTAACATAAATACTGAACTAATCCACAGATACAAGTTACAACCCTCAAACAGTGTTCGTTGCGGTTCGTTCCAAGCTGCTGAGTTTTCGGTCAAAGGACTTGAAATGTGCATAAATATTAAAATAAAATTATTTTTTTTTAAGTTATTCATTTAGTTTTAACATTTTTTTCTTTCATATGCAGAAATACACAGAAACGTGTCTAACTGACCGTCTGTCCGTCTGTCTGTATTAGTACAATTGGTCAAGAACATATTGAAATATTTTTTCTAAATTTTTAATCCTTTCCCAAAAAGCAATTACTTTTCTGTAAAAAAAAAAAATAATAATCTATCAAATTCAAAGATACAAAATTTCAATAAAAAATAAATCTTAAATATTATTTTTGATAATTATTAATACAGCTACTATATATGTAGCACTTCTCACACCACTTGATGAAATATTTTGCACAATATGTACATAAATTGTAATTTGATCAAAATTGTTCAAATGATTTCAATATTTATCGCATTTAATGCGAATATGAGAGTTTCTATGATTTAAACTTCCCACGCGTTCTACCATAAATGCTGTTCTGATGAACCATTAAACTGGGTAAAAGTCACCCTCGAATTATGCTGCAACTTTCAATCAATGCGGCGACGGCACCGGAGGCACCATTCGAAAATTTTCTGTTGAGAAAGTTCAAGTTCAGTATGACGCGGTTCGTTGCACGGATTACTTAAACAATGTTTCGGGGTGAACGCGCTGCCGCGAACACCATTTACATGTTGCATGTCCTCGTAATGTGTCGTCGAAAAAAAGGAATACATCCTTTATCGATATTTTCATGTTATTTTTGTTTCGTTTTTATTGCGGTTTAAGTTAATTAAGTGGAATACGAAATATTTTTGTTATTTTCGCGATTTCTAATGCATTTTTTCGATTAGATTTCCATATGTGAATATCCTTTTGACACTTGTCATAGGCACAGGCAGCAATTCAAATGTGTTTGTGTGTGTATGTGTGTTTATCCTTGTCGCGCATTTAGCATTTATTTACATTTTCAATGAATAATTTATGCACAGGTGGCGATTGTGTTTTTGCTGTCATATTTCTCGTAAGTGTCGAAAACAATTTTTGGTTTTATTGCAATTATATGGAGCATGACGACACAAAACATTTGACTTAAATTGTATAGGAAAATGGGATTATATTTTCTTTTCTTTTTTAACATTAAAATCTGCCTTTACCGATGGTTTTGGTGTTATTTGGAAATAACACAAAAGAAAAATGTCGTGTTTTTTGAAATAAAAAAGGGGAAAAATGGATGGGTGCCAAAAATTTGATATAAACTAAATTAAAAGATTATGTTGAAAATAAACAATAAATAAAAATTAAATTCAAAAACGAAAATATTTAACTTTAATAGAACCTAATCGAAACTTCAAATAGTTTATATGGTGGAAAACACGTCAAATGTCCAACTAAAACAAAAATTCTATATCAGACATGGACAAATTGCTGCTCGCGAGCAATGTCTACAAGTGGGATAATTTCCGTAATTCTATTCTGTTGTATGTGGACTCGCTTGAAAACTTTTCGGTCTTATGCGAAAACCTTGGCTCCCGTCACGACAGATTATTAAAATTCGACTCTTGAAGTGAAGCTTGGCCACTCCTTATAATTTATATTTTAAATTCGTGCTTGGCGCCAAAATAGTTACGCTAATGTTCGGAGGCAAAAGTCAATCTATTGCGACAAACTAAAGCAAAATTAAAATAAAAATTGAACTCAAGTAAAATTGTAATAATAGTTTTTTTATGAGTGATAATCACCCCAATCAGGGCTGCATAATTTACTTACCTAGGGCTGTAAAAGAATTTTATATAACAGGTCTGGAAGACTTAATATTGTACCAGGGCTGCTACAAAAAGTTTACACCGGGCTGCATCATAAGTTTTTGTACCAGGGCTGCAATTATTCAACCAGGGCTGCGTGAATGTTTCATATATACTATTGCTGCAATAATGAAAAACAAGAAAAACTTATAACCAAGGCTGCACAAATATTTATGTACCAGGGCTGCAGAAATGTGATGTCAACCAAGGCCGTATTAATATTCTTTATCCAGGGCTACAGAATTATTATATGTACCAGGGCTGGAAGAACTATTGTTTAACCAGTACTGCAAAAAATATGTTGTCAACCAGAGCTGCATAAATATTTTATGTACCAGGGCTGGAAGAATAATTATTGTCCAGGGCTGCAACAACCTTTTTACCAAAGCTGCAATCCAAATGTTCGTATAATGGCTGCAATAAAAACTTTTGATCAGGGCTGCAAAACATTTTTTATACCCGGGCTGCAATTTTTAAATCAAAGTTGCATAAAATTTGTTTGTCCCAGAGCTGTAAAATCTATATATTTAACCAGGGCTGCATATATATTTGTTTTACCAGGGATACAAGAATAATTATTGAAGTAGGGCTGCGGTAATAATTACCAATAATTACCAGGTCTACAATAAAAGTTTTTGTACCTGGGCTGCATTTTAAGAACCAGGGCTGCGCGAATATATAATATACCAAGGCTGCAAGATTAATTTAAACCAGGGCCGCATAAATATTTTTCGGCCAGGGCTGCATAAATATTTTATTTACAATTTTTGTTCCAGAGCTGCAACTATAATTATCGTATAATGGGTGCAAGAATAACTTTTTAAACCAGTGCTGCGTTTATATTTAATATACAAGACCTACAACAATATTTTTAGCGAGGGCTGCATAAATATTTTTTCGACCAGGGCTGCACAAATGTTTTATGCACCAGGGCTTGAAGAATATTTATTGTACCAGGGCTGTAAGAATAATTAATGAATCAGGGCTATATAATTATTTTTTGACCCAGGGCTGCAAAAGAGTTTTATGTAACAAGTTCTGGAAGACTTATTATTGTATTGTATTGCATTGTATTGTATTGTATTGTAGAATTACAATGGCACTTTGGTAATGCCTGATTTACAGGATCATATATTTTGTAACACATCTTATGTGTCACATATCGTCCAACTGTCAAAATCTTGTCACATTTATTTTTAGGTGATCAAACGACAATAATGAAAATATATGATTTGTGTAATAAATTTTGTCTGTAAATTTATTTTTCATTTTCAGTTCACTGCAAAGTGATTCCCAAAGCCTAACGTGCTACTTTCAGTGATTCCCAATATTAACGAGTATGCACTAAAAATTTCAAAATATTTCTGTGCACATACTATGACACATAATGTGACACATAAGATTTTTGTGTGTTTAGACAATCACATATCCAAAATGTGTCACAAATATATGATCGTGTAAACCACGCATAAATGACATATATTGTGCTCCTATAGACACAACACCAATGCTAACAGTTTGGAAATATAATTAATTTTTACATATAAGACCGTTAAGTCTTCACATATTATAATGAGGTCTAGTAAAACTAAGTTCTTTAGAGGTCTAAACGGCAGGTCTAAACGGCAGGTTTAAACGGCATGTAATCGTTTAAGACTGCGCGTCTCTTCGCTGTTATCGAGTAAGTTTAACGCAAGGAAGTTAGTGTGCTTTTCTTATTTTTCAAAATATTTAAGTACTTACTTTTTTAATTTTCTCTTTTATTGCACATATATTATGTCCTTCTCAATGGATTTATTCGTGTTAAACCATTACCATTACATATCGTTCATAAAGTCTTTGATTGATATCTTTGCAAAATTTCTATTTTGGAATTACTTGCAGTACCCCATAACTTAATGCCATATGTCCACACCGGATTTAACATCGACTTGTATAATAATAATTTATTTTCCAAGCTGAGTTTGAACTTTAGATTAATTAACCAATTTAATCTTTTTTGTCTTGTGCTTAAGCTGTTGAGCCTTAGCCAGGGCCGTCGAGAGCCAAACTGGACCCGGTACAGACCGCGCTCACGGGTCTCTCATATATATAATATGAATGTGATCCAGGGAATAGGGCTGTGTGATTGTTGGAAATAATTGATTGCTAAAGATTGTAAAAATAAATCGATTGTTACTGATTAATCATGATTATCAAAAAATATATTTAGATATAAACGAAGACCTTTTTTTTTTTTTTTTTTTTTTTTTTGCTTCTCACCTGGGAAAAACTTGCTAATCAATGCCGATACTGCCCTCTATCCTCTATTCGTTCCCTATTTTCATTTGAAAAAAATTTCCCTCCCGCAGGCCTGGCCTTAGCTTTGATATGCTGTTCATTGTTCAATCGACGATCCAAATGCAATGGCTATATGTGAACCTTTATTAGAAACTGTTGGACAATCCTGTCTCCTTGTTCCAAAAGGTTTGTGAGAAGATTTATTTGGATACACTTGAATGTTTCACTCATTCAACCAGTTTTGCATTACATCTAACTGCACTTGGAAAGTATCCGATGCATCAAATAATCGTTGCGCATTTCCACTAAGCTGGAAAATGGTTGAGACGCAACATGGCATTGTAAATACTCGTATATGTAAGAAATATTATTGATTTCTTACCAGGTGATTTTTGAGGTTCGAGTGTTTTTATTTCACTAGCAGTTTCCGCAACAGTCACGTGCTTTAATGGTAAGTCCATTTGACACGGGCAATCCAAAAATTGTAAAATATCATTTTTCTTTTGTGTTAAAGTAAAGTCAAAAGGTTCAAAAATTGTCCAAATGATTTGTGAAAAAACTTTAGCCTTACTTTCATTACTTCTGCACCACACATTATCTTTAACAGGGACGTTTCTTTTAACTGAGCGTTTAATATAACGTGTTGTCTTCCACAGGTTATGCTCGTCATAATTTTCAGAGCTCAGACTTTCTTAATGCTTAGCAGTTGCTTCATTTTCTAAGCAAAGTTAATACGACTTAATTATGCTGCGAATTTTTTAAGTCTGTAGCTAGTACTACACCATTGCACTGTAATCCGAGCTTTGATCATATTAAATGGCTATCCAAAACGTCAGGTACCTTTTGTGAATCATTGGTCCAGTATGCTGAACTGCCTGTAGATAATGTTTTAAGATGACATTCAGTTATACATTTAGAAAGTTCTCGACCTTTTGGATTAATTGTCCTGAAGCCCCAGATTTGCATTGAAGTCCCATCCTGCTAGAAACATTTGGCCAAGTTTTTCAAAAAAAATTTGTTCTTGAAAAATTTATTTTTCTTGACCCCACGTAAAATTTACTTAGGTTTTTGCTTTTGGACATTATAGGGCATTAAAAGTTCAACCTTTCATTTAAATTATTTTACATATTTACATTGAATTGCGTCACTTTGTTTTAGTGGTTCAAAAACAGCCAAATAAGTGTTTTTTAAGCATTAAGGAGGCATCGGAGACCCCATAAAGTAAATATTCTTGATCAGCTCGATGAGACGAATCGACTAAGCCGTCCGTCTGACCGTCTGTCTCTCCATTGCGATACGTTTTACTCAGAATGTTTTTAAGATATTGACCTGAAATTTTAAAGCTAAACTTTTTTTGGACCTAGGCAGTTTGTTAGTCAGAATAAAGGTACCACGCCCAGTTTTAGGTATAGCCCCCCATACAAACTTACAGCCCATTTCGAATTTTTGTATAAATATATTCACTCCAAACTAGGTAAAAACACTTCTTTTTTAATCCAATGTCAAAAAAAGGTGTCACGCCCATTTTTAGGTTTAACACCCATACAAAGCAGCAGCCCAATTTCTATTTTTTGTATTCAATTCAATTAAAATTTGATAAAAAAATCTATTCCAATGTCCACCTAAGTGAGCACTATCGATATGGTAATGATGGAGCTAATATAACATAAAGCCTCCATACAAATTTGAGCAAATCCATCCAAGTGCTGTGTGACGGGTATTTCAGCTTCGATTCCACCGAAGTTAACGTTTTTCCTTGTTTTTTTTCGACTTTGACCCCAAATTGAGACGTGATAGAAATATTTCGATTTCAGATTCGTAGTCTACGGAAAAAAACCTTTAAGAATCTTGTGGACATTTTGTTAAAAAAAAAACACTGTTTAACTGTAAAATTCAATTTGAAAGATCAAAAACGAAAATTGAGAAAATGTGATCGAACTTCTGTATAAAATCTCATTAAAAAAAAAACAAATTTGCTCTATGAGCGTAAAAACATTCTCTTCATATTTTAGTCTCTTATCTCTGCGCGTCTTTTTATTTTAAATATGTCTTTTTTTTCATTTGTTGAGAAGAAAGTTTTTTTTTTTTTTTTTGATAACAAAAAAAAAAATGAAAATAAAATAAAAGCGAACATTTTTATGTTTCTTGTTTTAAGAACGTTAACAATCAATGCGGCTTCTCTTTGCTGTAGATTTAAAATAAAAAAGAAAAGAAAAAACAATGATGTAACTAAATGCAGCATTAGTTCTTTTTCGAAATATTCCGCAGATAAACGTGTTCGTTTGTTCAAAATTAAAATAAAAAAATATTTTCCAAGTGATTCTGTGCAACAAGAAAATTAAACAAACAAGAAAAAGAATTAAATGAAATAAATAAATATTGATTATATGAAATGCACGAAGAAATACAGAAATACGAAACGGCATAATATCATCGTAGTAAACAAACGAAGCCGTAAACACAGGCCGTGGCATTCTAATGTGGTTGTGTGCGGCAACCATGTCATTCTTGTTGCGTCGCCAGTGCGAACGTTGCTGCGCGAATGAGCAGCGAAAATATTTTTTGCAATTGCGAACAATGCGAACGATGCGAACTGAACGAAAGAGCGGCAGCAAGTGTGAGTCAAAAGAGATTTTTTTTTTTATAGAAAAAAATAGTTCTATTTATTCGTATATAGGAAAGAGTTTAAGCTTATAAACTACGACAACAAAAAAATAACCTAATGCCATGGCACCTGATTGCTAATTGTGCCTTTTTTTGTAATATTTTGCTGTTGCGCTTGCCGCGGCTGTAAAATGTGATGTAGCTGTCGGCGGCGTTGGCTCATAGCCTGGTGCACTAGGTTCAGCCTTTAACACTGCAGCACATTTCCACATACGATTATAATTCATGCGCCAAATGCGCACGCAGCCATCGTCACCGGTAGAGATGAGCATGGTGGCAAGCATATTCCAACAAACGCGCCATACCGGACAGTTATGATCGCTGAACTTTACGGTTTGTACATCTAACTTAGTATTGCCGGTTGAATCGCTGCAAAAGGGGTAAAGATTTAAATGATTGCAGTTTACTTTAATTATTTCATTGCTGCACTTACGTTTCACCACGTAAATTTACAATATATAAATCCTTACTGGCCACAGCAAGCATATGAAAGGTACGTCCAGCGTTTGGCGCAAATGCTAAATCGGTAACAGGATCTGTTATTTCATTAATTGTTTCCACTTTAGCGCATTTTCGTCCGTTCTCATTGTAAGCGATAAGAAAGACTTTGCCGGAGGGTGTTGCAGTCTCATCGCTACCAGCCTAAAATATAAAAGCAAAAAATAATAAATTATTTATTTTAAAGCATTTAATCAATGCCAAACGCACCGCCAATAATTGTGGCAACATATATGTCGATGTATTCCATGAAAGACAGCTTAGCGGCAATTTATTATTAATTTCATGCTGCACTGGCCACTGTGATAAATTCATTATGTCCGGCGCTTCATAAATACGTATAATGCCATCAGCCGATGCCGTAGCAAGCACTAAGCCAAGATATTTTGGTCCGAATTCGACATCTGTAACGCTGGTACGCGAATCGACTAGTGTAGTGCGTCGTACCCAGCGTCTTGCCGGTCCAACTGTTGTTGCTGTGCTGCCGGTTGCCGGCTTTTCGCCAAGCACTTCTTCCCAAACGGAAGCTGTACGATCGAAAGAGCATGTTGCAAGTACGGGTCCAAATTCTGGATGTGCCCAGTTAACGCGCCATATTGAACCAGAATGTGCTTTCCAGCTGCTGCTAACCTTCCATTTGCCATTGTCGTCTTCGTCCCAAATCTTTGTTGTATAAAAGAATAAATTGAAAGCGCCTAAATTTATATTTGCATGCGTTTACCTTCACAGTTTGATCACTGGAACAAGTGGCCATTCGTCGTCCATAATAATCAAAGACAACGTCGTGTATAACGTCGCGATGGTCAGCTAAAATTTGTTCGACTTCAAACATAATCAAATTAATTAAATAAATTAAATAAAAATAAAAATAATTGATGCGCTAAACATCTGCTACAAAGTTAGTCGGTCTTCAATGGTACTCGGTGAATATCGGTCTGTTTTTGGCGAATGAGGATACTTCTGCTATTTTTGAGGATACCTTGGTATTTTTTCGAGTCACCCTGTAAAATCGGTTATTGTGCATAGGTGCGAGTAAGATAGCAGTACAGGCATTTGCAGATTCGCCCTGTAATCACCCTGTAATACTTCTCTCTCAAAACAGCTGTTTTTAAATTTAAAGTGGCTCTCTATGCAGTTCGGTAGCGCTGCATATTTTATTTCTATCGCATTCGCACACTCTTTTGAGCCATATAGCCATATAGGTGCAAGCAAGAAAGCAGGCAATGTGCGAGCGAGAAAAAACAATAACATTGGTCCGCGACGGTCCACGGACCGTGTGGACCGTGTACCTGCTCGTAAGTGGAACAGAGTTAGATAGATCTTGCATCGCGTTACACCGAGGACCGTGACTGTATTAGTATTAGCTGTGTTAGTGTTTTTTTAAACATATAAAAGCTGTATTAATGCTCTTGTTTTAAATTTATTGCTAAAAAAACTAATAAATAAAACATAAAAATAATTGTGTAATATTAAACCAATTGCTCTAAAAAAAATATGAATAAAAATCACGTGAAAATCACACCCACGCAAAGTTTTGCAAAATAATCAAATTGAACAACAAGAAAACCAATTCCAATTAGTACCGGAAAAGAACAGTTATTCAAAGAAAAAAATTCTAAATTGCAAAATAAAAAATATATAAAATATAACAGCATATAATTTTATCCGAAAATGGAGCAAAGTGAGTGTACAAGTTTGTGTGTGTGTTTGTGTATTCATTTAATTTTAGCTTTCCACGACGGGTTATTCACCTCTTTTTCCTTATAATTGTTAACAGCCGCCACTATATGATGCCCTATAAATGCAAAAATCGCTTTTATATTTGTTGCATAAATTATGTTTCTAATTGAATAAACATAAGTTCGAATTGTAATGAGCTGCTCTGCCCGTCAGTCTGTCTGTCTGTCCGCTTATCATTTTAATCAATGCGCTATAAAACTAAAAAAAAAAAAAACAAATACACGGAAGAAGAGCATAAATTGGGCACAGTACTCGCATTTTACTCTCTTTGGCACTCGTTGATTGCCGCCTGACCTTGATTCCTATTGGATTGAACATATCGCGCCATATTCACACGAGTGTTTGTGCATACATATTTTTGTTTGTATGAGTGTATCTGTAGCGCGGCATTTCGTTTTGAGGTTTCTTCATGTTTTTTTTGTTTTTTAGTTTTTATTTGGATATGCAACATTATTTGAAAAAGGAACTAAAGCTACCTGTATGTAGGACATTAACCTAAATTAAAGCAAATTTTCAATGATTTAATATAAATAAATATTCCATCGAAAGGTTTTTCTTATGTGACGAAATTTGATAAACTTTAGGTAAATCAATCGATCTATTTACGTGGGTAACCTTATAAGTTTTAAAAAAATTAACCATTTAGGAAGAAATTTATGAAAACATTACAACATCTTTATAAACTCATTTTTAAACTCTCTTGTGCTGTTAAATTGTTTTAAAACTTCAGTTCCTTTCTCATGAAATTTCGGAAATCGCGCGAGGATCAACAAAATCTTGGCAGATTCGGGATACTTTTTTTAAAAAAGAAAGAAGATGAGGTTGATTACCCACTTGGAATTAACTAAATGGAACCAAAAGTCGTCTAGAATAGAAAGAACTAAAATTTCAAATTTAGTGGTTAATCTTAGAATTATTGATTTAATCACGCATTTAAAAACTGATACTGAAATAATCCGAAAAACAAAAGATACATGGAAGTATTCGCAGATTGTACTGCTAATATCTACGCCATTTCATTATTGTTTTCAAATCCTACTATTTAACTAAACTATATTTTGGCTAATGTTCGATCAGTACTACAAATAATAAAAAGTAATCTGAAGCAGAAAAATATAAAATAACATTGTTATTAAAAACCGAGTTCTAAAAACATGAGATCCATCCAAAAAAAAAAAAAAAACGAGATTTTGTGTTAACTCTTGTGTGATACTATTTCTCTATGAATATTTTGGGAGGAGCAAAAGATAGACAGGCTTAGTCATTAGGAAATAATGTGATGCACAGATGGCTAGTGTGTGTAGGAAGGTTTAGCTTTCCACCATTATCTCTTTCTAGTTTGCTTACATATTGTGGTGAGTTTTATTCAGTTTCAGAGCAAACTGTGGTAAAAAGACTACAGAAAATATGTTTATCTTACACTTTCTAGCTATATATGTTTGTCCGTTCGAACTGCTGTCTACTGCCATATTTGAAACTTAAGAGTCTCCTACCCCGCCAAGAAGTCAAACAGGTTTTCTCTTACCTTATTTTAAGAGGTACTACCTATACAAACCTACCCCAACATTTTTAGTTATTTCTTAAAAAAAAATGTTTTGACTTTTTATATGAATAAAATTTTTATAATAGAAAAATCAAATAAAGTCTGGCGAGTTTTCGTGTTAAACACATCAACATTTCTGTGTTTTTTTTTTTTTTTCATGGAACCACTATGACGTACAGCCTACTAAGTAATTCCAAGATTTGGAAGGATAACTGAAAAATTACCCAAGTTGTTATCTTTTTGTATCAACATTTTACGAGAAAATGAAGCAACAAACACTAACACGCTATAGAGAGTAGTTAAAGGACCATACAAATTGGGTACAGGGTATCTCGTAGTACAGCGTTTTTTCTTACTATTTTCAGGCTCACTTTCAGAAGCAGTTACACGAATTTCACAAATTTTTTTAATCAAAAACGTTTTAATATGAAATTTATGCAAACCGACTATTCTTAAAATGTGCTTAAAATTATGTAAGCAAATATAGTAGGAATACTACACCCTTTTACAATTGAGTCATGACACTAACGAAAACTTAAAGTATATTTATTAACTTCTAGTTAGAATTTAAACAGGTTTAAATTAATTTAAAAAAAAAACATTACAGTATAAATTATTACATATTCAATACCAAAAATCGATCTCTAAAAATATCGAATAGTCTACCATATATTTAGTTACAATATTTAAAGTCGAGACCATGCCATAGAAACAATCGACTTATGTGTATAAAGACTACACCAGAACCGATAAAAATCTTTTGTAAACTAAAAAAAAACCTTGAAGTCAAAAATGAGATATTATAGTACTTTTTACTATATACAGAAACAACCTACAATTGTTTTTATTATTATTTTTTTTTTTTTTTTTTGAATCGGAAGATTTTTTGTTATCAGCAATAAGTGCTGCCGGGCTCGGTCAGACTTCTCCGGTGTTTTTTTTTTATTGCTAAACACAGCAAAAAGATTGCTGCGCGCACGCAAGTCGCATGCGGCAGTCGAATGAAATAGAAGATTAATAAGACAAAAAATTGATGAGTTGTTCAAGTGCATGCTGCAACAAGACACGCAAAAGATTTGCCCTAATCGATTTGTCTTATTATATATTATATATACAAATATAATAAAGATGCATATTACACAAAGTAACTTTGACGTCAAGATTGTTTTGATAATAGATGATTACACTCTGATTTGTTTTTGACCTTGCGCTGTAATTCATTGATTTGTTGTGTTTTGCTGTTTTTTTTTCTTCTTCGTTAATTATAAAAGTTTGCTACGACCTTGACATTGACATTGATTTGAATATAAAAAAGTTTGCTCAAGAAACAGCTGACATATTTATCTACCACAATTTTTGTTTTTTTTTCGATTAAATTTTGGAAATGGATTTTATATTTTAATCATAATGTTGCTAACTGTGTTGTTTGTATTGCAATATTTTTAGTTGCCATCAAACATTTGAATGTTTTACTTAAGTTTTGAGATAAAGAAAAAAAGCATAATATAAACTTTTGGAAGTATTTTTATCAGCTCGATGAGACGAATCGATCTAGCCATGTCCGTCTGTCTGTCCGTCAGTCTGTCTGTTTATTTTTACACATTTTTTTAGGTGAAGATATGAAGATAATCAGCTGAACATTAGAACTTAAGGTTTTCTCGGCAACGACTACTTTGTATGTTAAAACGAAGGTGCCACGCCCATTTCAAGGTATAGGTCCCCATACAAACTTACAGTTTTTTTTTAATTTTTGTATGAAAGTACCTAATTTTTATGAATGTATTCACTTCAAATTGGATGAAAACACTTCTAAAGTCTCTAATGTCAAAAATAAGGTGCACGCCCACTTCCGGGTATAGTACAAATTCCTTTTTTTTTTTTTTTTGTATGAAAGTAGTTATTGTTTATGAATGTATTTACTACAAATTGGGTAAAAATACTTTTTATGTCATCCAATGTCAAGTCCAAGGTGCCACGCCCATTTTTAGGAAGAGTTCCCATACATTTATACCGCCCATTTTTTGAGTTTTTGTAGAAAAGTAGTTCTTTTTATGAATATATTCACTCCAATCTGGGAAAAATTTTTACGTTAATTATATGAATAAACTACCGATATGACAAGGATCGGGTCACTATTACATATACTCCAACTAACCTTTCCATTATTTTATTTTTTCAAAAAAATTATTCTTATATCTTTTTTTAAACCTAAAATTTTTACATATATGCTTTTAATTTGAGCTCCAAATTGAGTTTTCCCTTCCCAACCCCTTTGCGGAATATAATCTACGTCACTGAAGATCATACATGAACTAATTTAAGTTTTGTGTGGCGGGTATTTGAGCTTCGGTTTCACCGAAGTTAACGTTTTTCCTTGTTTTTATATATGGTTGGCAGACAGATAGTAATTTTGAAAGCAGGTATTGGCATTGTAAGGAAATTTATTTAATGCGAATTCGAAACAAAATATTTTCGAAAAACAGAAGCATCAAAGACAACACCAAAAAAAAATTACGTTTCATTAAATGGACTCATCTATGAAATACCCTGTAATAAGTGTCCATTTGAAAACAAAAAATAATAAAGAAATTATAGCTAATTTAATCATTGGTCCATGAATTACAATAAAGGTTTTACATAAAAACTCAGTTATTATGTATATTCGTTTACTGTGGACCAAGTTAGAACGCTTTATTAGTCTGAAGATGGACATCAGACATGTAAAATTTGATCATTAAAAAGAAAAGCGTTTGCATTAAATAAGTATCCGTACTAGAATACGCTTTTGATAAACCTCTTATCGTTTCGATTATTTTAACAATTTTAAAGTGAATGCTTTGTATTTAGTGATCAATTTAGTCTGCTACAAAATGCTGAAGAAAAAAAAAAAAAAAAAATAGTTCGTTGTGCTTTGTGCGAAATCGAGTAAACACATCTTGAAACTGATCCAAATGGAAGCTCTTGTTCATCTTTTTTATTCAGCAAACATAAATATTATACTTTAAATCACAAATGTTAACATGTTATTTTTTAAAACCTTGTACCCGAAGGGAAAATTTTATATTAAGTTTGATCAAATTTCTGTAATAGGTATGATAGACCTTAAAAAGTATATAAAGTATATTCTTAATCAGCATTAAAAGGAGAGTCGGTCTACCTACATACGTCCGTCTGTCAAGCTGTCTGCCGTATAAAAACCATTGTCTTGAAGACTACAAGAGATACGGTCATCATATTGGAAACCCTATACAAACCTACCCTGTTGTTCGGCTAGGGGCAGGATGCCCTTTTCGAGCTTCAATTTCTCAAACCCTTTTTGCCCTGCCATTTAGTATACCTCAAATGCCTTGTCAAAAGCCTTGTATACAGAATTTCTTCAATTGGTGTACCATTTCTCCAACCGATCAACCCTGCCAAAAGGTATTCTTTTTAAATACAACAATTGGTATACCAAGACGGGCCCTATGGAATGCAACGTCTGGCAGGATGCCACTTCTCATGGTTATATAGGGGGCTATATAAAAATTTATCCAATTTTTTTTACCTTTTGTATAAAAATCCAATACAATAAAGAAACGTATATAAAAATTGGACCAAGGGTTTCTTGGAGTCAAGCATACTCGACTTCAGCATTCATTCTTGTTTTTTTTTTTTTTTTTTTTTTTTTTTGTATGAGATTGGTGTTTTTGGGTGATTTGTTGGTACCTTACACCCACTTCTCGGAATAATGTCGTTATGGTTGGACACCATAATGGAGTACAGTGCACAAAAAACATCGAGCACCAGTCTCATATAAAAAAAAGTGAATTTCGCATTAATGAATAAATTTATTTAAATACCCGAAATAGGACTGGCAACGACAAAAGAGCCTCAACTTAAAATGACTTGGGCCAGAACCAAAGCTCTTTTCTTTAAGAAAGTAGAAAAAACGCTAAAAACTTGTAAAGTACAGTTTTTCAAAACATTTTTCTGATCATATTTAAGAAAAAGTTATTTCTACTTTACATCAGAAGAGTATGTATCCGACTTATTTTCTATTAACCTTAAGAATTGCTAAGAAGCTTTACTAGGTTACAATCTCCATCTTCAATTTCTTGTATGAGCAAATTATGAGAATAGTTTTTGATATATTTTGCAAAAAGGTTTCTATTAAATATTTGAATAAAATAAACCATAAAATAAAACTCGATTTTTATCAAATAAACCACAACAATGCTGCTTCTGTTGTTGCTACTGATGACATTATGTTGTCTACATATATAAATACATATATACAATACATACATATATATGTATGTATAGCTACATTTGTTTATTAATAAATGAACATTTTAGCTTATTAAGCACAACTTTTTAGTTTTTTTTTTTTCGTCTTTTGTATTTTTCAAAAGTAATTTTTATGTGTTTCTGTGTCGCTTTAAGAAACACCGTCACACCTCTGTCCGTCCGCCCCTCTCTAGTCTAGCTTGCAACGACATTGTCGACCCCAGAAGCGATTAACATACGAGCAAGCGCTGGGCAACCTGTGCTCCACGATGGATGATTTTAACATAAGCAGCGTTTTAGCAAAAACTCAAAACGGTCTGAGGTGCGAAACGGTGTTCGATGTTCGCAATCGCAAAATGGATTCGAATCGAATCGCAGTTGACAGCGAAGCATTGAAAAGATTTTACAATCAGTTGCTTTTCATACGTCGTCCAAATCGTGCGGAACGCGCTGCTCCAAAACTGTTATCGAGCAAATAGGCGCGTTTAGCTCTAACAAAAAAAAAAAAAAAAAAAACAATTTATTTTGGAATAAAATTAAAATTTTATTTAAAAATAAAAATCAAGAAAGTATATAAATTATATTATATACATCTAAATATATAAATGCTTTTCCAAAATAATAATAAGTTGAAAATGTTTCTTTGAGTGCGCTAAACTGTGGTAAAATTTATGAAAAGCAAAAAAATATAATAAAAAAAAATAAATTCTGTGATTTAGTGCAACAAAAAATGAGAATTTAATTTAAAAAAAAAATTAATTTAATGAATTATTTGTATTGAAAAGTTTATGGACGGACTTACAATTTAAAAAGTGGAATTCCAATTTAACAAACTTTGTTAAATTGCAAAATGAATATTTATAACTAATTAAATAAAATTTAAGTCGTTTAAAATGTTTTAGAAAATTAGGTTTTTAGGTTTTACTTCCCTTTAGGTCATTAGAAAAAACCAATTAAATAAAAAGACTATAGCGTTTGTTTTAGACTAAATTAATGGATATTCTACTCTAGAAAGTTTTTTTAATTTAAAAAAAAAAACGAGACCTTTTTTTTTTTTTATTTTTATTTTACTGCGGATTAAACTTATAAATTTTGGTTAAAAATTGTTACACAAAAATTAACCATTTGATAATTAAAGCTGTAAGGATATATCTTTCCCATAATGTACATGATTATAAAGCTATCGATTCAAGCGATGTCTAGTAACAACTGAAATAAAAATTCGTTAAAAAAAATATTTTTTAAGGATATCTCGGAAACTGTCCTTAAGAATATTTTTTGGTAGTCATTTTTATAAGCATGGAAATATTTATATAGGACAGAATAAATTTTTATGTAAACTAGTGTAATTTTGTATTTTTAATAAAAATTGAGACATAATTTTCATGTTTTAATGCGCAGGGACATTAGTCCTATTGTTCTTGTGAATAAATTTCTTAGTTTACGTTTCCGTTAAACGCTTGGTCTAGAAAAACAACTTTTTGCAGCTTAGTGTACGCAGTTTCAGGATTCACAAATCAAAAAGGATAAACAAATAGATTAGTTTACATCGAAACAAAAACCTTTAAAAAATATTTTTTTAACGCTGTTTTTATTTTTACATTACTGGTCCGAAAATTAAATTAATGAGAATCCTACATCGATTTAGAGTCAAAGACAATCGATTGAATAGAACTTGAGATTTCGTATAAACCAGTTTGAACTTGGTTAAATATCTCAAGAAAAACTTAATTTTTTAATTAAAAAAAAAAACTGTTTTATACAGCACAGTTTCCCGCTAATCTAGCTATTTTATCATTAATTGGGTAAGCATGGAAAAATTATATACAACAAACTTAATACCTTTATCAATATTAGCCCTTGGCCTAAACAATTATTTCTGCATACCGCTTTAGCCCTAATGAACAATATTTTGAAATGTACATTAATAATTTTTTTAAAATTATTTATCGGTTACATCGATTTAATTTAAAACAATTATAAATAAATTTTATATCGATTGCTAAACTTTTTAAAATTAATTCATATTTCAACAATGTTACATTTATCCTTGGATTAAAGAAGGAATGTGTAAGTTCTTGAATGGTCCGCTAGAGTAAGATTAGAAATTCAATAGTAACCATTCAAAGTTGCATTTTGAAACAAAAAAGAACGCTGAAGTCGTACCCAATCTTTCTGTACCTTAAGTTAAGTCTTTTCTCAGTACTTTACTTTTTTGTCCTGGATTTTTATACATTAACTCAATAAAAATTTTCTTGGTCCTACCCATATTGGGATATTTAATTGGGACTATCATAGGGATAATTTATACTTAAATTAGTGTAGAACAAAGAAGTTTTCCTAGAATAGCTGTTTATGCAAAACTTCAAAGTTTTGAGCTAGAGAAAAACCGTTTGAAAGTGAACACTTGACGGCTTAGGAGTCACTTATAGTCTCCGAGATAATCTCTCACTCACTGCAGAAAGCAGGACAGACGGAAGAACAGACAGCAATATCGACTCTCCTTGCAATGCTGATCAAAAATATATACTGTAGCTTATAGGGTCTTTCATGCTCCGTTCTTTAGTTTTAGTTTAGACTTGTATTTTTATATTCATGTCTATTTAATTTTTAAGTTCCAAAAGGATTTATTAAACAAACAAAAAATTTTGAAGCACTTTTAAAGGGTTTTAATTCACATAAAATTCAATGTTTTAAAATACTCAATACCTTCAGTAAATAATGTAAACTTTCAGCGTATATTCATATATAATTATGTGTATTCATTTGCTTAAGTATTTATTTATATATTTACATATACCTATACAATATATTTATAATGCAAAAAGCATTGACCTCTCCAAATGCAAATGTATTTACATTCGTTGTTTTTTTTTTTTTTTTTTTTTTTTTTTTTACAAATCGTCAAGCTTTTGCTTTGGTCTTGATTATTTTTTTCGACCATTGTACCCTAGTAATCAATTTTATAGTTTCATTTTGTTGCCGCTTTAGCTTTAAAGGTTCAGATACTTCATATGTAAATATTTATGTAAATGATTAAAACATGTTTTTTATTTTTAGTTTTTTTAGTGGGTAACCTACTAATACTTCTTGTACTACGGTCAAGTTAAACATGTCCGAATTTTTTTTTTTTTTTTTTTTTTTTCATTTTTCGAAAGAAGAAATCAAATTAAAATAACTTTTGTTTTTGTTGCACTAAATAATTTGAATTAAAAATTTATGTAAAATGCTATATCGCTATCGTATATTTATATTATCTTAGTTTTGCACGCTATAACTCAATATTTACATTCCCGGCTGATGTTTTTCGCTTTATTGGTCACTCTGGCTATTTTCACGTTTCTATTAAATTTCATATTTGGCCGAGACCAAAGAAGCAACACAAATAACAACAGTGAGCATGATTTAATAACAAAACAATAAAAACTTGGTGGTAAAATAAATTTTTTAAATTATTTAATATTTTTTTATCTTATCTCACATTTTGCAGGTAATTCAACAACAACGATTGCAGCAGCGAACACAACAAATACCACAGCAAAGGTTGGTGGCGGCATTAAAAAGTTCAATTCTCCAACGAAAATATTAAAGTCGAGCATACATTGTGTGAAAGTCTGAAGGATTGCAGTTTAATTGACTTGAAGAGCATTAATCACAATAATAATCAGAATAGTAACATCAGCACAAATCACAAACTGAACGGCAGCAGTAGTTGTAGCTATAATAACAACATGAGCAATAGTACAACACCAACAAATGAACGACCGAGTTTTCTCGTAAGTTGATATACAATTATATATTATATATAAAATATATATCTAATAATTAAAAAAATATAATAACACAATTGTCAGGTGGGCGATGAAATCGATGATAAAAACGCTCAAGATGCCGGCGAAGCTGTTGATGAATTTCCGCAAAAAATGCAAAATGATATGCGACAGAATGGAGATATATCCGAGCGACGTAAACGTTTAAGGTAATTTTGTAGAAAAATACACACAATTTAAACTTTAAAAAAACCAAAGGTTATCGGTTTACAGTTTTCATTATAAAATTTTTAACATACTTTGGAACACATGTGTTATGGCAGATTGTTTTAAAATACTTAGTATCGATTACACGCAATATATCGACAAAAACAAATAAACTTATTTATGTTTGGTAGCACTACAAACCGAGAAAAATTTATATTTTATTTCAAATAACGGTTTATTTGTATTAAAACTTTCACAAATAAATCGCTAATTTGAAGAAAAAACGTAAATAGCCCATCACTAGTTTTGGTAGGGCTGCAAACCTTACAAAAATAAGCTCTGATTCGATTCAGTTGTTCGCGATGTCTTAAACCGCTGGTTCGGTTAACGAACCGGTTTTTATCCAGTCTCGAGCCACTTATCGATTCGGTTTAAGTGGTTCTAGAAAAACATATGTATGTTAAATACATTTTAGATTCACATCAAGTAATAAGCTTAAAATATCACCTGTTACGAATCATTTGACTTGGATAGATCTTCGTATGAATCATTTGTATTAAATTTTATCTTAAAATAGTAAACAGATTAACAATATTCTTAAACATTTAAGGAATTCGGTGTCCGATTTAAACCAATTTTAAACTAAAGATTTGTCATGATTTAAGAAGCATTTGTACCATATTTGAAGCCATTCGCTTTATAAACACATTGTTTTCTTATGAGAACTTGGCAAAATGTTGTACTTTTTGTATGGGAGCTATACCTTAAAGTGGGCGTGGCACATTGATTTTAACATAGAAAGTACACCGGACATAGAAAAGCTTATGTTTAAAAATTCAGCTTAATATCTTAAAAAGTGAGCGAAACAAACAGACAGACATGACTAAATCGATTCGTCTCGTCGAGGTGATTAAGAATATATATACTTTATAGGGTCTACGATGCCTCCTTTAATGCGTTACAAACTTTCCGACAAACTGAATATACCTGTTTTACACTATGTGTAACAGGTATAAAAAAAAAATACAACAAAATGGCAATTAGTGCAATAAGCATAAAAATTAAACATACGCCGCAGATACACAAAAACTTTACTGAGATGAACTGAATTACGAAATTATAAAACGCTGTGGTTCGGTTCAAAATCCGTTTCGTTCCAAAACCGATCTGCAGATCTACTCTTAAGTTATAAGTAAAATGAAACTTAATTAATCTTGATAATCCAATTGATTCAGATTAAGTCAATTCATTCCAATTTCCAGTCATGAAAATTTATTTTATAACTCCAAAGGCAAATATATTAAGGAAGAAATCACTCCAAACCAGTTTTAACCTGACCGTGGCATTTTTGTCTCAAAATTCTATAATTTTTTTGATTCTGTAGATAAAGGTAATATTTTTGACATTTGTTGTTATTATAGTATTGTATTCTTATCCCAAAAGTTTTGATCTATCCGACTGTCTGTCTGCACCATGTATGCAATATTACCAACGACATGAATTAAGAATAAACTATTCAAAATTTCGTGTGATGGGTATTAGAGCTTTGGTTAATATAAAATAGTTTTGTATATGATAATAAATAAATAAAATAAATAAATATTAAAAATATATTATCCAAATCCAAAGACTTATAAGAATACGACTCTGGATTTTTTGCCAAGTATCATCAGATTCTCTAAAATTGTTTTTTTTTTTTCAAAATTGTTACATTTAACAGCCTTTCTTAAGCACAAAAAGAATCCGTGTACAACAAGTTTCACAAAATCAATTTTTGTGCACTGTTTTGTTTTTAATTTAAAACTTCTGTGTAATTAGAGCGAGTTTAATAACTAAACACCTATCACAACCTTTCATAAAATATTGAATAGATCACAACGGTACGTCCACAACCGTCGAAAATAAACACATCATTAACTCAAATGACGTACTCTTTATAAAAGTTCGAAAAGACTAATACATATATGCTAAATACCATGTTTCCAAGTCAAAAAACTTTTAAAAGACGGTAATTCTCAGTGATGATTCCATACTCAATATTTTTTCGCTACTACAGAATCTAGCCAGGATTAGCTATAATGTGAATTATTAAAGAAATGGGACAAAACAACGCCTGTAAGTCCAAACAATTGATGGAATCAATGACAAATGATGTGAAACCCTAAACAATATAGACTATCATACTAAACCATAAAAACAACTTAAAATAATAAAATCCAGTTTTTTTTCAAAGGCTAAAGTCAAGTGCATTAAAAAAACTGTGATATAATTTTTTTGCACTATTTAAAAAAAAACCAATAGAGACTCCTTAGTAAACTATAAAAATATATCTAAAAAATGGAGCGTTGTTTCAAAAATAGAGCGGTTCGAACTTTTATAAAAAGACTGCATCATTTAAGCTGTGAACCACTGTATGCATACATAATCATCTATGGTACAGCTCTCTTCACAGATAAGCCAAGCATAGTCTTTTTCTATCTAAACTATAGAATTGCGTAGGAGTACCATTCCAAATATGAACTGTAAATGTTGCGACATTTACAAAACTATCTCGGATTTAAAAATTTTAGTTCTTCTTTTCATTTTCTTTTTTCTTAAAAATTGCAGCACCAATCAGACAGACAGGGCCTACAAAGATATTATAAACATATTATTTAATCTTTATAGATCTTTTCCCAAATACGCAAAAAAACTTTTTGGCAAACTGATAATATCCGTTATACAATTTCTGTGACGAATTTAAAAATTTAATAGTTTGTTTAATTTAATGCTAAATCTCATTGTTCTATTTAATAAGTGTCAAATAAACAAATTTAAAAATCTACCCACGTAGAACTAAATCAAATGAGATAAGAATCTCAACGAAAAAAAAGTACGCGAAACTTTCTGTTTATATTTACGAAGTGAAAAAAACGTCGAATGGGGCTCGACACGAGATACAACAATGCGCAAGTGCAGCAAAACAGGTGATATCACAGCGGCAAAACAGGTGATATCACAGCGGCAAAACAAAAACAACAAAAAAGGCTAAGCAAAAAGACAGTAAATTTCAATACACATGTACATATGTATATATGTATGAATGTGCATACTCATTCAATAACAACAATTTCACGTGAAAAGCATCGCATGAGAATTACAGAAAGAGATGGATAAATAAATTGTAAACAGTATGAATGAGAGAGAAAAACGACATGCGTTCTCAAAAATAAACCGGAATAGTTAGCATTGTCGTTATTGTTTAATATTAAAAAAAAAAAACAATACTATAAAAAGCCGCGAAAAGAGAGCTGCCTCTTTTGACAAAAAACTCAGAATGAGCACTGAAGTTTAACTAAAACAGTCGACTAAGCAAACTTTGGAATGCCCTGTATTAAGTCTCTATTATATACAGCTTTATGTTATTTTATGTGTTTTTCGTTTAAAACTCCTACGTTTTGGCCAATATCTACTATATATTTTTGTTTTTATTTTCTACATGGAAGACTCTCCATGTTCTCATCTTTCGCTGAAACGATGGCTTGAACGTTTGTTTGCATAAGTGTGGTGATTCTATCTCGAATAGTCTCTGAGATCGGTTGACTAGGCTGATTCGATGTTGATTGCAAATATGCATACATTTCGTATGGGAACTAGAACAAATATGTTTTATACTTTTACAAAAACTTAATATACTCATTAACGCTACACACTTAAACTGTGTATGAAAAGAGACCGAGTAGGCGACAAGGTGTTTTACAATAAGCAAGAGAAAGTGCAACAGTCAGTTATGCACTTACTCACTTCATTCATAACAACCGTTACGAAGTACAACTTTATTAAAAAAAAAAAAAATATGTATAATGAGATGAGATGAATACTTTGATTTAAACAAACAAATAACCATACATACATACATATTTACGTATATATCGTACAAGTTAATATATACATATGTATGTGTGTATGTATGTGCGCAATAAAATAAAAAAAGCAGTAACTACTTAACTAAAGTCAATAATAAATAAATAAATAAATAAATAAAAGAAAAAAGGCAATGCGAGCACGGAATTCTCTCTCTCCGTTTAGTATACAAAATAACTTTGCCGTGTTCAAGCTTTCAGTCTAGAAGAGACATCGTTGTGTCCGGTCGGTCGTTTGCTAGCTGCTGCTTCTGCTGCTGCTACTGCCACTCTTCAATTTTGCTGTTGATTATTCATACACATTGGCATTGATTTTTTTATAAAACGATAAATTTTGTATTTTCTGAATTTAGTGAAAGTGCTGCAATTGAAATTTTATTATTTTCTTGTGTACAGTGAAAAAGTTGTCAAAAACTAAGTATTTTGGTTATACTTGAATGTTATTTGGAATTATTTTCGAAATGCTAAAAAGACGTGCTAGCAAACGTTTTGTACTTGTTGAATCTGGTGAAGCACAATCAACGACAACATCGGCGCAACAACAGCCTCCAATAATGACAATAAGTAGTGATGACAATGATAACATAAATGGAAATGATATGCAACCGCTAAGCTCTGCGAGTATACCACATTTTGTTGCCACTGATGAATTAAATGAACAACAGCAGCAACAACAACAACATGGCGACTGTAACTTAAACAACAACAAAAGCAACAATAACAACAATGATAATTTGGCACAAACGCAAACCTTGCTCACCACGCCAAGTGCAATTGTTGGTGGCACCCTAAAGTAATTAGCAATTTATGCATCATAATAAGCTTACAAAATAATATTAAAAATTCCAAACGCGATTTGGCCTATAGACTGTATTTATACATTACAATATATAAAAACACACACATACATACAATTATGTCTGTAATTTTCTAATTTACACTTTAATTTGTGAATCGTAAAAAAATAAGTTTAAACAGGTTCGCAAAATCGTAATGAATTACAAAAATAATCTTTTGTCTTAATTGATGCATTCTTCGCTCTAACAATGTTTTTATTTTCTTTATAATTGCAGACCAAGTATGTCGCGTGGTACTGGCTTGGGTCAAGATCGTTTTCAGGATCGTGACTTTCATATTGCCACCACCGAAGAATTCGTTAAGAAATTTGGCGGCACACGTACCATAAATCGTGTACTCATCGCAAACAATGGCATTGCCGCTGTCAAATGTATGCGCTCAATACGTCGTTGGTCATATGAAATGTTCAAGAACGAACGTGCTGTACGTTTTGTTGTAATGGTAACACCTGAGGATCTTAAGGCAAACGCCGAGTACATTAAAATGGCTGATCATTACGTCCCTGTACCTGGTGGTTCTAACAACAATAATTACGCTAATGTGGAACTTATTGTCGATATTGCACTTCGGACTCAGGTTCAAGTAAGTTGAAGAATTGAAAATCATTTAACATAAATATTTTACTAAACGACAAACAGACTCAGACACGCCTAGCACAAGTACCTACATCATATCGCATGATTTTTGTTTATCTTCTTCTATAACACTTAAAACAAGTTCTGAGAAGTGTTTGGGCCTTGTAGTCGTTTAAAAAAAAGCCGTATATACACATGTAATATATTTTTTTAATCTCTACACTACTTGCGTTTTGGTAAAATTACTAATTTTGAGTGTCTATAATTAATTTGATAATTGTAGTGATAAAATCTTACAATATTGGAAACATTGACGTCACCACATACAATATCTCTTCCGAGAAAGATATGGCTTATTTCATAAGCTTTATTAACAGATAATTTTATGTACAGTTTGTCGTTTATCTAATTTTCTTTTTAAAGATAATATATGAATATATTTATTTTCCATTTAACAAAACTTCGTTTCTAACCTTTAATTTTAGGCAGTCTGGGCCGGCTGGGGACATGCATCTGAAAATCCTAAATTACCTGAGCTTCTTGCAAAAGAGGGTTTGGTATTTCTCGGTCCTCCGGAACGTGCCATGTGGGCACTTGGTGATAAGGTTGCATCTTCTATAGTCGCACAAACTGCCGATATACCAACGTTACCTTGGTCCGGTTCAGAACTAAAAGCACAATATAGCGGTAAAAGAATAAAAATTTCCAGCGAACTATTTGCACGTGGCTGTGTAACAAATGTGGAACAAGGTTTAGCTGCGGTCACTAAAATTGGTAAGTTGAAAATTACTTCAATTATAAAAAAGTTTATTTTTATTGTTTTTAATTTGTATTTTTTAGGCTTTCCTGTTATGATTAAAGCTTCAGAGGGCGGCGGTGGCAAAGGTATACGTCGTGTTGATACAGCTGAAGAATTCCCAGCGCTATTCCGTCAAGTACAAGCAGAAGTTCCAGGCTCGCCAATATTTGTTATGAAACTGGCACGCGGTGCACGTCATTTGGAAGTACAATTGCTTGCTGATCAGTATGGCAATGCCATCAGTTTGTTTGGACGTGATTGTTCCATACAACGTCGCCACCAAAAGATTATTGAAGAAGCTCCGGCAATTGTGGCACATCCTGAAGTGTTTGAAGATATGGAAAAAGCTGCAGTGCGCCTTGCAAAAATGGTTGGCTATGTCAGTGCAGGCACTGTTGAATATCTATACGATGCCGAGGGTCAATATTACTTTTTAGAATTGAATCCACGTCTACAGGTTGAGCATCCATGCACGGAAATGGTTGCAGATGTCAACTTGCCTGCTTGTCAACTGCAAATCGGTATGGGTATTCCATTATATCGACTAAAAGATATTCGTCTATTGTATGGCGAGTCACCCTGGGGTTCATCTGTAATTGATTTTGAAAATCCTGTCAATAAGCCTCGTCCATCAGGTCATGTTATTGCAGCACGTATTACTTCGGAGAATCCTGATGAAGGTTTTAAGCCAAGTTCCGGCACTGTGCAAGAATTGAATTTCCGTTCCAGCAAAAATGTCTGGGGTTACTTTAGCGTCGCTGCTTCTGGCGGTTTACATGAGTTTGCTGACTCACAGTTCGGTCACTGTTTTTCGTGGGGCGAGAATCGTCAACAAGCGCGTGAAAATCTTGTTATAGCACTCAAAGAACTCTCAATTCGTGGTGATTTCCGTACTACAGTAGAATACTTGATTACATTGCTGGAAACGAATCGTTTTCTGGACAACAGCATTGATACAGCGTGGCTAGATGCACTTATTGCGGAACGTATGCAATCGGAGAAACCCGACATACTGCTTGGTGTTATGTGCGGTTCATTGCACATTGCAGATCGTCAGATCACTGAATCATTCTCCAGTTTTCAGACATCATTAGAAAAAGGTCAAATACAAGCTGCAAATACTCTTACCAACGTAGTCGATATCGAGCTTATTAATGAAGCCATAAGGTACAAGGTGCAAGCAGCAAAGAGTGGTCAAAATTCCTACTTTTTGCTAATGAACAATTCCTTCAAGGAGATTGAAGTTCATCGTCTGTCTGATGGCGGCCTATTAATATCGTTCGATGGTGCTTCATATACAACATACATGAAGGAGGAAGTTGATCGATATCGCATTGTAATTGGTAACCAAACGTGCGTCTTTGAGAAAGAAAATGATCCATCATTACTACGCAGTCCATCGGCGGGTAAACTTATCAATCTTCTGATTGAAGATGGTGCGCATGTGTCAAAGGGACAAGCATATGCCGAAATGGAAGTAATGAAAATGGTAATGACATTGACATCGTCAGAAGCTGGCACTGTTACGTTTGTGCGACGTCCTGGTGCAGTACTAGACGCTGGGTCTTTGCTCGGACACCTTGAATTGGATGATCCTTCTTTAGTGACCAAAGCACAACCGTACAAAAATCAATTCCTGCAACCGGAGAATCCACCTGTTCCCGAGAAACTAAACAGAGTCCACAATACGTACAAATCCATTCTAGAGAATACGCTTGCCGGTTATTGTTTACCTGAGCCATTTAACGCACAACGGCTACGTGACATAATAGAGAAATTTATGCAAAGCTTGCGTGATCCATCGCTGCCATTGTTGGAGTTACAAGAAGTGATTGCTTCTATTTCGGGGCGTATACCAATTTCAGTTGAAAAGAAAATTCGCAAGCTAATGACGTTATATGAGCGTAATATAACCAGTGTTCTTGCACAATTTCCTTCGCAACAAATCGCTAGCGTAATTGACAGTCACGCCGCTACACTACAGAAACGTGCAGATCGGGATGTGTTCTTTTTGACGACGCAAAGCATTGTGCAGTTGGTGCAACGTTATCGTAACGGAATACGTGGCCGTATGAAGACTGCTGTGCATGAGTTGCTGCGCCAATACTACGACGTAGAGTCACAGTTCCAGCATGGACACTACGACAAGTGTGTCGGTTTGGTGCGTGAACGTAATAAGGATGATATGCAAACTGTTGTAAATACAATTTTCTCACATGCGCAAGTGGCTAAGAAAAATCTACTCGTAACATTGCTCATCGATCATCTTTGGGCTAATGAACCAGGCCTTACAGACGAGTTGGCCAACACGCTAAGCGAGTTGACATCACTTAATCGTGCTGAGCACTCTCGTGTAGCGCTACGTTCTCGACAAGTGCTAATTGCTGCACATCAACCTGCCTACGAGTTACGCCACAATCAAATGGAATCCATATTCCTTTCCGCTGTGGATATGTACGGCCACGATTTTCATCCAGAGAATCTGCAGCGCTTGATTTTGTCCGAAACATCGATTTTCGATATTTTGCACGATTTCTTTTACCACTCAAATCGCGCCGTATGCAATGCAGCTCTCGAGGTTTATGTAAGACGTGCCTACACATCATACGAATTAACTTGCCTACAGCATCTTGAATTATCTGGTGGCTTGCCTTTAGTGCATTTCCAGTTTTTGTTACCAACTGCACATCCTAATAGACTATTTTCGCGTATGTCATCGCCAGAAGGCCTTGATACTGTTCCTGACAATTTGGGCACATCATTTGTGAGAACCGGTGCAATTGCAGCATTTGATTCTTTTGAACACTTTGAGATGTACTCCGACGAAATTCTCGATCTACTGGAAGATTTTGCATCGCCTGCCTTAGTAAACGCCAAGGTAAACTTGTTATATTTTAAATAGAGGCTACATTCGGAGTTCACTTACATATTTGCATTATTTTTTAGGTACTTGAAGCTGTCGAAGCCGCGGACTCTATTTCAGATAGCAGACATAGCACTTCAATCAATGTTTCGCTCTCCGATCCTGTTACTCGCGCCAATGCAGCTGAAGAGGCTAAATCCACTGAACCCATACACATTGTGAGCGTTGCTGTACGTGAAACAGGCGAAATGGATGATGTGCAAATGGCTCAGGTTTTCGGTAGCTACTGTAAAGAACATCAAGACGAACTATTCCAACGACGCATTCGACGCATTACATTCGCTTCATTGAAAAAACGCCAATTTCCCAAATTCTTTACTTATCGCGCTCGTGACAATTTCCAAGAGGATAGAATATATCGTCATCTGGAACCAGCATGTGCTTTCCAATTAGAGTTGAATCGAATGAAAACTTACGACTTAGAAGCTTTGCCTACAGCTAATCAAAAGATGCATCTTTATTTGGGTAAAGCAAAGGTCTCGAAGGGTCAAGAAGTTACCGACTACCGCTTTTTCATTCGTTCGATTATACGTCACTCGGACTTGATTACCAAAGAAGCTTCATTTGAATATCTACAAAACGAGGGTGAACGTGTGCTGCTTGAAGCAATGGACGAACTCGAAGTGGCATTTTCACATCAGCATGCAAAACGCACAGATTGCAATCATATATTTTTGAATTTCCTGCCAACGGTTATTATGGATCCCGCTAAAATTGAAGAATCGGTAACAAAAATGATTATGCGTTATGGCCCACGTCTCTGGAAACTACGCGTACTGCAAGCTGAGCTTAAAATGGTTATACGTCAATCACCACAAGCTTCAACGCAAGCGGTGCGTCTTTGCATAGCCAATGACTCTGGCTACTTTTTGGACATTTCGATGTATACCGAATACACAGATCCAGAGACCGGAGTTGTAAGTTTAAATGTGAAAACAAGAAAGAGCAGCAATTATTATTTATTTCCTTCTTTAGATTAAATTTGAAGCTTATGGCAACAAACAAGGCACATTACATGGACATCCCATATCAACGCCTTACATGACCAAAGA
Source organism: Leucophenga varia (assembly GCA_018903435.1). Classification (NCBI taxonomy): domain Eukaryota; kingdom Metazoa; phylum Arthropoda; class Insecta; order Diptera; family Drosophilidae; genus Leucophenga; species Leucophenga varia. The sequence goes on from JAEIFJ010002545.1 coordinate 108,785, forward strand.
TTTTCTGCAGCAAAAACGTTTCCAAGCACAATCGAATGGCACCACCTATGTTTACGATATTCCCGACATGTTCCGACAAATGACTGAGCGCCATTGGAAGGAGTTCTCGAAAGCACGTCCCACTGTTGATATACGCATTCCAGAGAAGACATTGATTGAATGTGTAGAGCTAGTACTAGAGGGCGATAATCTTGTCGAAATGCAACGTTTGCCCGGAGAAAATAATGTACGTACTATGAGTTCCTCCTTTATTTATTTGTTTAAATAAAAATTATTGAATATCTTTTCGTAGTGCGGTATGGTTGCTTGGCGTATAGTTTTAGCAACTCCTGAATATCCAGATGGTCGTGAAATTATTGTAATTGCCAACGATTTAACATACTTCATTGGTTCGTTTGGCATCAAAGAGGATATAGTGTTCCATAGAGCTTCACAACTGGCGCGAGAGCGTAAAGTGCCAAGGGTATGCTTTTCGTATTTAACAAAAAGAAAAATGAATTAAATTAAAATTTAACTTCAATTACAGATTTACATTTCGGTCAATAGTGGCGCACGTATTGGTCTAGCTGAGGAGGTAAAATCAATGTTCAAAATCGCATGGGAAGATCCAGAGGAACCTGATAAAGGCTTTAAATATCTGTACCTCACAACAGAAGATTATGCCAATGTCGCAAATCTTAATTCAGTACGGGCAATACTCATTGAGGATGAGGGAGAACAGCGCTATAAAATCACTGACATAATTGGAAAAGACGATGGTTTGGGTGTTGAAAACTTGCGCTATGCAGGCCTTATTGCCGGCGAGACATCACAAGCCTATGAAGAGATTGTTACCATTGCTATGGTCACTTGCCGCACAATTGGCATTGGCTCGTACGTTGTGCGTCTGGGTCAACGTGTCATACAGATTGAAAACTCCCACATTATTCTAACAGGCTATGCTGCATTGAACAAGGTAAATATTTCATTTTATTTTCTATTGAACATTTTTTAATTGAATTTTATTGCAGCTACTTGGACGTAAAGTTTATGCTTCGAATAATCAACTTGGCGGCGTGCAGATTATGTACAATAACGGTGTAACGCACAAGACTGAAGCTATCGATCTCGACGGTGTTTACACAATACTCGACTGGCTCTCATACATTCCCGCACATATTGGTTGCGATCTGCCGATAGTTTCGCCAAGTGATCGCTTTGATCGTCCAGTAGACTTTATGCCAACTAAATCTCCATACGATCCGCGTTGGATGCTTGCCGGTCGTGTTAATCCTACCAATGCCTACGAATGGGAAAATGGCTTTTTCGATAGAGATTCATGGAGTGAAATCATGGCACCGTGGGCAAAGACAGTTGTCACCGGCCGTGCCAGATTGGGAGGCGTACCAGTTGGCGTTATTGCCGTTGAAACGCGCACCGTGGAAGTGGAAATGCCAGCTGATCCAGCTAATTTAGATTCAGAAGCAAAAACATTGCAACAAGCTGGACAGGTGTGGTATCCTGATTCGTCGTACAAAACTGCACAAGCTATTAAAGATTTTGGAAGAGAAGAACTGCCTTTGATTATTTTCGCCAACTGGCGTGGTTTCTCTGGCGGTATGAAGGATATGTACGAACAAATCGTTAAGTTTGGTGCATACATCGTTGATGGTTTGCGTGAATATAAAAAACCAGTGTTGGTATATCTGCCACCTAATGCTGAGTTGCGTGGCGGTGCATGGGCTGTGTTGGATTCCTTGATTAATCCTCGATATATGGAGACATATGCTGATCCAGAAGCACGTGGCGGTGTGCTTGAGCCTGAGGGCATTGTCGAAATAAAGTACAAAGAAAAAGATTTGATTAAGACCATTAACCGACTTGATGCCACAACGATAACTGTAAGTTTTTTCGCTAAAAATATTTACCTGGACAAAATTATAATTAAATCTACAATTTTTTTTATAGTTGAAAAAAGAACTGGAAGAGTACAATGCTGCTGGAGACAAAGCAATGGCTGCACAGGTAGAAGAAAAGATCAAGGAACGCTTAACAGCGCTGATGCATGTTTATCACACGGTCGCTGTGCACTTTGCTGATCTGCACGATACACCTGAGCGTATGCTTGAGAAGGAGTGTATCAGAGAAATTGTGCCTTGGCGAGATTCGCGTCGTTGGCTGTACTGGCGTCTACGTCGTGTCTTATTAGAGGACTCCTACATCAAGAAGATACTGAAAGCTCAGGACAGTTTGTCCGTTGGACAAGCAAAGGAAATGCTGCGCCGTTGGCTAGTCGAAGACAAAGGTGCTACAGATGTAAGTTAAAAATTTATCAACTTCGACATTTGGAACACCTAACTTATTTTAACTTCTTAATTTTTAGTCATATCTGTGGGACAAGAATGAAGAAATGGTTAGTTGGTACGAAGATCAAGCCAGAACGGAATCAATCGTTTCCAGAAATATAAGCTCTGTTAAGCGGGATGCAGTTATTTCAAAGATTTCTGAAATGCTCGAGGTAAATACACTTTAATTGAATTAAGATCGCAATTTTCTTTATAACAAAATTTTATTTATATTTTAGGATTGCCCGGAAGTTGCTTTAGACGCTGTTGTCGGTCTTTGTCAGGGTCTTACGCCAGTCAGTCGTGGTGTGGTCGTACGCACATTAGCACAATTGCAACTCAATGAAGAATCCACTTCGAACAATCAAGGATGATCTTTTGAAAGCTATTTATACTAATGCCCTCCGTGTAAATTTGTTAAGACAACGTGTTGGTGTAGTAGTTAAAAAATGATATTTTTGAGTTACGCATCGGTTACTTGCATTTGTTTAGTTGAATTTTAGCTTAATTTTGGATGATGTAATTTTACATTTAACATATACATAATTACTAAAACAAATACAATTCAAGCTGTCTTGAATATGACGAATAAGGTTTAGGTTGCATGCACACATTGAATAAGATGGATTATATATATGAAAAAAGAAAAACAAAAAATATTGTTTAGCTTATTAATTGTTCCATATTAAGTTTATATAATTATATTATTTCCATTAGTTATTTGATAAGAAAAATGTTTATATTTTGAATTCGTATGTGAATTATACAAATATAGTGAATATATATTGTATTTTAAAAGGAAAAAACATATGAAATTTAGACAAAGTCTTTTACTTCGCACCCAATCCACAGGATTGGTGATGAAATTTTTACAGCACAATATGAACGCATTGAAAAATCACAATTGACAAAAGCAGATATCAGTGTTAGCCATTGCAATGTGAAATTGTTTTTGCTTTAAATCAATTAAGTCTATCGAGTGCATGGGCCAACCAATCTGGCTCGGCTACGCCTATTTTCTCAATAATGGAGTTAACCTGATAGCAAAGCGATTGTATCTGTCGATCCCACTGCGGCAAAACCTCACGATGTTCAAAGTGCACAATACCAGAGGTCTGATCAATGTGTCCATTCATACGTTCCTCGGCAATCATTTGGGACGCAATTTTCTCGGCTTTGGCTGCCGGAATCTCCAGTAGTGCACCTAATTCTTCAAAGCTTATGTTATTGTATAACTTGCTGGCGGATAGTAAATTGTGCTCGAACACTGCACGATCTAAAATTGATGAACCATCAGGGGTGGCAGCTTTTTGGTGATCTTGCAGCAGTGCCTCGAAATCTTGCAATTCAGAACGACGTATAATCCGATCCAAATACATTTTTTCGAGTATATTATAGGCTGGCAAATGTTGACAGCGTTCATCTTTAAAAAGTGTGGCTAGCATCCGCGATCGTTGCTGTCCAGCAGACGCCAGTACGGTACAAATAAGTGCCTTTTTTAAAGCTGTCATACGTTCATCTTCGTCAACAATTGCTCGGTAGGATAGTTCGTTGTAGCGTTGTGCAGCCTCGATAAATTTACGACGATAATCCAAAACGCGCGCATAGCACACTTTGTAGAGCACCTAAAGAAATGCAATACATCAAAACTTAAACGAAAGTGTTTACGAAATTGTTACACTGTACAAACCTGCAATTCTTCAGATGTGGTCTCTGCCTGTAGCAGTGAGGCACGATTTATAAAAAGTTCTGCTTGCACGGGATCATTATCTTCCAAATAGAGGCGTGCAATCTTCAGATAAGCACTTAATTTACAATCAACAGAATATTGTTTCTGACCGGTTTCTAGAGGTATGCCCACCAGCACTGAGGCTGCATCACGCCACTGCTGATTACGTTCATAGATATTTGCCAAATGAAAACGTATACCAGCAACCTGTTCTTCAAACGAAATAACGCGCGGATGCACTTTTTCTAATGTGAAATGCGACAACTGACGTGAGACATCATCCGGCAACTTGGCCAGCTTTAAACCGACTTCATGTAGTATTTGACGCGATATAACCAAACTGACATGCTCATGTACAATGGATTCTACGAAAATTTTCAATGTATCAACCAATTCCGTACCGGTATTGGAGAGTACAATTTCCAGCAACTGGCGATACTTCTCTGCCTGCTCACGATGCGTGCCAGAGAAATTGACAAGGCCCATTAGTTGGTTGCGTAGATTGGGAGGGGAAATACCCATGCTTGAAAATATATATATAGTAAGTTTAAGCTGTGCTCTACTAAATTTATGCTACAATTTATTTTGCTTCTATGCTTTTTTTTTTGCTATTTCTGCACAATAATCTTTGTTTACTACTCTTGTTTCTTTTTCTCACTTTTACACACACACTGAGTGGTTGCCAACTGTACAAATTAATGTGTACACGTTAGCTTACACAAACAAAAGAGTAGTACAGATGTACGCAGCCATTGCAAAGAGCGCAGTGCAGTATGTAGCAAGATAATAACAAAAACACCTATCAGACCGGAGAAAAAAATTGAGAAATATAAAAACATTTAAAAAAAACGTAGAATTGCAGCTAATAATCAACTTGTGCAATATTTAAAAGGAAAAAAAAGTGACGGTTTACATTAGAAGAAAAACTTAAATTTAATTTGAAAGCTTGTGTCATTTTATTTGGGTGTAACAAAACACGAAGAGCAAAGTAATCGACTTGTTCGATTTGTGGCAATAAAATGCATTTCAATTCAGATGGCCATATTCCAGCGACAATATGAAAAGAAATTACCCATTGATGAAACCGAACCCATAAGCTGTGTAATAGAAACCGTCCAGGAAGTTAACGGACACATCGTAAGTTAGTTCAAATTCAATGCTAATCTCTATCTGAAAAAAGTAAAATGGGCGAAATGGGGGGCGGATAAAAAAATCAATAATCTGCGACGCCGCGCAACTTGATGATTTCATGCATTTAATAGATACATATGTGTCGTATGATTGGTATCTTTTATTTTTTTTTTTTAACTTGTGAAAATTAATAAAGAAAAAGTGATGTGAATAGTAAAAATACAAAATAAAATAAAAAAAAAATTTCAGGAATATTTGCTTCATGTACAAAGAGGTTTAAATAAAGATAATTCTTGGAAAATATTGCGTCGTTACAATGAATTCGATAAGCTTCACAAATCTCTTAGCATTTCTGGCGTTGAATTGCCTATGCCCGGAAAACGGATCTTTGGCAATAAGCGCCCGGATTTCATAGTTGAAAGGAGACACGCACTACAAGTTTACATAAACGCCGTACTAATGAATCCAATATTGGCATCGTCGTTGCCAGCGAAACGTTTCGTTGATCCCGAAAGTTATTCGCAATCATTTCATGGTAGGCATTCTTGAGAAATTTTATTTCGTGTACAGCTGAATTTTGTTTTTGTATACTTATTGTATATTGATTTTTTTTTCCTGAAATAGATCATGCTATTCAGAACGCATTGCTCTGCTTGCGTAGTGATGGTGTTAATTGGACGCTTGGCAGTACAATGGGCGCCATTGGATGGCGTCTACGCAAGCACTATTTTAAGATTACACTAAAACCACCAGAGAAAAGTGGTAATAAACTCGTTAAGAGTGGCTCGCAATCGCATCAGAGCAAGCACTTTTCCAGTGGAGGTAGTAATGGTAGCGGCGGCTCTATTGATACAGGTGCGCTTGATCCCTCAGCGGAAATGGTGCTGGAATGGATTGAAATTGGACCGGATAAATATATTGAAGACAAGGAGCTAAGCAGCATATTAAAGAGTTTAATGGGCCTACAACATCCGCACATTGAGCCTCTAATATACGCAGGAAATACGGAATGTGGTTGCACAGTAATAAGAAAGTAAGTTTAATCTATTGGCTATGCTGGAGCATATATTTTAAATAGACGGCATATGCTAAAATTTGTTAATTTTAGATTTTATAAAAATGGCACCTTAAAAGATATGATCTGCATGGCAACTCCAAAGAATCCGTTTTTAAGCAAGTATGGAAATCCAAAGGGACGCACAGCACTCAGCATGAAACAAGTTGCAACATACGGCAAACAGATACTGGAGGCATTAATATTTTTACACTCGAAAGGCTATGCTTATGGTGAGTAGAGCACCAAGTATATAAAAAACGTGTTATCAAAATATTTATTTTATTTATATAAAATTAGGACATCTTCAATCTGGTAATATTGTTATTGTTGATGATTGCGTCAAACTATTGGACATTGAGAATCATGTGCTTGGTGTGCCCGCATTTTATCGTCCATTTTTTGTGCAACACAGCAAAATACATTCAATGGAAACCGTAGATGTATACTGCTTTGGACATGTGCTATTCGAAATGGCAATGGGTTATCCGCTACAAGAGTCTGTTGTACGCCAAATAACCGATTGTCCTGAAGCATTGAGTAAGTTTATCAAAACAATTTTTATTATGTAAAAATTGCAGATTTTATTCTTTTATTTTCATAGAAAATCTGCTCGAGAGCATACTTTCGAAAGAGGCTTGTAAAGCCGGTTTGCCAACACTGGAACAACTTATTGGGCACAAATTCTTTACGCAGCATGCTACAGTATCAAACGAAGCAGCCAACGCAGAGGCCAACATTAAACCGCACTTTAAATTATCGCTTAATGCAAAAGAGTTACTTAAACAGGCTGATTTAAAGGCAGAGAATCGACTACGCGATGAGGCTAAATCTGTAAAAAATCAAAAACGCATTGTACGCGTTCAGGAGCTAATGAGTTCCGAGGAGGAAAAACGCAAATCAAAACAAAAAGCGGTAAATTATACTTTTATAAAGGCAGAATTTGTGCTTTTGTATTTTATTATTTTTTTTTTTTTATAATTTTATATTTTGCCAACACTAGAGACTAGAGCACAAACAATCGAAGCTTAAGCAACAGGGTTCACTCCAGACGAATAATGGACGCTTGTCGCTTTCAGCTGCTTCTAGCACAGCAACCGCCGCAGCTGCCGCTGTTTTATCGCCCGAAGAAGTAGCATTTGTCGGCATTAAATGTAGCTAATAAATAATTCATTTGTTTTTTTCGTTTACGATTTGTTTGACACTTGTTTTTTTTTTTTTTTTTTTTAATTTAGCACCACCGAATACACCTGCACCACATAGCTTTAAACAACAGCAGCAACAGCAAGCAGGCGAAAACGCTGGACAATTACCAGCAACAACAACAAATACAGCTGCCGTCGTGGAGCGACAATCATCTACTCCTAATATTTCGTCTGAAGATCAAAGCGAACCAGAAAGATCGGCACTACTTGAATCTATTTGCAAATTCAATCGTGGTTCTCTACGCAAAGTACGCTCGAACGATTAAATTTGTGCAAAATCAAAAAAACCAAAAAAAAAAAAAAACCGTATTTCACATCTTACTGAACTTTGGACCAAACCTGGCAGAGTTATCGAATAACAGTGCCATTCTACAAAAACTCTTTAAAGAAAATGAAAAAAAAAAACAAACACTTTTTAGATAAATATTTAATGTCAGAAAATTGTCTTCAGCTAAATGAAAACGAAAACTATTTTATAGAGCGAAATTGTAACCCAAAGAAAAACAAAACATAAAAAAAATCAATACGAACAAAGCCCACTGATATGTACCGTTTCTAAATATCTAAGTCATATGCATTATTCAAATACCGTTAAATTTATCTAACCCAGAGGTGGGAACATAGTGCACATTTGTTTTTGTAAAAGCCAGTGTCATAGTAAAATAACTAAGAAGCTGTCATATTAAGTCTGTCGAGAGAGATACAATACAATTTCAATACCCTGTTAGTAATTACACCATAACCCGTACATTAAGATATACTCAAAATGGTGAAATTGTATAGAGGTGTCTTTGAAAATATATTGCGCTTCTATATTAACTAATAATGAAATACACAACTTTACTTGCTTCGTTTCTTATTGAACTTCTTTGCCTACCAAGCAATAATACTTTTCTTGCTCTAAATTCAACCTAGATTTTGTTGTTGTGCATACTACGTGTCTATACGAATCTGGCTAATACAAATATGAGGTGTTTCTGTTGTTTTCTTTTAAATGTATTGAAATTTTCACTTCCGTTAGAAACTTGTGCTCACCTCTGATTAAAATTATCTACTTTTGCCAATGTGTGCATAGAAAAAAATATATAAAAATATTATACATGTTATTCGAATTTTCCTGTTTATATTCTATTAAAGCAACATTCCATACTTATGTCTAAGCACTTACGACTGAATAATCTATCTATCTTCAGAATATATCTACCAACTACGTACTGTATAATAATGTTTAAATATAAGTCTGCACAATGTTGCACATAGCGATTTATGTATGCAAAATGCGAGGCACCGCCGACGCTTTAGTTTATTTGTAGTAGATTTGTCATTGATGTTGTGCTCACTACTCCCATTCTATACACACCAACAAACCCCACCCCAGCCCAATATGTATGTATATCCTTTTTATCAATAAGTTGTGCGTTTTTTTTTTTTTTTTTTGTTGTAGTTACAATACTCGTCAGTGTCGTGATTTACTTTGCGTTCTAGATAATTGATAAAGAAGTCTAGTCGAACAACAACAGCTTGACTGGCTAATGATAAAGAGGAATAGTATCATACGGAATCTCGAGGCGAACGCATTTAAAAATTCTATAAATTTATTGTTTTATCGGACAAATGAAAATTGTTAAAAAAAAAAGAAATTGCAATCCATTAATTTTAATGGATTTAAAAAGAAAGCGTCGTTTATTTTGGAGAAATATATATTTATATAGTAGAGGAAACTATTAACTTAATTTTAGATGTGTCTATATAACAATATTTTCGATTTATAAGTTTTTGATGTTTGTATTGTTGTTTATATGTATATGAATGTGTACTGTAATTGGATATACCAATATCAAAAAAATTAAAACAAAAAAAAAAAAATCTATGCAATGAAAAATAAAGTGTAAAAATTTGTCGTTGTAAATGTAAAAGTTTTTCATCTGTAGTGAAAGTTAAAATAAAAAGGAGCATTTAAGCAGCACGAAACAGTGTATGCATCTACGTAGGGTGGTTCAAAAGCATTGTAAAAACTGTTAACAAAATTTTTATGCGCTCACACCCCAGGATTGTTTTATATCGATAATGAGAAGATCCATATTTTTTTATTTTTTTTTAACGGATAATATTTAATGGTGCCGAAAAGTCCCTGAAATTTGCCATGGAAAATTAATATTTTCTAACCAGATAACGATGTTTTCCTTTCTAAACAGTCATAGAACAATCATCAAATCGTTTATAATCTAATTTTTAAAAATTATTTTTTTTTTTTCTTCTTATTTTATTTTTTGGGTTCTTTTTTAAAATTCTGTAAAAAATATTTAATATTTAAAAATTAAATAATGAATGATTGGGTATTATTTTAAGACCATTTATAAAGAGAAACAATGTTATCCGGTTAAACAATATTCATATTCCAGGTTTCTATACTTTTCTCTATGTATAATATACATGGGAAACTTCAGGGAATTTGCGGCACCATTGAATATTATCCGATTAAAAAAATAAATAAGGAGAGTTTCAATTTTCGTTCAAGAACATTGGATCACCCTATTGTACAGTAAAAACTCGCTTGACTCAACACAACTTCGTTCAATTTTGCTCCACTCAAAAGAGAGGTGGTAGCGTCATTTATGAGAGTTTTTACTGTACATATACACATCTTAAAGTTAAACAAAGTAGCTTTGACAAGGAATGTCAACTTAAAAAATCCAATTTAGCTCAAGTTACATCATTTTTAAAACGAAGAATTATTATTTCATTAAAAATATAAATTTACTAAAATGGCGGATAACACTACCACTGCTACTACGGCTGCTAATGCTCCTGCAGAGGTAAGATGCAAGATGAACCTAAAATCCAAAGATAAGCGTGCTCAGTTCGACGGTTTCTTCATAAGTAAACAAATTTTTAGTTAATGTTTTCCGACTTTTACAACACAAAATTCAAACTTTCACTTGCGATGCGTGCCAGACGCACATAAAGAAACTAGCAATTGTGCCTTAAATAGAATCCAAAAGTTTCGCAACTTTTCCACAACCAAAAAAAAAAAAAAATAAATAAATAAAAAAATGCCTTACCCAATTTATTTTTGGATTGTGCATGTCTTCTATCGATCCAACATACTGCCTGCCAAGGGTAACTGTTACTTGTTAATTTACGTTCGATTCATTGAATGCGGTTAATGTTGGTCATGACACCACAATGGCTGCAAGCAATTGGACGGGTCTTGTGAATTTGTTCCTGGATCAGGAGCGTGAAAAGGTATACATACTCGTAATCGCTAACATCGATAACAAAATTTATGACTATGCTAAATTGTAAATACTTACGCGTTTAAGTGACTTCGATTTTATTCAAATCGGTGGCGCTAAATGAGATTCGAATTGAGCACGCATGTCGCATCATAACAAAGAAAATATGTTTAATCGTATTTTACTGTATTTGTTCTTATAGAAAACGACAGGCCAACGTTTATCAATAACAAAGCCCACTGGATTTCCTATTAGTACCGTCCAAAAGGTAAGATAACTCCAAGACTGTGTGTTAAGCACTTTTTCTATTTTTAAACTACACAATATAATAGTAAGAGTGTGCGGACTAGAGATGGGCGTCGGGAGCTGAGTCTCAATTACTTTTAAACGAAACTGCAAATATTTATAAATTATAACACTGCACTATTCAGTTTTAAGCGATAATATAATAAAAATTCAAAACTTGTTTAATAAATATTTTGGTCATCATAATTAAAAGTATTCGCGCCCATCTCTTGTGCGAACCACAGTTTTTATAAACCAAAATTATTTTTTGGTACAGAGGAGTAACTCCATTAAGTATAATATATATATTCCTGATCAACATGGAACATCTTTCCTGCTCTCTGTCTGCCGTATGAACATGTCGATTACGGTGACAATAGAAGATTATATCTTTATCCAATATATTAAAATTAAAAGAATTCGTGACTTCAAAAAGCACAAAAAATCCATGAAAATGTTTCTCCAAAATTGGTTTTTTTTTTGTAGATTCTAAATTTTTTTCGTATTTGATGCTGAATCCAAATATAAAATCTTTGTTAATTTGAAACAAGGAAAATCGTTAACTTGTGCCCATCACATCTTAGTTTAGTCTATTTATGATCATCAGAGGTTTGGTAAAATTGGGATAAGGTATAGCTTGGAGTCAATAGTCCAATACAACAAAATTTTAGACACAATAATGTGGTAAAATTTTGACCTAAGCATAGAAAAATAAAAACTTTCTTGTAAAAATAAAAAAACATTAGAAAATGGGTGGTGACTTTGTATGGAGGCTATATCATATAATCCTTATATCAGTAGAGAATAATTTAGAAGTGTTTTTACCCCATTTCAGAGTGAATCCATTAGCTATTTTTATTAAAAAAAACCGAAAAAGGTGAGTTTCTATGGGGCTTTACCTTAAAATGGGCGTAGCAATTTGATATAAACACTTTAGCTGCTTAGGAATGAGAAAAGATTAAGCTTCGAATTTCAGGCCAATATCTTTAAAACTAAGCGAATGAAACGCATAAATACAGACTTAATCAAGTATTTATAGGTAAATTCAATACATTTTTAGATACAAAATTATGTAGGTCAAAACCTAGGATAGATGGGTTTATATGAAATGACGAAATTTTCTGTTAGCTAAATTTTTTATGAAGAACGCAACTTTCTATCTCTTTGATTTTTAAAGCTAGACGGGTTAAAACTTCTTTTTCTCAAATAAGACCATATGTTCATTTTACATATTCGAGCTTTAGCTCAAAACCTAAAACAGATACGTTGTTGTACTCTAGAAAGAAATGAGGAACAATGTCTTGTCTACAATTTTTGTAAGCACTGCAACTTCGTATCTCATCAAATCTCAAGAACGTTACAATTTTATCACTTATCACTTAAAGTAGTGTTATACATAATCTCTTTGGGCTGGTTTCAAATCTCTCATGTCGTTCATTGAAACAATGAAAATAATTCACAACTAGTTAAAAATTTTTATAAATATAGTTTAAACTAATTGTGAATTCTATGTACTATTTTAAAGAACAAAATGTGACATGTTACTAGAGTAACTGATTCTTGCAAAAAAACATATTAGGTAAATATTTTACAATAAAATGTGTGCTTGACTTAAGAAATTTTAAGTTTTCAATAAAAATATTGATAGTGTTAATAAAATCAGATAACAAGTCCTCCTTCCAAACTTATTAAATTAAACACTATTTTTAATACAAAATTCATTTTAGCCGGTTATGCGTTACATGCCAACATATCGTCTAGAGCCGAAGATACCACTCAATAAGGAGAAATGCGAAAATGTCATTAAATCTTTGATGGATAAAACGTTTCAAAATTTTTCATATCAACCGAAACAATCGCTAAACATGGCTGCGCAAGTCAGTGAAGAGATTAAGACTCGTATTAAAAGTTTTAATTTCGATAGGTGAGTTGTTGTCCGGTCATATCTATCCATTCATGAATAGTTTAAACTTCTGCAATATTTTTCAGATACCGGTACATTGTTGTTGTAACCATCGGAGAACGTGTCATGCAGGGATTTTTTTCCTACGTGAATTTCCTTTGGGATGCCGATAAGGATGGCTACATCTCATATGTCTTTGACGATACAAAATTCTTTGCCGTTGCCACTCTATATTATTTATATTATGACTAAACTGCTTTCAACGCATTGGTACCTAAACTGTTTATATTTTTCATTTTATGCATGAATTCAATTAAACTAGAAACTCTTCAGAATGAGCTAATAAAATTTGTTAAATAATAAAATTCTTTTTATTCTATTTTAAATAAAACAAGAAAAAACGTTAACTTCGGTAGAATAGAAGTGGAATTGTTTATTTATTTTCATCAGTGGCTTAAGTAAAATTTGGAGAAGGGGTGGGTGGAGTCAATAGTGCGATACAACCACAAAAACAAAAAATCAGCAAATGGGGGGTGGAGTTTATATGGGCTATATGTTATAGTGGCCCGATTCTTGTAATATCGGTGGTGTGTACATATGATAAGTGTTTTTACCTAATTTGTAGTGAATATATTCATAAATAAGTACAACTTTCATATAAACATTGGAAAATGAATGGAACGGCCACACCTAAAAATGGGCGGCCTTTTCGAACTTAACTTTCGTTGCCAAAAGCTTAAGATCCAAATTTCAGCTTAATATCTTTATATCTTGAACAAAAGTCAAAAATTGTGGAAAAGAAACCAAAAAATTGCGTTTGCCTTTAAAATACACAAAGATAAGATCGAAATTTCATAACGTGTAATACACAATTGGAAAGATGTTTTTTTTTTTTTTTGTTTTTCAACGACGTATTGAAATATGTTGGGGATGTATAGTTTAAGACATATAGTTGTTAAACTCTATAAACCTTGGAAAAACAGTTTTTTTTACCGTTATATCAAAATTTCGATGTGCAGATTCTTTAACACAAAAATCTATTTAACTGTACCTACAACCTAAACTAAGTCCTATCCCAGAATTTTTTTGACTGTCGCGTCGTGTAAGGGATACAAACATTTTAAAATATAATTTATAGTTAATACTGTATACTGTGTATAATTCGCTACAAATCCTCCGATATACTTATAATTGTTTTTGCTTTGTGTGGCGGGTATAAAAAGTTTTTAATACTACTTTGTTTGGAAGCCATATATTATGATTTATGCTGAAAATTCATAAATCCACCAAGAAAAGCCTTTTAACGATGTTCCGGCGGCAAAAGAATGTTTAAAATACCAAAATACCTTTTTTGGAGTTAAAACTAATACCATCCAGCCATAAGAACAGAAGAAATATAAAACGTTCGGAATGGCCACGGTCTTCCATACATTTTTTATATAAAAAAAAAAAAAAAAAACATAAATTTAATAAAACTTATAGAAAATGTGTTGAATATACATAATTTTTTTAAGATAAAATAAAAAAATAATAATTGTAAAAATTACCTATGAAGAAGGGATACATATATCCAAATGTTTCAAATTAAAAATAATAAAATATTTAAAGCACAACAAATATTTAAACACAACTGCTCCGCTCTGTGCATTTCACAATAATTTCACAAAATAATATTTTTTTGTTGTATATATATTGTTTATTTTTATTATATATTTATTAAATTATTAAATTTAATTTTCATATTGTTTTATATTACATTGATACATTTGATTTCATAGAATTACTTTTTTTATGTGATTATAACTTTGTGGATTTAACTTTTGTTTTAATTGAAATACTTTTGGGATAACAAACACACTTTTTGCATATAAATATATATATTAAAAAAAAAGAGTTTATGAAGAAAAAAAAAAAAATAGAACTTTCAATCGAAAAGAAACCAAACCGGAATAATACACTCAATCACTCACTCACTCACTTCCTATAACAACAAAATGTTGTATCAAAAGAATATAAACGAATTTTGAAAGTAGCGTTGGTGGTCACCTTTAAAGAAAACACTGTAACATTTGCAAAAACCTTTTAACTAAGACAACATTTTGAAACAAATGCTACATGAAGTTCTCTTTTTGGATGTGCCGCGGAAGCGGCATCAGCAGCAGCAAACACTGAACTGAACTGATGATGAGTACAACAACACTTTCACATTTTAAAATGAAAGAAATCGATACGATCACAAAATAAATAATCATCATACGAACTTCAAAAATTGCAGCAAAATAAAACACTTGGACTACACAGACCAACACCAGCAACACTACCACTCAGCAGCAGCACTACTACACTAGATAGTAAATAGAATATAATAAATTTGTTTTTTAAAAATTTAACCCACGCAGCACTTTTCAAGGCGCACAACACAAACATTATGAAAAATATATCTAGAAATTGTTTGCAAGTTTCACTTGGTTCTAAAGTTTTCAAAAAACTTTTTTTACACAAATTTAAGCAAATTGGCATTCAGAAACTTCACTTGGAGGGGGAATTTAATTATCAAAACTTTTTTTGTTTTTCAATTTAAGGTGGCGCATTCTTTTTTGTTTTCGATTTAAATAAAAACTTAATTTTTAAAATAAACTGCAAACACAAAAACGAATAAAATTAACACAAAACTAAATTCATTTTTACACTTTTCTCATATTTTTCTTCTTCTTGTTTAGTTTACAGATCTGAATTATTTTTATCTGTAATGCAACACTTTTAATTTGTTTTTCTTTTTGGTTAATAAATTTTTGTTTTAAAATTATTTCTTATTTTTTGTTGTTTTGTTTTTGGCACAACTAAGTTTTTTTTTTTTTGGTTTAAATTAAAATTTCACATTAAATTAATTGAAACACATATTTAAAAAAAAAAACTTAGAAATTAATTTAGGCATAAAATGTTTTTTTCTATGAGTAAACGTAAAAGATTGGAAGGTATTATGGTGTCCAGTAACTGCCACCAAGCAAGCGATTGACATGTGATTGGAGTAGTGTTTTCAAATGAATCTATAGCTGTATGCATAAGTAAGTTTAAGTTAGTGTGTGTGTATGTGCGTGTGTGTGTGTCTGTTCAAAACTATTAAGTACTTAAAAGCTAATATAATATATATATATATGCATGTATATATTTTGAATGAACTAGGCAGGCAGGTAATATCCTTTGACATCGCTGCCGTTTCATTATTGTGTAAAGCAAAACTTTTATACTTAGACCTGCTTCTCTAATATGTCACTAATCTCTTTTTTTTTTTTTTTTAAGCAGTGCCGCCACGTACTACAACCACAACTAAATGATCTTCCTTGAGACCCTTCATCGGTAATGCTGTGACAAGTACGTTTTAATAGTTCCGTTGAAAAATCGCACGGCGGAAAAGCATACAGTACACCAGTGGCTTCTGTGTCTTTATTGAGTAGCGAAATAACGCCAGCGGCTTCTTTTTTGTTTTAGATAGGATACTAAATTGCGCAATGGACGCGTTTGTACACTACTATCGTCGGATACGGCATTTGTTGTCGATGAAGCGAGACCAACAAATATTGCGTGCGATGACGAGGAACTAATACGTTTTTGTACATCTTCCAATTTTGGTGGATCAAGCCGTAATCTTTGTGTAATACGCAAATTGTGTTTGCCCTCTTCATCGCGCATCAATGAATCCACAATGTCTGTATCGCCATCAGTTAAATGGAATTTTGCCGGAAACAGTGAGCTTTTAAGTATAAGTGCTCCTTGCCATATAGTTGTACATTTGCGTGCAACATCAGTTAGCGTTGACAAGGCACTAAGCGCGCCATTGCGTCTAGTTGATGAATCTGATTCTGAGCCGGGTGAGTGTGCACGTTTATGTGGTGAACGAGAGCGAGAACGTTCTACGCCAGGTTCACGTGAACCAGAACGTTCGCGTTGAAAGGGTTCGCCGGGCGGACGTCGCCATTCGTCCTCGGCACCAGCAGGTGGTGGTATTGAAGATTGCATCATTGCGCCTGGATGTGGTGGTCTATGCACATCGTTGTGATAGTGGTAAGCACCACGACCACGTCCGCGATAACCTCCACGCCCACGATAACCACCACGTGGTGGATAAGGTGCATAACCTCCTCGTGGCACATAAACAGGTTGTTCTTCGTAGTGATAGTGATCATATTCAGGACGTCGATATTCGGACATTGGTTCTTCATATGCTGGTTTTGTAGCCTTGAAAGGAGTAGCAGGTTGTGTACCGGGTAGTTCAGCAAAATCGGTACGCAAACGACGCTCAGGCCCACCAAGTGGAAATCCACGCATATCTTTTACTGCAGCAGTTGCTGCCTCAATTGTTTCGTATTGAATATACGCATACGGTTCGCCTTTCTGGTATTCTATCTTTTTAATAGCGCCAAAGCGATCAAACTCACGTTCAAGTTGAGTTACTGAAGTCCATGCACCCAGTCCACCTATCCATATACGCGTAGCAGGCGTAACTTTTCCATAACCAATTTTACACTGAAACTTTCCAATGTATTGACCGGATAATTCCAATTTTGCGCGATGTGCCATGTCAAGATTTTGATAACGTACAAACGCGAAAGCATTACCGGTACCGGGTGGCGGACGCTTAATGTCAATATCGTCTATGACACCATACTTTCCGAATATGCGACACAATTCATCATCGGATATAGTCACTTCCAAATTACCAGCAAAAAGCGTACGCGTAGATAGAGGATCGTCCTCTGGTTGCACATGGTGCAAGTAGTTTGGAAACTTGTCCTTTTTGCTTTCGGGTTTTTCGTAGGGTACCTGTGGTCGCGGAGCCAAATGGCGTGCAGGACCGTATTGATGTGGAGGCGGCGGTCCATGCAAATGGTGGTGTGGTGGAACGCGATGCATAGGTGGTCCGCGTGGTGGCATAGGATAATCGTGTGGTACTGGACCGCGATATTCCCGATGGTGCATGGCGTGTGGATGTATATGAGGTGGCCCATAACGTTCATAAGGATCCATTGGCGGCCTACGATGTTCCATGGGTCCAGCAGGACCCATTGGCGAACGAGAATAATGATAACGATCATATTCAGGCGGCGAAACTGAACGACCGCGCGGTCTGCAATTCAAAACTTTGTAAAAAAAATTTCAGCGTAAAAGCATTTTAAAATTTTATTACCTATAATCCGGTCTGGAGGCTGACTTGTACACCGGCTCAACCACAGCGATTTTATCATATATGATAATACGTGGTTTATGATGCTTCGCTTCACGTGCATCCTCTGGCGTTCTGAAACAAACATAGGCAACGCGTTCGTCCATTTCGTGCGAAAGTCTAACGCTAAAATCGCCAAACTTCTTGTACTCTCGATAGAGTGTCTCTTCCACAAATTCGTCGGAGGCCTTAGGTGGTAATGCACTTACACAAAGCACCTTGTAACCTGGCGCACGTTCAGCGCCTACCGGCGGCCCACGCATAAATTCTTCGCGATGCGGTGAGACTGCATAACGAGCGCGAGGGCTAGGCGACCTACCCATGCGACGACGCATACGCTCCGGCGACATACGATCTGGCGAATCACCAGGCACTCCACTATTTTCATAACCGCGACCCATGCTGCGTGAATTTCTCGCTAAATTACTTCTAGAGGGCGATTCGCGTGATGCGCTGCGTTTCATATTATGTATTTTAATAGTTATTCGATCTAATTCAGCAGCGTCTCGATGATTAATACTCATGAGCGGCTGGAGCTGTTAGTTTAGTTCCTTGGCACTTTCTGGGTGATGAAATCTGTCACAATGCAAACACAAAAAAAAAAAAACACTTTTATGGTACGTTAACCAAATGCATTGAAAAAATTAATTACATTTTTTGCATTTTCATAGAAATTAAAAATGGCGTCCCAATTGCTGACGCAGAGACCGACATTGAAGCCGGCCAAAGAAAAATCAATAAAATAAAATTACACGGAAAAAACACTCACCACTTCGAATAGGCCAGAACTGCACAAAAATATATTATAATAAAACTTTAATATTATATAGTAAATTTCGATTTGCATAAACTAAATCAAGAAGCCTGAGTATTCACAAGTTTTTTCGGTGACTGAATGTCTTCTGTGTTTGCTGTATCTATACCTGCGTATCTATACCGATGAAAGAGCATAATTCTAAGAAATGCAATCGGTCCGTTCTGCGTTTATCGGTTACTTTGGAAAACCCATAAAAAGAAGGACAAAAATTATTTTATTTTTGCTATCTGGTATTTTTTAATAAATTTGTTGGGTTACATTGACGAACTCGTCATCGGCTCTCGAAAATATAATTGAAGAGTCGTGGAATCTAACATAAACTTGCCCTAATTTGTAATTGTTAACAAACTTTTATAAAAATAATCATTTTTGTGAGCAAGTTTATTGAGTGACTATTTTTGGTTAGCCAGATAACGCTGAGCTGGTATTAGCAAACTAAACGACCAAAACAAAATTTGTACTGCGCTCACTGCCCCAATAATTGTGAATCAGCAGCTTAATATAAACTAAGCGAACCGACCGACCGAACAATGGAACAAACACAGATTACGGATGCCGAAAAAGTGCGCATAGTATCCGATTTTATACTTCATGCGCCGCCTGGCGAGTTCAATGAAGTTTTTAATGACGTACGCGAACTTTTTAAAGAACGATGCTTTGTTGAAGGATGGCGCCAGCCACGCCTTCGCGCAGTACAACAAGGATCAACTGACACCGGTTCGTATCGATGGAAGCGGAACACAATGCAATCATTTCGGAGCATAATGATCTGGGTAAGTGTCTCTATTATATTAAAGTAACGAATTTGTTTTGTTTTTTTTTTTTTCTTTACAAAAAATGCAAATGACGTTGGTTTATTGACTTTATAACCATATATGGGCATACAATTTTTATCGAATAACTAGTAAAGCAACAGCTGATGGTTTAAATTCATGAAGAAATTAATTCAATATTAAATAATACTTCTATACGTTAATATGAATCATAGAGCTACTCTGCTTTTTTCAATTCTTATCAGCTATCCGTTTGTGTGCTTTAACAAATTCGATAAAATTGATAGCATTAAATGACAAATTGAATTCATTTATAGGCAGTGGGCGTTTTTACGATCCTCGCACGAAGCAATCCTTTAAATACGATCATCTCCGAAAGGAAGCATCGGAATATCAAGACTTGGAATCTGAGGCAAACGTTGAGCCTTGGCGCGCTGCTTTGGATATAGAAACTCTCGCTTACACTGCCAGTCATTATAGACATGGAGTAAGTTTTTAAAGAAAGAACAGGTTCTTCTAAATGAAACACATATCACTCATTTATTCAAAGGTCTGCTCTGTATTTGGAAAATCACAAAGTGGTCAAATAACTTTAACCATTTGCATTGAGGATCATCAATTCCAGCCGAAAAACTATTGGAATGGGCGGTGGCGTTCACAATGGCATGTCAGCTTCCAGCCAGGTAGTGGTAGCGCTGAACTGAAAGGTGTTCTAAAAGTGCAGGTGAGTGTACTATGATTTTAGCGGCTTAAACCAAATTTTATATTATTTTACAAAATCCTAAACAGGTACACTATTACGAAGATGGTAATGTGCAGTTGGTCTCATCGAAAGAATGCCGCGAAAGCGCCATTGTATCCAATGAGCAACAACTAGCTAAGGAGGTCATTAGGCTCATTGAAGAAGCAGAAAACGAGTATCAGCTTGCAATTTCAGAAAATTATCAAACAATGTCGGATACAACGTTTAAGGCAATGCGCCGTCAGCTCCCAATCACTAGAAGCAAAATTGATTGGGGTAAAATTGTTTCGTATAGTATTGGCAAAGAACTGAAAACACAATAAGAGCAAGAGGAGCAAGCGGAAGCGGATATAATGAATATGCAGCCACAATATACAAAAAGGCCAAATAGTCTTCCTCTTGCAATTGATGAACAGCGTAATTAGGAAAGTATCAGAAAATGATTAAAAAGATGAAAAAATAATAATTATATTAAACATAGCGCTTATTACTATCAAAACTTTGGTTAATATTAACAACAACAATAACAACAACAACATCTCGTGTACTATTATTAAATTATTAACACGAGTCGTTGGTTGTCTGTCGATTGGCTGCAACTGCAATGTTCCAGTCACAATCAGCACCAAGTGTCGCCTTTGTCGTTTCGAAAAGTGTTAAAACAATGTTTTAATTACTTTACAAAAAAATCTATAAAGAAAATTTTTTAATGAACGTATAAAAACTAACTAACGAATGAATGATTATGTAAACAGTTTTAAATAATTTTAAGCGAAAAGTTTATATGATAATGGAAAATACAGTATGAGCATTATGTTCTTTAATTATAAATTGTCTAACTGCAAAATATATTTACTTTTTGATTTGTTTTAAATAAATCGTAGCAGAGTATAATTATTAATTTAAAGAAAACAAAAAGCGCAAAAATGCGCAATAACAGAAAAATATTTGAACTAAAGCTTCACTGTAATCGCAATAACATATAATCGACTACGGATAATGGTTACGCATCTAAATTTATATATTGATGAGCAAAGACTTTAGCTTTTTTTTTCGAAACTTGTAATATACATACAAATAAAAAAAATAAACATAAACCCTTTGAAAATGTTAGCAATTTGCTTGATTCATTAGTCAAAATTTGATTAAAGTAATAAAAAAAATTAAAAAACAATAGTATCACTGCAATTACTTCAAACTATTTTTTATTAACTAATTTATTTACTAGGTTTGTGATGTCTGCTGTTCCGTATTATTGCCTAAGTTTTGTTTTTGTATAATGGGCTGCTGCCGTTACCATTTGCGTATTTTCCGTAGACTGATTGGGCGTTGCATTTTGCATTACTCCTTCGTGCGCAACGGATTTGGTTGCTTCATAAGACTTCTTTAAAAGAAATCTTTTGTTGGGATGCTGATTTGTTTCCAACTCTAAACGATCAATTAACCAACCGTTTTGATCGTTACTTGTAGCCCAAAAATACATTTTACCTGAAAAATTCAAAAAACTTTACTTTAGCTTAATGTAAATATTAAACACTTCTGTAAATATTAAGTACCTTTGTCTTTCGATCCGCGAACATTTACCTCAAAATGTGCATTTTTGCATCGCACACATTGTTTGTATTGCTCAAATCGAATCCGGTATCTTTAATAGGTTCACCAAGCAAGCCAACAGCTCCTTTAAAAGAAAGATTTTTTAGTTACATGATGTATGAAGGTAAGTATTTAAAAGGCTCTTTAGAATATTTTGAAATAGGGCGTCATAGGTGCCTTAAAACAGAAATTCATATGTGGCTAAGTGGTCATGTCTTTGCAATGTGTTACCCTAGACACACTTTAAAATTAAACTCTCGGAATAACGTTAAAAAATATTTTCGACGTTTCGCAAGTTTTCGATATTCTGACATGAGACTCATTGGTGCAACTTATTTCGATAGTACCTATATTTTTAACGGAGTAGGAACTTGAAACTTTAGAATAGATGGATATAGAATAGGATTTTGTTTTGGAGTGTGTGATGATTTTTTTATTTTAATTTAGCTGAGCTGGGAACTTGCATTTTTATTTGGGTAGACCTTATTAATATTTTGGGCTATCGACGAATTTTGCATAAATTTGTATTGGTAAAATTAAGCGATCAAAATGTAGAAACAATTATAGACAGTGTCTAACAATGAAATTTAATGTAAAAGAAAAACCTGGGATATTCAACTTTTAGCAGTGGTGGCATGTATGAACAGGGATTATAACGAGTGAATCCAACGTCCTTTTAGGGACCCATGCACTGGGTCGGAACCCTGGGGTCTTTTTCGCTTGTCGTCAAGAATTTTGAACTTTTCAGTATATGACATCATATGATTGCGTTTGAAAATAACTGTTTATGAATTTTCTTGGGGAGTAAGACGTGAAGGTATTCCTTAATGTAATCTATTAAGTTTATAACAGAGTTGCGTTGCGCTGCTAGTATTATATACATATGAATGCATATTATTTTATATACTATTGCTTACCTTTGTGCTGGCGAAGCGTTTGAAAAGCCAATCGAAAATAATCTGTATTCCGGATGCGATCAACAAATTTCCAATGCATATACATAACGGCAGAGACCGATGCTATTGCACCATAAACACAGATATTTCCGAGTGTTTTATTTGACGGAAAACGCAATCGTATAGTCGGCATTTTGTATTTGTTCGGCAGCAAATTTGTTTTGCACTTTTACTAATTTTGCATAATAATTTCAAAGAATTTATTTTTATTTACATTACATACATATGTATGTATGTGTGTGTATAGTTCTAATGACAGATAAATCAGTTGTTATTGTTTTTGTGTTGGCCGGTTCGAACAGCTGATTTTGACATTTATGATATTTTTTCTTCTTCTTGCTATTTGCTATTTTGGTTATACAACTTGCACACAAAAAACGTTGCAGCGAATACGAATAATAATACAAAAAAATATATTAAAATAGTCTAAGCTATATAAAATAATAATAAACTATAAATAAAACTAAAAATGAGCAATTTATCTCTCGTTTTTGGCATGCTCAAACAAAGAGTTTTTGCTCCGGCGTTATTTTCTCGCGCTTATGCTAAACCAGCTGCTGCCGGTTGGTCCTTTTCTTTTTTATTCTAAATATTCTATGCTTCAATAATAATAAAATATTAATTTAAATTTAGTGCCTGGTAAAAAGAAAAAACTTGGGAAACTTGGTCCAATTATGGAAAAGAAAGTCATACCAGTCGAAACTGATGCTAATAAATTAGTAAACTATGTCTGCGGCAGTAATTATCTTAAAACTGGCGAGGATATTAAGGTAATTAAATAATCATTATTGAGCATGTTTTTATATTAAATACAAAAAATATACATATATTTCCCTTAGCTTAAACCAGATTCCGAATATCCAGACTGGCTATGGACATTAAATACAGAACGCATTGTACCACTGGACGAACTGGATCCAAATACAAAGCAATATTGGCGCAGATTACGAAAACTAGCGCTTCGCCGCAATAATCAACTTTCAAAGTTAAAGAAATTTTAACTGAAAATAAATATTTAAACAATAAAAAATGTAAGTTTAATATACTAAATAGAATGGGAAAGAGTAAACATTTTAAAAGTGAATTCTTCTGAAGAGGTAAACACTTAAGAAAAAAAAAAAACATTGCCAGACCTTCACCGTTCTGTAATTCATATCGTACATAAACGTTTTTTTGGCTAAAGCAAAACAAGAAAGAGCTCTTCTGTCGATCAATCTTGACTATGAATTACCCTACACTCAAAATAAATGATCCTGAAACTTCTGTCATTGTGCCACACACAGCGTTTAGAAATGTTATTAGCTTAATTTTTAAAGTTATTTTAATACCAAAAGCTTAAAAGTTTTCTAGTGAAATTTGTATGGGGTCTATAAGCTTAAGTGGTTCAGTTAAAACCGAAGTAACATAAAAGTCATTCATTCAAAATTTGGTCTTTCTAATTTGAATAAGAGTTTTTTTCAAAATGTAATGTAATATTATACGTGTGTCGGAAAATTTGAGACATTGTAGATAAAGTAGATATTCTTGAGAAGACAAGTCGATCTACCCATTTAAAGATATTGATCGGAATTTCGAAATAAAGCTTTTGTCAGCCCTTAGCAGTTTACATGTTGAAAACAAAGTTTTATTGTTACCATACAAATTGGTCGCTCATTTTAGAGTTTTTATGTGAAAAAAAATTTTATTTTTAATGGTACCTTTTTCTTATATGCTAAGTTCTTATGTCAACCATAGTTATAGTTTTTCCTTGTTTCGTCTATTTTTGATCTTTGTGGTGGATATTAGGAGTCTTAAGATGGGTTTAAAACTGGGTTTAATTACAATTTGCTCGGTAGTGTTGCATTGAAATGGGACGTTCATTGTCAAGCGAGATTGTATAAGAAATAGTTTTTGGGAAGGAAACAGTTCGTTCAAAACTATTGAAAACCGTAGATAATTAATAAAATAGCAACGAGTATTAAGATACTTGAAGTAATATACTGTTGTCCTGGCACACTAATAATAAGTCTCTAAATGTGACAGCAAGTACAGAAACAATTCGAAGACTTTTGCAGTAAAATTGACTTACATTCAGAAAAAAGTATCATTATTCACAAAGGGCTAAAAATATTTTGTGAACGAAAAAATCCGAAAATTGTTTAAATGCTAGCTGACGATTTTATCAGTATGCTCGAAAACTAACTCGCAAATAAAAGCGTACGGTTACAGCATCATGATTTTTTTTATTATGCTATTGGACCATTATATTGTAGTAAGATGATCGTAGATCAGCACCAATATATGGAAATCTTGGAGGAGACTAGCTGAGGCATGAGTGCCATTTATATGGTTATTTCTCCGATTTCAAGCTTATTAAGATGTGCTGTAAGGTGAACGCATATGCATATAATCTATAAATAGTTCCAGAAATATGTAAAGGGTTCTCTCAAGTATTTTTTTGTCGACGTTACAAACATTAGAACAAAATCGATACACTGTCACACAATGTTTAAAGTGTATAAATATTTATGTAGTATGTATGAATATTTACACTTCTTATCGTTTACAAGAAGTTGTTATACAAGTCGCGTATTTATTCTGCTCACTGGCTGGCTCTATATAAGAGCCGTAATTATGTGAAGCAACGTTTCAGTTTTTATTGGACTGCGACAAAAATGATATCGAAAGTTATATTAAAACTTTTCTGCTTTATGCTGTTGCAAAATGCATTTGTCGTTGCTATAAACAGTAAGTAATTCGTACAATATTCATATGTATATTATAATATAAATTATAAACTTTGGGTATTTCTCTTGTAGAAAATGTCGTTTGCTATCATGGCACTTGGGCTACATATCGTCAATCATTTGGCAAGTTCGGCGTAACAGATATCGATCCTTTTCTCTGTACACATCTTATTTATGCATTTTTTGGCATCGAACAAAGCGGTCAGTTGCGCATAATTGACCCGTATCTTGATTTGGAGGATAATGGTGGACGGGGAAATATTAAACAATTTAATGCTTTAAAATTACAAAATCCAACATTAAAAACATTAGCTGCTGTTGGTGGTTGGAACGAAGGTTCGAAAAATTTTTCCATAGTTGCTGCTGACGCTGAGAAACGTGCACGTTTTGTCAGCTCTGTAGTGCAGCTACTGCAACGTCATGGCTTTGATGGATTGGATATTGACTGGGAGTATCCAGGACAGAGACATAAATTGGAAAATAATGATAAAAATAATTATATAGCGCTGCTTAAAGAATTAAAAGATGGGTAAGTTTTAAAAATATATATTTTTGCTTTCATTATTGTAGTTGTTTATTTTTTTTAATTCAAAAAAGATTGGAACCTTTTAACTTTTTGTTGAGTGCTGCAGTTGGTTCAGCTGAGTTCTCTGCTGCAATCTCTTACGATATACCAAATATTGTCAAATATTTAGATTTAGTAAATATAATGGCTTATGATCTGCATGGTCCTTGGGATAGCGAGATTGGCTTCAATGCACCACTTTATGCAGCACAAAGCGATGTGACAACTAAAGCCAAAATGTTAAATGTGGATGCGATTATTCAGTATTGGCTTAAAAATGGTGCTCCAAAAGAGAAACTAGTTTTGGGTTTACCATTTTATGGGCGCACATTTACATTACTCAATGCCTTCCAAAACACTCCAGGCGCTGCACATATTGGACGTGGTTTAGCTGGTCAATACTCGGCAGAACCCGGCGTTATCGGTTACAATGAGTTTTGTGAGAAACAAAAAAACGATCTGGACTGGACAGAAGTTTGGAATGCGGAACAACAGGTGCCGTATGCATTTCGCGAAAGACAATGGATCAGTTTTGAGTCAATTGAAAGTGTTGCGCTTAAGGCGCAATATGTGATGCACAACAATTTGAGCGGCATAATGGTTTGGTCACTGGAATCCGATGATTTTCGGGGCATTTGCGGCACTGGAAAAAATCCCTTATTAAAGCGTATTAATCTAGAATTATTTGGTCAGGAAACTCCAACAGGACTTACTGCAACTATAAATCTAGCTGCTGGTGGTGTTTTTGAATGTTCAAGCAATGTTGGCTACATACGTGATCCTTTTAATTGTTCAAAATTTTATTACTGCAGCGCCGGTGCAACTTACCGCTTTGATTGTCCTAATGGGCTTTACTTCGATACAAATACACAGAATTGTAACTATGCTAATCTTATTGAGTGTTGAGAAGAAATAAAGAGAAATTCTTCTATAAGAAATATTAAATAAATTTTGAATAAAATCTCAATTAATAATACGGCACTTTAAGGTTAATGGGAAAATTTCGAAAGTTCAACTTTTTCATGCCGGGCTTCCATTCAACGTAGTCTTTTTTACATTTAACCAGTTTAGCGAGATTGCAGTGTCCTAACTTTGGATCAAATTGCAACCCATTCAGACACTCATAATCTTCACGTTCGCCGCCACGACACTCGTAAAATCGTGCACATTCAAATGGTATCGAGTAAACACCGTCGCGCCGGCACATTCCACCACTGTCTGTGGTGGTTTCGGCCTCTGGTACTGGTACATAGCCTATTTGTAGATTTATTGCTTTCATTAGCGGATACGTTTCGCCACATTTTCCTCGAAAATCATCCATTTCGTATGCCCAAATCATGGCGCCACCCAATTTTTGTTCTTTCAGAAATATAACTTTCTCGCCAATGCTACGAGAATCATCAAAACTAATCCATTGATTGCTTCTGTGCGCATACGGTACTCTTGCATCTTCATCAAATTTATGCTTCCATCGGGAAGCTTGCAAACAAAATTCGTTGTAACCCATAAATCCTGCTTGCCGTGAGTAACGTCCTGGTATGCCAGAGCCCTTAGTGCTTGCGCCTATGCCAACCCATGCCTGATTTTCCAAGGTATACGTATGTCCGTAAAAAGGTATGCCCAATAAAAGTTTCGACGCATTGCCAGTCTGTTCAATCCAATATTTGACAGTGGTCTCAACCAAGTTCAATGGTGCATTATGTCCCAAAGCTGAATCCCAAGGACCATGATAGTCAAATGTTATCAAATTAATTAAATCTACAAATTTAGCAATTTTAGGAATATCATAGGATGCAGCTACATTCTCTAAATTGCCACCAACTGCAACGGTCAATTGGAAATTGTTTTCATCGAGTCTGCAATTTAAAAATAAAAAAATTTTTGTTTTTATTTTTTAAATATAAATGCGTTTTTTTTTTTTTTTTGGATAGTTGCACTTACGCATCACGTAGTTCCTCTAATAGTTTTATAAAATTTTCACGATCCCAGGGCTTGCCACCACGTTGTGCTGGATATTGCCAAACTAAATCAACGCCGTCGAATTCATTTTGTATTAAAAATGAAAGCGTTGTTGAAATAAAATTGTAACGTTTTTTGCGATCAGACGCCATATTGGAAAAAAGTACAGAACCCTCCTTCCAACCACCCACAGAGAGTAGCACTTTAAGCTTAGGATTAAGTCGCTTCAAAGCAGCTGCTTGATGTACCATGCCTGAAACAGAGCCTATTAAGAAAAGTTAATCCAATACCTTCATTTCACGTTACCCATTTTTACAGATAAAAATCCATCCAAGTCTTTTAAATGACCCAACTCGTTTACACCAAAAAATGCATAGCCCAAATGCGTACAATATTTCGATTCTATGTTCCATGACATAAATTTTCCATCGCCGGGACGATAGAATGCCCAAGAACCCCAATAGCAGAAAATGTTGTCTTATACGAAAAAAACCTTGTTTTATTTTTTAAATATTTTATATAGTATCAAATCTAGTTAAACTTACATTCAGCTGAGACTGTTTTATTTAGAAATATGGTCAACACCAAGACCAAGTGATGCAGTGCCAACATTCTTGAAAGTGCATTCCTATCCTCTTCGTTAATCTTAATTTTTCTTAACTATTTTTGGTCACTCAAAATTTGCTTTAGCCGGAACGTAAAAATTGTGTAATCCTATTCCGCCTGTCTATCTTTCGAGCTTTAGAATAATAAATATATATTCAATTTAAGAATTACCTCAAAATAATTAAAGTTAACATTTTGTACATTTTATGCTAGGACTACTAAAAAAAAAAAATAGATGCATAATCTTCGGGAAACTTAAGAGGTTCATTGTATTTAAAAAAATCTTCTTTTTAGTTATAGATTTTTAATTTATTTATTTCAACTGAATTTGCTACTCCATTAAACATAACAATTAATTAGCAATTGCTCTATTTATGGTCTTCAATAGAGGCCAGGATTCGCCGCACTTGCCGCGGAAGTCATCAGTTTCAATAGACCACACCATGGCACCGCCCAAGTTCTTTGATTTCAGCAAGTTCATTTTCAGTTCAATACTTCTAACATTGTCATAACCAATCCATTGATCACCCTTGAAAGCATATGGTACTCCTTGAGCTTCATCGAAGACTGTTTGCCATTTGTTCTCGCAGATTTCGTTATAACCCAAAAAGCCACCATCTTTAGTATAGGGACCTGGTGCACCAACGCCAATGGATGGAGAGCCGGGTCTATTTTGAGATGGGTTTGCCATTTGGTAACTATGTCCATATGAACCGATGCCGAGAATAAGCTTTTCAGCAGGTGCACCCTGTTGTAGCCAGTAGTTGATGGAGTCTTCAACCTCGGGCAGAGGAGCGTTGAAACCCAAATAGCCATCGAATGCCATATGGAAATCGTATGTCATAACATTAATGAAGTCCAATTGTCTGGATATGGCTGGAATATCGTAGGCAACGCTAGCAATATTTGCACCAGCACCAACAGCAATACCCAATTCCAAGCCAAGAGGAGCAAATCTATTATAAAAATGTAATTAGTAACTAAGGTCGGCTTGCAGTTGGTCTAAGTATGTACTTACGCGCGACGGATTTCAGTCAACAGAGTGACAAAGTTGACACGATCGGCGGGGCTGCCACCACGTTGAGCGGGATATTCCCAATCCAGATCCAAACCATCAAAGCCATGTTGACGAATGAAGCTCAGTGTTGACGAAATGAAGCGAGAACGTTTAGCAGGATCTGCAGCCATTCTCGAGTATTTTTCGGAACCTTCATTCCAACCGCCAACGACAGCCAATACCTTCAACTTAGGATTAACACGCTTCAGCGCCATAGCCTTGCTAATGAAACCTAAAATTCATATAAAAAATAACATTCAATCCAATATTTTAAAATAAACCATCAAATCGTTTTTACCAAGACCACTGTCCAGATCTAGCCACTCATCCAATGATTTGATATCGCCTTGTTCAGTAATGCCGAAGAAACTGTAACTGAGATGGGTACACAATTTAGGATCGATGTTCGATGGTTCAAATTTGCCATCATCAAGACGATAATTGGCCCAGGTGCCCCAGTAGCAGTTTATTATTTCTAAAAAGTGAGATTGTGTTTGGATATTTAACTGTTGCGGCATCCTGCAAGTTAAGAGTTTACTTACTTGCGCCACTGATAACTTGGCAAAAGCCAAAGAGTGCTAATAACAATATCAACTTCATTTCGTTAGTTCATGGAAGCAATAACTGATGCAGTTAGAGGAAATGATCGCAGTTTTTATAGCCGCATTCGAACCATATCTTATGCACAATCGAATCTATTTTTAAATATTTGATTTGATAACATAGAAAATCATTACCATGAGTGAGTGGCGTGAGGTCAAAAATTTTTGGTAGACTTGTGATTTAAAATAAGATTAATTAAATTTATTGTACAAGAATGGTTAGCTTATTGTTAAGAAGTCTATGAAACTCATTCCTGTTATATCGATTTCTATTTTAAAAAATCAGTTTAAAAATTTCATTAATCTGTATGTCTGTCTGTACGGTAGATTATTATGAAATTTTTATAGTAGTAGTTCATTTTGAAATTAAATAAAAACAAGAAAAAGTTAACTTCGGTTGGACCGAAGTTTATACTATATACCTGTTACACATAATTTGACGTTGATAGACCTTCGTGTGCAGCATTTGTATTAAATTTTATTTCAAAATACTAAACAAATTAAATATACTCTTAAAAATTTAGGGAATTCGCGGTCCGATTTGGACCAATTTTAAACTGAAGATTTGGCATGGTATAAGAAACATTTTAACCATATTTGAAGCCATTCCCTTTGTAAATACATTTTTATACCCGCCACACATAGTGTGAAGGGTATTATCAGTTTGTCGGAAAGTTTGTAACGCATTAAAGGAGGCATCGGAGACCCCATAAAGTATATATATTATTGATCAGCTCGACGAGACGAATCGATCTAGCCATGTCCGTCTGTCTGTCCGTCCGTCCGTCTGTCTGTCTGTCTGTTGCAATGCGTTTTTCTCGGAAAGTTTTTAAGATATTGACCTGAAACTTTAAACTTAAGCTTTTTGTGTTCCTAGGCAGTTTGTATGGCAGAACCAAGGTGCCACGCCCACTTTTAGAAATAGCCTCCATACAAACTTATCATTTTTTTCGATTTTTTTGTGTGAAAATAGTTATTATTTATGAATGTTTTGACTACGAATCGGGTAAAAACACTTTTAATCCAATATCCAGTCATCCAATATCAGAAGAAAGTACCATGCCCATTTTTAGATATAGCCCCCATGCAAACTTACCATTTTTTTCGATTTTTAGTATCAAAATTGTTATTATCTGTAAATGTATTTACTACAAATATGGGTAAAATGACATCCAATTTCAAAAGAAAGGTGCCACGCCCATTTTTTGATATGGCCCCCATACAAACCAAGCGCCCATTTTTCAGACTTTGTATGAAAATAGTTCTTATTTATGGATATATTCACTCCAATCTGTGTAAAATCACTTCAACTGTTATCCTATGAATATTCTATCGATATGACAAGGATCGGGCCACAATAACATATAGTCCCATACAAACTCACCTTCTATTTTTTTATTTTTTCAAGAAAATGAATAAAGTTTCGTGTGGTGGGTATTTGAGCTTCGGTGCTTCCGAAGTTAACGTTCTTGCTTGTTTTCATATAAGAACTTGAAAAAATGTTGTACTTTTTGTATGGGAGCTATATCTAAAAGTGGGCGTGGCACATTGATTTTAACATAGAAACTACACAGTACCTAGAAAAGCTTAAGTTTAAAATTTCAGCCCAATATCTTTAAAACTGTGCGAATAAATCGCGCAGCAACACACAGACAGACAGACGGACATGTCTAAATCGATTCGTCTCGTCGAGGTGATCAAGAATATATATACTTTATAGGGTCTAAGATGCCTCCTTTAATGCGTTACAAACTTTCCGACAAACTGAATATACCTGTTTACACTAGTGTAACAGGTATAAAAATGTTTACTTTATAAAAAATATATTCCTTTAGTTATTAATAGTTTAATGGAAAGCTGTAGGATACACAATATTTTTAGTTTGTCATCCATTAGGAACGTATGGCTTCTCCGGTTTTCCAAAATCTCCTTTTAGGGCTCTCCTATATAGTAAAACCAATCTTCACAAAAAAATAATACGTAAAAAAAATCTAATTTGGATCTCAGACAAATACTTCAATAAAAACAGAAACACGTAAAAAATATTTTTGAAATATAATTACCTTGTATTAAATTTGATATAAATCTGTCAGTGGTCCTAGTAAACTTAAGCTTTTCTCGGCAACGACTAGGCTAAGTTCGAGTATGAGATAATTTAAAAAAAGTTAGATATTTATTGATGGGATATTAATCTATGGCCGTTTATTAAGAGAAACATTCATTCTCCAGGTTTCTACATAAAATAATATATTATTTGTAGAAAAAAATTTAAATTTTTGAAGTTTATCAGCTATTTGCTCAAAATCAAGAAGCAGAAAAATTGATAATTATGAGGTGAAATTGTATAAATTCACCATAACATCCATACTCAACAAAAATTGTTACCAAATTAGAAAGAGACAGTGGCGGAATACGTCACCTGATATTATTGCATCATGCTTTATATCCTATTTAGCAGTACCTCACCAATTTTATCAAACTGATCTATAGCCCATAGTATCCCCCTGTCCGATGATTTTATACTATATAAATTTCATAATGATCTACCCAACAATTAAAGCTTCTATACCGTTACAGACAGCTAGACAGACACACAGACATACAGATTAAAACAATTTTTTTTAACTGGTTTTCAAAAATAGAAATCGATATAAAAGGAATGTGTTTCATAGAATTTTTGCAAGTTCGTCATTAGATACCATTCTTGTATAATAAATTAAATTAATCTTATTTTAAATCACAAGTCTACCAAAAATTTTTGACCTCACGCCACTCACTCATGGTAATGATTTTCTTTGTTATCAAATCAAATATTTAAAAATAGATTCGATTGTGCATAAGATATGGTTCGAATGCGGCTATAAAAACTGCGATCATTTCCTCTAACTGCATTAGTTATTTCTTCCATAAACTAACGAAATGAAGTTGATATTGTTATTAGCACTCTTTGGCTTTTGCCAAGTTATCAGTGGCGCAAGTAAGTAAACTCTTAACTTGCAGGATGCCGCAACAGTTAAATAACCAAACACAATCTCACTTCTTAGAAATAATAAACTGCTACTGGGGCACCTGGGCCAATTATCGTCTTGATGATGGCAAATTTGAACCATCGAACATCGATCCTAAATTGTGTACCCATCTCAGTTACAGTTTCTTCGGCATTACTGAACAAGGCGATATCAAATCATTGGATGAGTGGCTAGATCTGGACAGTGGTCTTGGTAAAAACGATTTGATGGTTTATTTCAAAATATTGAATTGAATGTTATTTTTTATATGAATTTTAGGTTTCATTAGCAAGGCTATGGCGCTGAAGCGTGTTAATCCTAATTTGAAGGTATTGGCTGTCGTTGGCGGTTGGAATGAAGGTTCCGAAAAATACTCGAGAATGGCTGCAGATCCTGCTAAACGTTCTCGCTTCATTTCGTCAACACTGAGCTTCATTCGTCAACATGGCTTTGATGGTTTGGATCTGGATTGGGAATATCCCGCTCAACGTGGTGGCAGCCCCGCCGATCGTGTCAACTTTGTCACTCTGTTGACTGAAATCCGTCGCGCGTAAGTACATACTTAGACCAACTGCAAGCCGACCTTAGTTACTAATTACATTTTTATAATAGATTTGCTCCTCTTGGCTTGGAATTGGGTATTGCTGTTGGTGCTGGTGCAAATATTGCTAGCGTTGCCTACGATATTCCAGCCATATCTAAACAGTTGGACTTCATTAATGTTATGACATACGATTTCCATATGGCATTCGAAGGCTATTTGGGTTTCAACGCTCCTCTGCCCGAGGTTGAAGACTCCATCAACTACTGGCTACAACAGGGTGCACCTGCTGAAAAGCTTATTCTAGGTATCGGTTCATATGGACATAGTTACCAAATGGCAAACCCATCTCAAAATAGACCCGGCTCTCCATCCATTGGCGTTGGTGCACCAGGTCCCTATACTAAAGATGGTGGCTTTTTGGGTTATAACGAAATCTGCGAGAACAAATGGCAAACATTCTTCGATGAAGCTCAAGGAGTACCATATGCTTTCAAGGGTGATCAATGGATTGGTTATGACAATGTTAAAAGTATTGAACTGAAAATGAACTTGCTGAAATTAAAGAACTTGGGCGGTGCCATGGTGTGGTCTATTGAAACTGATGACTTCCGCGGCAAGGGCGGCGAATCCTGGCCTCTATTGAAGACCATAAATAGAGCAATTGCTAATTAATTGTTATGTTTAATGGAGTAGCAAATTCAGTTGGAATAAAGAAAATAAAAAATCTATAACTAAAAAAGAATGTTTTTATTCAAAATACATTAAACCGTATTAATACTGTAACTTTTGGATCTATATCAAAATAAATATAATTTGAAATTGCCTGAAATATATGTAGATTTCCATTGGCCCTAAAGTGTACAACATTAACCAAATAATTCTAACATTAAATAATTAGGGTGTAAAAATCGGCATTGACTTAGGGGGTTATATACAGTTGGGAGGTCGAAAAAAAGGCATTTTTCAAGAATTTTTTCTAAGCAAACTATTTGGTTTATTGATTTGAAACTTGGCAGGTATATTTTGACAACCTTAAACTATATTCACATATGTTTTATTGCCAAAAATAATTATAGGGAACGTTGATATTGCCAATTTTGCAGAGGTCCGCAAAAAAAAGGCCTTTTGCGGTGTGGACGATATCTCTGGACTGGATCATCCAAAATTCAAAAACCAAATAAATTTCAATAATATAATAAATAATCTAGTGATTAATCGAAGGAATTAGCAAAAAAAATTGTTTGACAAAATGGCGGCTACTCAAAGCCAAAGGCTCGATTTTCAACCAAAATTTCGCTCTTTAATTGTTTTTAAAAATAAGAAATTTTCATCGGATGGGGAAATCCTTCGATTAATTACTAAAAAATATAGTTAAGAAGCTTGTGTAAAAATTTCAGACCGAAAGGTTCAGCCGTTTCTGAGAAATCTTGCTCACCGACTTTGAAAACACCGTTTCGAGAAAAACGCGTTTAAAGTTTTAAAAGCACTTTACTTTACTGCGAGATCTCTCGGCGCGCCTTCACTAATGTGTCTATAAATTCGAAAATATTCGTCGGATCGACTTGAAATTTTGTGTGTGTATACTCAGATATATATATGTTAAGAAAATGCAAAAAAAAAAAAAAATCGATTTTTTGAAAATAACCCCTTAAAAGTTATATAAATTTGTCGATTCTTCAATATTTTTGCGGTTCATGATAAATCCAAGTTTTTCGTAATACGCCTAAATGATAGCCAACATTCCAAAGATTAAATTTATATCAATAAAAAAGTAAAATGATTTCTGTTTTTATAGAAACTTAATATAGAAGGAAATTATACGTCCGGCCAAAATGGGTTAAAACGGCGAACAAGAATGTTTTGTAATTTTTTTAGGGTCTGCCATGTCTCGTTTTATCTGTTACATATACAAGTTTAAACTTAATATATGCATTACCAGTACAGGATATCATGCAGAATTGCTATATTTTTCGCAAATATATGATTCAATGATAAATATTACTTGTTTGCCTAAAATGATAAATTATCTCGGAATGATTCATTATTTTTAAATAAAAAAATTGCAAAACTGATAAACAACAAAACAACTCATTTGAACTTATCTATTCTGTAAGTTCAAAGAAAACTCGTAACAACAGCAAAGTACAAATACACATTGAAGGTATTCAGAAAGTCTTGCAACCCTTGCAATTTTGTAAAATGCAAAAAAAAATTTGCACAAGCAACAACAATTTCCATCGAAATATTTTAATATAGTCTAATCTACCAATGCCCCTGACTACAAAATTATATTGCTCAGTTTGATTCCAGTGTTGGGAAATAAACACGAAAGTTTAGCAAGTGGCAGCCCGATAAAAAGAACAAAGCACAGGGTGATAGTTTTCAGCAAAAAAGGGGCAAACAACCGGGTTTTCCTCCAGGGGGGTGTGTTTTTTTTTTTTTTTTAGTTGGAGCAATTTAACAAATCAGATCAAATTAAATATTGCTAAAAAATTTCATTTCCATCCGAAGAGCTTAATAACTTTCTTGAAACATAAATCTAAAACTAATCAAAGTAATTTAATTTGATGAAAATATTAAAGATGCAATCAAAAACATTTTTAATGTGAGAGTAGGTATATTATTCGTTTTATTTTGACATAATTGTAGTTTTAATTGAATTGATTACAAATTAGCAATGGCTCTATTCATGGTCTTAAGCAGTGGCCAAGACTCGCCGCACTTGCCGCGGAAATCATCTGTTTCAATAGACCACACCATTGCCCCGCCTAAATTCTTTGTTTTTACCAAGTTCATTTTCATTTCAATACTTCTAACATTGTCATAACCAATCCATTGATCGCCTTTGAAAGCAAAAGGTGCTCCTTGAATTTCATCAAAATATGTACGCCATTTGTTCAAGCATATTTCGTTATAACCCAAATAGCCACCATCTTTAGTATAGGGACCAGGTGCACCAGGTCCAATGGAAGGAGATCCAGGTATATGCTCATCTGGATTCGCCATTTGGTAGCTATGTCCATAAGCGCCGATACCGAGAATAAGCTTATCAGCTGGTGCACCCTGTTGTAGCCAGTAATTGATGGAGTCTTCAACCTCGGGCAGAGGAGCATTGAAACCCAAATAGCCATCGTATGCCATATGGAAATCGTAAGTCATAACATTAATGAAGTCCAATTGTTTCGATATGGCTGGAATATCGTAGGCAACGCTAGCAATATTTGCACCAGCACCAACAGCAATACCCAATTCCAAGCCAAGAGGAGCAAATCTGTTGAAACCTTAAAATTAATGTATAATTCAAATATGCAGTTGGTGTGATCTTACACGCTGCGGATTTCAGTTAATAGAGTGACAAAGTTAACACGATCGGCGGGGCTGCCGCCACGATGAGCGGGATATTCCCAATCCAGATCCAATCCATCAAAGCCATGTTCCTGTATGAAGCTCAGAGTAGTGGAAATAAAGCGGGCACGTTTAGCAGGATCTGCAGCCATTCTCGAGTATTTTTCGGAACCTTCATTCCAACCGCCAACGACAGCCAATACCTTCAATTTGGGATTAACACGCTTCAGAGCCATAGTTTTGCTAATGAAACCTTAAATTCATACAAAAAATAATCAAACCAATTTTTAGAAATAAACCATCTAATCGTTTGTTACCAAGACCGCTGTCCAGATCTAAAAAATCATCCAATAATTGAAATTCGCCTTGTTCATTTATGCCGAAGAAACTGTAACTGAGATGCGTGCACAAGTTGGCATCGATATTTGATGGCTCAAATTTTCCATCACCGCGACGATAATTGGCCCAGGTGCCCCAGTAGCAGTTTATTATTTCTAAAAAGTGAGATGGTGTTTGGTTATTTAACTGTTGCGGCATCCTGCAAGTTAAGAGTTTACTTACTTGCGCCACTGATAACTTGGCAAAAGCCAAAGAGTGCTAATAATAATATCAACTTCATTTCGTTAGTTTATGGAAGCAATAACTGATGCAGTTAGAGGAAATGATCGCAGTTTTTATAGCCGCATTCGAACAATATTTTATGCACAATCGATTCTATAATTATTAAAAAATAATGTGCAAATGATAAGATAGAGAACCATTAATCTCGTGTGTTCGAAAAATTCTAATTCGTGATAAATTATATATTCGTGATTTTATTTTAGATTAATCAAATTTATTACCTAACAAAAGAATTCATTGCCAAATTTTTGCAGACTTCTATATTATAATTACCCATCCCGCGAACAAAGGATTCAATTTATTTTAACTAATGAAAATATTCCATCGTTTATTAAATTTCAATCCCTGATGCTTCTGGTTTCAGCTGAAATACTCGGCCATGCTGGGGCGTCGCAAAAGTTCTTTTTAATTATTTTAATGACACCAACTATCTTTTCCTTGCATCTCAATGGATCATACTTCTCCCGTTCTTATAGCAATTAAGAAGAGTTTCATTCATGTAGTTCAAATACTTTCAAAAAAGATGACCATGCCCACCGCACATTTCCTAATTGATGAGTTTTAATAACTTTAAAAATTTAAAAAATTAATTTTTTATTTTTTTTTAGGGAATTTAATAATTTTTAATTAAAAAAAAATAAAAAAAAAAAAAAAAAAATTTTATATTTGCCCGATCCTTACCATATCGAAAGTGTTCACTTAGGTGGACATTGGAATTGATTTTACCAAATTTAAACGAATTCATTCAGAAATAATAAATGTTTTCATATAAAAACTCGAAAATGGGCGGTAAGTTTGTATGGAGGCTATACATAAAAATGGGCGTGGCTCCTTAGATTTGACATTGGATGACATAAAAAGTGTTCTTACCCTATTTGGATTATATATATTCATAAATACTATGTATTTTCATACAAAAAGTCGAAAAAAAGTGGTAAGTTTGTATGGGGGCTATATCTGAAAATAGGCGTGGCAACATTTTTTTGATTTTGGATGCCATTAGAAGTATTTTTACCCTACATTGTAGTAAAAGCATTCATAAATAATAACTATTTTCATACAAAAAATCGAAAAAGTGGTAAGTTTGTATGGGGGCTATATCTAAAAATGGGAGTGGCACCCTGG
Organism: Leucophenga varia; assembly: GCA_018903435.1. Lineage (NCBI taxonomy): Eukaryota > Metazoa > Arthropoda > Insecta > Diptera > Drosophilidae > Leucophenga > Leucophenga varia. The sequence continues at coordinate 147,912 of JAEIFJ010002545.1, forward strand.
TTCTGACATACAAACTAACTAGGAGCACAAAAAGCTTAAGTTTCAAATTTCAGGTCAATATCTTTAAAACTTTCCGAGTAACACTCATCGCAACAGACAGACAGACGGACATAGGTAAATCGATTCGTCTCATCGAGCTAATCAATAATATATATACTTTATGGGGTCTCCGATTTCTCCTTCAATGCGTTGCAAACTTTCGGACAAACTGAATATACCCGTTTACACTTTGTGTAACGGGTATAAAAATGTTGTTCAAAGTATTAAGAAAGAATTTTTGGGTTGCACCACTCTTATAACTTAGGGGTATGAAAAATAGTTTAAGTCCTATTCTTAGACCTACCGAACATACACACAAAATTTTATGAGAATCGGTCAAGCAGTTTCGAATGAGTTTTGTTATAAACACTGTGCCACGAAAATTTTATATAATATATTAAGATTCGTTTTTTATATCTGTCACACTAGTGTTAAAAGGTATATTCAGTTTGTCGGAAAGTTTGTAACGCATTAAAGGAGGCATCGGAGACCCCATAAAGTATATATATTATTGATCAGCTCGATGAGACGAGTCGATTTGGCCATGTCCGTCTGTCTGTCCGTCTCTCCGTCTGTCCGTCTGTTTGTTGCTGCGCGATTTATTCGATGAAGATATAAAGATATTGGGCTGAAATTTTAAACTTAAGCTTTTCTAGGTCCTGTGTACTTTCTATGTTAAAATCAATGTGCCACGTCCACTTTTAGGTATAGCTCCCATACAAAAGTGCAACATTTTGTCAAGTTATAAGAAAAAATGTATTTATAAAGCGAATGGCTTCAAATATGGTACAAATGCTTTGTATACCATGCCAAATCTTCAGTTCAAATCGGACCGCGAATTTCTATATTTTTAAAAATATTTTTAATTTGTTTACTATTTTAAAATAAAATTTAATACAAATGCTGCACACGTAGGTCTATCAACGTCAAATGATGTGTAACAGGTATATAGTATAAGCTTCAGTCCAACCGAAGTTAACTTTTTTTTTCTTTTTTTTTTTTTTGAGATAAGATCCCTGAAAATCTCATTCATATATGTATATATATGTATTGCCTTTACAGCTTATGGTTAGCCTGAGCATCACGAAGGGTTTTAACCCAGATGTTATAATTCAGTGCAACTTGATACCAAGTCTGGATTCCGATCTTCCGGACGTCCACCAGAACCTGATGCTTCCAACGCAGCCCTTCTGATTTCGTCCACTTTTTTATTGTAAACCGTTCTCGGTGGAGCTTCTTTATCCATTCGAAGCACGTGTCCAGCCCAGTGCAATCGTTTATACCTGATGCGGCTGACTATATCGATTGCATTATATAGCTTGTACAGCTCGTGATTCATGTGAATACGATAATCGATAACCACTCTGACAGGACCAAGGATTTTACGAAGAATTTTTCTCTCAAATGTACCCAACGCCGATTTGTCAGCCTCTGTTTCTGCGCCATACATCAGGACTGGGATAATCAGCGTCTCGTAGAGTTTCGTTGACTGGATAAAAATCTACTCCTCATTTGCTTACCGAGACCAAAGTATGTTAGCATCGGTTAGCCAGAGTAATTCTTCGTCTAATTTCTAGGCTGGTGTTATTGCTCTTGTTTTTTTGAAAGCCCAATTCCCCATAGACGCAGAATCTTTAGGTCGGTTGATGATTGGCGAGAGGATACCAAGTACTTCGTCTTACTTTCGTTCACCGCTAGTCCCATTGAGCGGGAATTCTCTTCAATATCGTTCAAAGCACAGCTCACTCTCTCTTGGTGTCAAGGGGTCGGAGAGATGTTTACCGACCCTGACAACGCTTTGAGGTTTTGTTGAGTAGGCAGCGGCGGTCTGCTGCGAGTTTAGCCTACCAACATCTAGCTTTCGTTGTATTGTAGCTCGCTTGGCATGTGCTCTTCTAAGTCTGGTACGTACCTTGGCTAGAACAAGATAGTGGTCCGAGTCGATGTTGGGACCTCTGTTTGCTCGTACATTAATCACACTCGATGCATGTCTGGCATCGATTAGCACGTGGTATATTTGGGTGCGGTCGCCCGGGAGGCCACCGCGCCAAGTTGCCTTGTGGATTTCGACGTGTTGAAATCTGGTACTACTTATGACCATGTTGCGGCCCGCGGCAAAGTCGATTAGCCTTTCTCCATTGTTATTGGTGTTGCTATGTAGGCTGAATTGTCCGATGGTTGGGCGAAAGATTTCTTCTCTCCCAATTTGGGCGTTGAAATCACTGATGACAATTTTGATGTCATGCTTGGGGCAGCGCTTGTAAAGTTGTTCTAACCGCTCATAGAATTCATCTTTCTTCGCATCGTCTTTATCCAATGTCGGGGCGTGTACATATATTAAGCTAATGTTGAAGAACTTAGCTTTGATGCGTATCGAGTAAATTTGTATGGAGGCTATACCTCAAAGTGAGCGTGGCAATCTGAATTTTTCATACAAACTACATAGGATTGAAAAAAGATTTAGTTTCGAGTTTCAGCTCACTATCTTTAAAACTGAGCAAATAAATCACCTCTCAACAGACAGACAGGCGGACAGACAGACAAACAGATGGACGGACATTGCTAGATCGATTCGTCCCATCGTTCTTTTTATACCCTGTACCCAAAGGGTAAATGGGTATATTAAGTTTGTGCGAATGTATGTAACAGACAGAAGCAGGCAAGATAGACCCTATAAAGTATATATATTCTTGATCAGCATTGGAAGGGTAGTCGAACTAGCTATGTCTGTCTGTCCGTCCGTCCGTCATGCTGTCTGCCGTATGATAACGATTATTTCGGAGACTATAAGAGGTAGAGCTTTCAAAATTGAAACTTAGACTCTCCTAGGCCGTCAAGTGTGCACTTACAAACGGTTTTTCTCTAGACCCATTTTAAGGAGTACCCCCATACAAATGTACCTCAAAATTGGGTTTTGCATAAAAACGTCATTGTTTTTTATTCTAGGAAGTTCAAATTTAGTACAAATTATGTCTATGGTAGTCCCAATGAAATAGACCAATGTGGGTAGGCCCAACAAAATTTTAGGTATAACCCCATTCAAAGATATACCCGATTTTTTATGTTTTTCTATGAAAATCCAATTCAATGATGGTAGTAAAATAGAACCTAATTTAAGGTACATATAGATTAGGTACAGGGTATCTTGCAGTCGAGCATACTCGACTTCAGCGTTCTTGCTTGTTTGTTTTTGTTTTTAATTTTGGTGTGTCGCGCGCCACTTGAGCTTATCGCAGTGAAGTGCTTATTTTAGTGTTAACAATTAAACTAATCTTTAATCAGATACCACTTTAAAATTTAGTATTGCCACTTAAAAATTTAAATTTTGCTTTGGATAGAAAGTCATTTCGGTAAGTGCAATTCTTCTGACAATATTTTAATTTTTTTTTTTGTAATGCTTCTTAAGAAATAATCCAAATGTAGTTTTGCTGAAGATGAAGTTTAAAAACTACAATATTATTTTTGAAATATATGTATATATTTTTATACCCGCCACACACATAATGTGAAGGGTATTATCAGTTTGTCGGAAAGCTTGTAACGCACTAAAGGAAGCATCGGAGACCCCATGAAGTATATATATTCTTGATCAGCACGACGAGACGAGTCGATCTAGCCAAGTCCGTCTGTCTGTCCGTTTGTCTGTATGTATGCGATTCATTCGCTTAGTTTTAAATATATTGACCTGAAACTCGGAACTTAAGCTTTTCTCAGTCCTAAGCAGTTCAAGTGTTAATATCACAGTGCCACGCCCCCATACAAACTTGACGTTTTTTTCTTATTTTTTGTATGAAAATAGCTATTATATATGAATGTAGTCACTCCAAATTGGGTAAAAATACTTCTAATGTCATCCAATGTCAAATCCAAGCTGCTACGCCCATTTTTAGCTATAGCCCCCATACAAGTTTACCGCCCATTTTCGATTTTTTTTATAAAAATACGTATGATTTATGAGACTACTCACTCAAATTTGGGTAAAAACACTTCTAATGACATCCAATATCAAAACCAAGGTGCCACGCCCATTTATTAGTATAGGCTCTATACCAATTTTCCGCCCACTTTATATATTTTTTTTTGAAAATAGTAATTATTTAAGAATATATTCACTCCAAATGGGGTTACTGATATTATAAGGATCAGCTCACTACAACATAAAGCCCCAATGCATAGTCTGCATCCATTTTCTAATTTTTTTCAAGAAAATGTTTATTGTTCTGTCCTTAGGTTACAAGTTTAACCCATTATTGTGTCTAAGTCCCTTCTCCATATTTTACCAAAGCCACTTATGATCAAAAATAATATTTGTGCTTCGTCTCCACCGAAGTAAACGTTTTTCCTTATTTTAATTTCGTAAAGTCAAGAAAACGGGCTGTTTATGCAGTGACAGAAATTAGTTTCTTGTAAGGACAATAGTTAAAGCTTACATTACTACCATAAAAAAAGGCAATGGAAATTTTCAATATACTTTATCGTTTTATTTTGGCATCACTTTCTTTTATTCTCTAACAATCAACAAAATAGGCCCAGTTGCAAGAGTTGCTGGTAGCATCAAAGTAGAGTCCACCACCGCACTGGAAATCGTAGCGTATACCTTGACTGCATTGATAATAGCGAGTGCAATCGTTGGTATTCGTATAATAGCCATCAGCAGAGCAATCTTTGCCAGCATTTCCGTTACCACCAGTAGTAGGTCCAGAAGGAGGAGAAGGAACACCGACATCATTTGAGATCGCTCTATTTATGGTCTTCAGTAGTGGCCAAGACTCGCCACACTTGCCGCGGAAATCATCAGTTTCAATAGACCACACCATGGCGCCGCCCAAATTCTTTGATTTCAGCAAGTTCATTTTTAGTTCAATACTTCTAACATTGTCATAACCAATCCATTGATCACCTTGGAAAGCATATGGTACTCCTTGAGCTTCATCGAAGACCGTTTGCCATTTGTTCTCGCAGATTTCGTTATAACCCAAAAAAGCCACCATCTTTAGTATAAGGACCTGGTGCACCAACGCCAATGGATGGAGAGCCGGGTCTATTTTGAGATGGGTTTGCCATTTGGTAACTATGTCCATATGAACCGATACCTAAAATAAGCTTTTCAGCAGGTGCACCCTGTTGTAGCCAGTAGTTGATGGAGTCTTCAACCTCGGGCAGAGGAGCGTTGAAACCCAAATAGCCATCGAATGCCATATGGAAATCGTATGTCATAACATTAATGAAGTCCAACTGTTTAGATATGGCTGGAATATCGTAGGCAACGCTGGCAATATTTGCACCAGCACCAACAGCAATACCCAATTCCAAGCCAAGAGGAGCAAATCTATTATAAAAATGTAATTAGTAACTAAGGTCGGCTTGCAGTTATGCTACTTGCTTGCAGTATGTACTTACGCGCGACGGATTTCAGTCAACAGAGTGACAAAGTTGACACGATCGGCGGGGCTGCCACCACGTTGAGCGGGATATTCCCAATCCAGATCCAAACCATCAAAGCCATGTTCTCGAATGAAGCTCAGTGAGGTGGAAATGAAGCGGGCACGTTTAGCAGGATCAGCAGCCATTGCAGAGTACTTTTCGGAACCTTCATTCCAACCGCCAACGACAGCCAGTACCTTCAATTTGGGATTAACACGCTTCAGAGCCATAGCTTTGCTAATGAAACCTAAAATTCATATAAAAATAACAATCAAAATAATTTTTAAAAATAAATCATCAAATCGTTTTTACCAAGACCACTGTCCAGATCTAGCCACTCATCCAATGATTTGATATCGCCTTGTTCAGTAATACCGAAGAAACTGTAACTGAGATGCGTGCACAAGTTTGCATCGATGTTTGATGGTTCGAATTTGCCATCACCAAGACGATAATTGGCCCAGGTGCCCCAGTAGCAGTTTATAAGCTCTAAAATGTGAAATGGTTTAGTTCGCTGGATTTTAAACCTTCTTCATGTTTTATTGTTTTTTTTTTTTACTTACTCTCTGCACTGATAACTTGGCAAAAGCCAAAGAGTGCCAATAATAATATCAACTTCATTTCGTTAGCTAAATGAGTCAATAACTAATTCCGTACGAATCATTGAGCGCTGTTTTTATAGGCGCATTTCAACCTTATCTACTGCACAATCTGTAATATTTTTATGTGCGAAGAAGGAAGAAAAGAAAGCGGTATATAGAACGTCATTATGTATTATTAAAATAGAAAATCATTAACTCAGTGAGTGGTCAAGAATTTATGGCAGAGCTTGTGATTTAATTTTAGACCATACTAATTTATAAATATATATATATTATAAAAAAAAATATATATATTTATTTATTAAGTTGTATATTAGTATTATCTCGGTGACCTTAAAAAATAGAGTCAACAAACTTAGAAACTTAGCTTCTGTAGGGCCCTCCAAATTTTTCCTGCCCTCATAAAGATTTATCCTAAACTAAACTTTGATTAAAACCGAATATGCGTCACACAAAATTGGAAACAATTTACATTATGATATAGATTAATGAAAGACCATCAGCGGAGTAGATAGCTTTTTACAGAAGGGGTTAGGTATTTGGGTCAATGGTCCAATCTAAACCAAATAATCAAGCTGTCGTTCATATTCTAGGTGGTGGGAACTCTTTTTGGGGGTAGCTTCACCTTTTTTTATAAATTATTATGCTACATCATTTGTATAAACTATGTCGTTGGTGTCTTGTGTACTTTGTAGTTTAAAATCAATGTGCCACGCTTACTTTTAGGTATATCCCCGATATAAACATACAAAATATTATGTAACTCTTATACGAAAAAAAAAAAAATTGTTTATAGAGTTATTGGCTTCAAATGTGCTACAAATGCTTCTTGTATCAAGCCAATTCTTCAGTGTAAATTTGGTTGAGATAGGACCGCCAATTTCTAAAATTTTAAGAACATTTTTAATTTGTTTGATATTTTCGATAAAATTTAGATTTATCAACAAAAAATTAAGTGCGACGAGTATTTAAGCTTCGGTTTTATCGAAGTTATCGTTTTTCCTTGTTTTTATTTAATATCAACTTAGAATACAAACTAATAAAATATACTTTTTATACGTAAACAAAAATCTTTTATCGCAATTTGTTATTAATTGCCTTCAGTAAAGGCCAGGATTCACCGCATAGTCCACGGAAGTCATCGGTTTCAATTGACCACATCATGGCGCCGCCCAGGTTCTTTCTAAGCAATAAATCCATTTTATATTGCACACTCAAAACATTGTCAAAACCGACCCATTGATTGCCAGAGAATGCATACGGACAGGCAGCATTGGTATCGAACACCTGTTGCCATTTATTTACGCAAATTTCGTTGTAGCCCAACATGCCGGGAGTAGCAGTGATGGCACCAGCAGCTCCGTCACCACTAGATGCTGCACCTGGCTTGTTCTGTGAGGGATTCGACAACTGGAAGGAGTGACCATATGAGCCAATTCCAAGCACAAGTTTATTTGCAGGAGCTCCTGTTGAACATTTGCTTTAGTGATAACAACTAAAATAAAATACTGCCTACATACCTTGTCCAAGCCAGTAGTTTATTGCACTTTCAACCTCACCAATTGGTGCATTAAATCCCAAAACACCATCAGCAGAACTATGAAAGTCATATGTCATAACGTTTATAAAATCAACGTATTTTGAAATGTTGGGAATGTCGTAAGAAACCTTTGCAATGTTTGCACCGGCTCCAACGGCGATGCTCAGTCCCAAACCAAGAGGTGAGAAGCTATTAGAAGGTTGGTTATAAATATAAAAATGTTACTTTTTAAAAAATTGTATAATTAATTTCTTACGCCTGTTTGATTTCTCGCAGCAATGTGACGAAATTGGCGCGATCTGCCGAATTACCATCACGTTGTGCAGGATATTCCCAGTCAAGATCTAAACCGTCGAAGCCATGTTGACGTATAAAACTCAGCGTCGTTGAAATGAAATTCTTACGCTTATTAGCGTCAGCAGCCAAGGCGGAATATTTTGCGGATCCATCATTCCAGCCGCCAATAGTAGCAATGACCTTCAAGTTCTTATTTTTATTTTTCAAAGCAACAGCCTTACTAATGAATCCCAAACCGCTGTCCAAATCTAGCCATTCGTCGGTGGATCTGATCGAGCCGTCTCCATTTATGCTGAAGAATGCATAACTCAGATGAGTGCACAGAGTAGGATCAATGTTTGAAGTATCAAACTTTCCATTACCGAGACGATAAGTTGCCCAAGTACCCCAGTAGCAGTTTATAATACCTTTAAAAGATACGAAATTATTAAATATCTAAAAGGAAAATCTGTTTAACTTCTACTTACGCTGACTGCTAATAACTTGGCTCAGACAGAGCACCAATGCTACTGTGAACAGTTTCATTTTATTGTTGAGAAGTTTCAAACTTAATTGACGAACTTTTGATTTATCGTGCGACTTTTATAGCACGGATTGTTTGCTCAACACTTTTTAAATCTAATTAAACAAATATTTTTATTATTTTTACCAAGCAATTGTTCAAACAAAAAACCTAGCCATAGTTTTAATTAAAAAATTGTTTATTTTTTGTTTAGCCAAAACACCTACCTAAATTTTGGAATCTTATGACTTTTATTTGTTTATTTATTGTACAAATATTAAAGTTACAAATCAACAAAAATAAAAATAGTTTTCAAAATTAGATTAAACTGATGTCTTCAAAGTTATCTGCATGATATCTGCTTTATATGGTACATTCGACATGTGTCTAAAAGTTATTTTCCAAATGGTTAGTTATGTTACCTTTGTAAAGACTGAAAACATTTTGCAGAAAAAATGAACAGAATAAAATTGAATTTTGTCAATCTCAACACCTTGCTTTTTTTATCGTATATGGTTTGGATTCTGAAGTAAAGGTTTGAATTAAAAGTTTTGTCAGAACTTAGCCTTAGAGCTGGTCGCCAAAGCTAATTTAGCAAACATTTCAACTTGTTTGTGTTTTTTTTATTCATCACCAAGGTTTTTGTGCATGCTAAGCTCCTGGAAAAACAAAAACGTGCCTAATTGTTAGTGGGACTCGACGACCAATTTTCCGATTTGTATAAGATCATCGGCGGCGAACATTGTATTTCATAAAGGGTTCGCTATTTCGTATTCCACACAACCAATGTTTATAGACTATGTTGAGATACATAGAATAATAATATAGTCCAAATTTGAAGCAAAAACTTCAGATATATGCCACTGGCTGTGGTAACGCAGTCCTCAAACCAATTTTGATCTATTTTTTTACAAATTTATTTTATAGGTAATCTGGCTTAAAAACAAATTACTAATATTTTCTTTGGGTTGTAAATAGTAATTGTGTAACTATTAAATGTTTTCATTGTTTATTCTTAAAAAAGCGCACCTGCGTAAATTTTATATCTTTGTTATGATATATAACTACTGTTTACTTAAATTGAGAAAGGCACATTTGTGCTCAAATAATTAGAGATGAGTGAACACCAGAGTCTGAATGAAATGATGAATACAAATTTAAGCCTTTTTCTTATTTTCTGAATTAGGAACATCGAATTGCATGGGCAAGGCATACAACGTCCAAACAATAAAGGCGAACGACTAGTCACCTGCACCAGCATCGTCTCAAAATAGATTACTTCGAAAGACAATGCACCGAATGCAGACTTTGGAACCGATGATAGTTGAAATAGTAGATCGAACCCGTGTATTGTGCGGGCTGTCAAGAATACCACCACAGTAGGCTCAGCTTGTGGTAAGAGGAGTCTAAAGAGACAGGCCCTCAGAATGAGGTAGGTTACGCAGCGTGTTGGTCCCCTTAACCGGAAAACATTTGAAACCTAAGCACACACGAACCATGGATAAGACGAAACATGGCTAGAAGAAACAAAACTACTCCAAGTGGCAGACACAAAAGTGAAAATCCACCCGTAGTGAACTCCGCGGCAGGGACACTGATTCTGGAGACTCCAACTACCGTTAAATCTGCTACTCATGATAATAAACCCCGGGAAAGATTTAAGGTAAACGATTTAAAGATATGCTTTAAGGCTTATATACCAGCCATCCGAGAAATACGATTAATTGGAAATGAACACCTACGACATCTACTACAGTGGCCACGAGAGTCGGCCTCGATACGCATCAAAGCTAAGTTCTTCAACTTCAGCTTAATATGTGTACACGCCCCGACATTAGATAAAGACGATGTGACGAAAGCTGAATTCCATTAGCGCTTTGAACGACTTTATGAGCGCTGTCCCAAGCATGACATCAAAATTGTCATCAGTGAGTTCAACTCCCAAATTGGGAGAGAATAAATCTTTCGCCCAACCATCGGAAAAACTTAGCCTGCATGACACCACCAATAGTAATGGAGAAAGGCTAATCGACTTTGCCGCGGGCCGTAACATGGTCATAAGTAAATAAACCATGTGCTGATCGATGCCAGACGTGCTTCGAATGTGATTAATGTAGGAGCAAACTGAGGTTCCAACATCAACTCGGACCACTATCTTGTTCTAGCCAAGGTACGTACCAGACTTAGTACAGCACACGCCAATAGAGTAGCCATACAACGAAAGCTATATTTTGGTAGGCTAAACTCGCAGCAGTGGAAGCATATCTTCAACTCTTTATGTACGGCGGCCAAAGACGTTGTTGGTTATGCTAAATCTCGGAGTCAAATTTGGTACGATGAGGAATGTCGCATTGCTACGGCAGAAAAGATCATTGCCTATAAGCACCTGAAAGCGAAAGCAACACGAGCTGTTGTTGAGCGATATCGACAAAAAGAGAATGAAACAAGAAAAAAAAATTAACTTCGGTTGGACCGAAGCTTATATAGCTGTTACACATCATTTGACGTGGATAGATCTTCGTGTGCAGCATTTGTATTATATGTATTCTTATAAGAACTTTACAAAATTTTGTACGTTTGTATGGGAGCTATAACATACATAAAAGTGGGCGTGGCACGTTGATTTTAACATAGAAAGTACACAGGACCTAGAAAAGCTTTAGTTTAAAATTTTAGCTTAATATCTTTAAAACTGAGCGAATAGATCGCGCAGCAAGAAAATCGATTGGTCTCGTCGAGGTGATCAAGAATATTTTATAGGGTCTACGATGCCTCCTTAAATGCGTTACAAACGTTTCGACAAACTGAATATATACCTGTTTTACACTATGTGTAACAGGTATAAAAACGCCTTTTCGAACGCAAAAGAAAGACCCTACTTGGGAGCGAGGACGGGAATAATGCCGCCAGCGGAGAAGATGAATATCTGGCTCCCCCGACCGATGATTAATGAAGAACTTCCCGCAGAGTTATTTAAGACCGGCGGCGAAGAGTTGACTCGATGTATGCGTAAACTCTTATGCAAAATATGGACTGTGCGATTGGAACGTAAGTGTGCACTGTCCAATCCTTAAGAAAGGAGACCAAGCAATCTGCGCAAACTATCGCGGTATAAGTCTCATACAAATTGCTTATAAAATCCTATCTGGCATATTGTGAAGTCCGTCGGTTTTGGTTTTTTGTTTTAACCCCTTTTTTTTTTAAAAATATATTATAAAAGAAATCTTCCCTTTTTTTTTTTTTTATGCTTTTTTCCCCAAAAATATAATTTTTCTTCTTTCCCTATTTTTTCTTTTTTTTTTTTTTTTAACTTTAAATTTTTGGTTTTTTTCTCTTTCTTGGTTGTGGTTTTTTGTTGGAGTATATACTAGGCCAATGCCCACACGTTCTTTAAAGAAACTAAACCGACAGCAGGGCTTTTAAAGAGATTGAAGAGAATTCGCGCTCAATGGGACTAGCGGTGAACGAAAGTAAGACGAAGTACTTGGTATCCCTCGCAAATCAATAACACGACCTAAGGATTCTGCGTCTATGGGGAATTTCACCTTCGAGGTTGTAGAAAACTTCGTCTACTTGGGATCACAAAAAAAACAAGAGCAATAACACCAGCTTAGAAATTATACGAAGAGTTAGTCTGGCTAACCGATGCTTCTTTGGACTTAGTAAGCAAATGCGAAGTAGAACAGCGAAAATCAAACTCTGCAAGACGCTGATTATCCCAGTCCTGATGCATGGCGCAGAAACATGGGTCATGTCCAAGGCTGACAAATCAGCGTTGGGATCGTTTGAGATAAAAGTTTTTCGTAAAATCTTTGGACTTGTAAGAGTGGACAACGAGAACCGTATTCGCATGAATCATAAAATAAAAAGAGAAACAAAAAAATGTATGGCGTCCGAAGGATTGGGATCCGAAATTGGTATCTAGTGGCATTGGACCATACCAGCTGGGTTAATACCATAAGTGACGCCTAAGTGATAATAAGCTGTAATGGCCATATTTATATATATAAATAATTTTCGATCAGGATCGAAAAATGGGCGTTGGGCGTGGCCCATATAAAATCGATACACAAAATTCGGTAAAATAATTGCAAGTAAGTGAGCTACAAGAATCAAGTTTATAAAATTTTTAAAGATGCAATTTTTGTTTCGTCAATTATTTTGTCGTTTCCCATGCATTTTGACTTTATTGATGGGTTACTATCTTTCATGATGATTGTATTCGGCATAAAATACAACTCCAATGAGCATGAGCGTGAATTTCAATTGTCCACCTTTCAGATCCTTACATATGTCTATATCATTATTGATCCAATTTCAATGGGTAGTCTTAGTTAAATACAATGACATCTGAGTTTATTTACTGTTTGATCTAACAATGTATATTTCTGGCGCCAACTATTGAAAAAGTATAATTAAGTTATCACTATGTAACAAAAGTACAATAAATATTGAATTATTAATAAATAATATTAAACTCTGATGTGTACCTTTTTTCAACGAAAAAACTAGAAGAATATCTTAATATTAACATTTACACAGGTGCTTTGCATTAATAAAAAGAAAAAAAAACAAGAAAAAAAGTTAATTTCGGTTGGAACGAAGCATATACATATACCTGTTACACATCATTTGACGTGGATAGGATAGACCTTCGTGTGCAGCATTTGTATTAAATTTTATTTAAAAATACTAAACAAATTCAATATATTCTTAAAAATTTAGAAATTCGCGGTCCGATTTGGACCAATTTTAAACTGAAAATTTGGCATGTCATAAGAAACATTTGAACCATATTTGAAGCCATTCGCTTTATAAATACATTTTTGTCTTATTAGAACTTGACAAAAGGTTGTACTTTTGTATGGGAGCTATACCTAAAAGTGGGCGTGGCAGATTGATTTTAACATAGAAAGTACACAGGACCTAGAAAAGCTTAAGTTTAAAATTTCAGCCCAATATCTTTATATCTTCATCGAATAAATCGCGCAGCAACAAAGAGGCAGACGGACATGGCTAAATCGATTCGTATTATCAAGCTGATCAATAATATATATACTTTATAGGGTCTACGATGCCTCCTTTAATGCGTTACAAACTTTCCGACAAACTGAATATACCTGTTTACACTAGTGTAATGAAACATGAATAAAAAAACTATTCTTACTAAGTATGAAAAACTTATTTGAAGTGAAATTTTACCGAATGCGTTTTACTGTTATCAATAACAGTGTTGTACGTTAAGAGTTATACTGTTATCAGTTTTGAACGTTAACCGCACATGCATTCGTAATTATTGTGTTTTAAAAGTGCTTATAACAGCGAAGAAAAGACCCGTGAGAACCGTCCCACCCAGCATTTTTGAATTTAACAGAGCATAAATGAGTCTTTTTCGAGTCGCGCGACTGGTTAAAATAGTCATATATGCGCTCTTTTTCTGATCATAAATGACTCTTACGTCGGGAGAAAAATGGTACCCTGTCCGCGACTCTTCTTGATGAGTCGCTTATGACTCCTTTTTAATCACTTTTCACTCTTTTTCGAGTCATATTTTATTCATATTTTAATCATATAAGAGTCTTCCACGAGTCTTCCTCAAGTCATATTTTAATCATATTAGAGTCTTCCTCGAGTCATATTCTAATCATATTTTAATCTTGCTCGAGTCATATTTTTATCATTTCTGACTCTTTTTTTGAGTCATATTTTTCAATAATTTGCTTAAAAAAATATTATTTTTTTTATTCATTTTATTCAAAATTTTGTGTTTATGTACCTACATTTGTATGTATCTAAGTCAAGATTTTATTATTTTTGGTTCCATATAATTTCTAAATACACTTTATTTTGTTAATAAACTTATTAAAATTTCAACTTACTGCCTCGATCGGGGTTCGAACTCGAAGCCTTCTCTGAATTTGAAGCATTTGGGGTTGCGCGACCTCTTAACTCACAACGCTGTTTTGTTTAGAGGCGCCTGTTTAAGTTTTTAATATGGAGAAAAACTCTCGCTTGACTTTTCGTTTCATTTTATCATTTGTTTAAGCAAAAGCATAGCAATGATCATATTTTAATCCCCCGCATGCTCAATTGGCGATTGCTATGCATTTTGTTTTCGTATTTTAAATCAATCATATTTTGGGTATATGGAAGAGTCATTTTTGAGTCTTTTTCAATCGCTCAGAGATTAATCATTTTTTAATCATCAAGGGGACTCAAAAAAGAATCCTCAAGACGATTTCTGTTAAAACAGTTTTCCAAATGCTTGCTGGGGTGTGTCTCGACATATTCATCTATTCGTTAGTCCGATTGTTTCGCCGACTATAAGATTAATAGAGACCAAACTGCTCAGTTTGCATTTCTAATTTAAATCTAGCTCTGCATAAAGCTCAACGCTTTGTTCTTCATCATTCATCAATTAAAGACGGGATCCATTTCAAATCAGGCAGGCGGATAAGTCTAAATTTTATGAAAAATTCATAACTTCGTTAAAAATGGTCATTTTCAAAATCGGTAAAATACGTGTCCCCTTATTTTCGATGAAGAATAATATATTCGATGGTCAACTAAATCTAAAATTTAGACATATCCGCCTGCCTGATTTGAAATGGATCCCGTCTACAGCTTTTGCAGATATCCTGTGATCACTTCTATCAATATTGAGATACTAGTACTATCCACATACACTCGAATCTCAACCAAGTCTTCCTAGAGACTTTACAAGTTTTATATTGCCAGAATGAAAATATATTATCAGATAATAATATTGTTCACAAACAAACTACATTTTTATACCTGCCCACATAGTGCGCATTAAAGGAGGCATCGTAGAGCCTATAAATTATATATATTCTTGATCCTCGACTAGACAAATCGATTTAGCCATGTCTGTCTGTCTGTCTGTTTGTTGCTGCGCGATTTACTCGCTCAGTTTAAAAAATATTCGGCTAAGATTTTAAATTTAAGCTTTTCTGGGAACTGTGTCCTTTCTATGTTAAAATAAATGTGCCACACACACTTTTAGGTATAGTCCCCATACAAACGTACAACATTTTGACAAGTTCTTATAAGAAAAAAAATCATTTATAGAGCCAATGGCTTTAAATATGGTGCAAATGCCTATGTTATCAAACCAAATCTTCAGTTTAAAATTAGTTTAGATCGGGTCGCAAATTTCTAAATTTTTAAGAATATTTTTAGTATTTTGGTACAAATGCTGAACACGTAGATCTATCCACGTAAAATGTTGTGTGACAGGTACATAAGATTGGGTCCAACCGAAGTTAACTTTTTTTATTTTTATAGATTTATTTTGATTGATTTAGATACCGATAACACAGGTCTTCACGGATTTTTTTTATTTGATATCAGAGTGATTTGACGTATTTTGGCTGAACAGCTGAAGTCGATGCCTATACGTCATGATTTTAAGAAGTGGGGTAAGACACCAAAACGCGTTTTTGGGTGTTTTTGATCCAATTTTTTCTACTCAATTTGTGCTTAAATTAGCTTGGTTTTCCCCTGCAAAATCATGTAGGATAGTTTAAAGAGTTATAGTTTTGAAAAATATTTTCTAGTGATTATGATGATTTGCATTTTCATCATAATCACTAGGAATAGCAAGGTTAAACCATTTTTTTCAAAACTATGAATTTTTTCTTTAAACATCCTACATGATTTTTGTAGGGAAGAACTAAGCTTTAATTTAAGCACAAATTGAGTTTTAGCACGTCAGGTTTCAGAAAATTAGGGTAAAACACCCAAAACGCGTTTTTGGTGTCTTTACACTTCTCTCAAAATCATGACGTGATAGGCATTTTTCGACTTCAGATTCGTGTTCAGCGCACAAAAATACGTCGGAAATCACTCTGATATGAAATAAAAAAAAAAAAAGTGAATTTTGCAGACCTGTGTAATCGGTGCAGCTCAGCTAAAATAAAATATGAATCAAAGCTCGTTATCTTTTGATTGCGTCTGAGATCTAAAATACCTGACACAGAACTTATTTTCAGACATACATGATTAAAACTACTTTGTCGAGTGTTAGAAGTATTTGAATTTCAAGTACCAATGCCCTGATAGGGTCATTTGATTATATTTTCAAAAATAAATCACAAAATTGATATGTTCAAAAGTCGCTTTTATCAATAAACCCCCACAAGAGAATCATAATATCTTTTCTCATTGCACTTGCTGAATCGATAAGCGTTATCGAGAACGTAATAAATAAATATTAAGTCAAAAGAATTTTGCAATTTATGATTGTTATTTTCTACTTATTTATTTATTTAATTTTTAAAAATGTTTTTGCAATCCGAACAAAGTTCGAAAGGAAAGCAAGTACAAATTTCTCTCAAGGATTAGTATTGTTGCATTTAAAAAGTATAATCAACGTAACTTTTTATTAATTGCCTTAAGCAGTGGCCATGTTTGACCGCAATCTCCACGGAAATCATCAGTTTCAATTGACAACATCATTGCACCGCCCAATTTCTTTTGAAGCAAGAAATCCATTTTCGACTGCACACTCAAAACATTGTCAAAACCGACCCATTGATCGCCACAGAATTTATATGGGTAGGAATGGGTGTTGTCGAAGAATTCTTTCCAATTGTTTGCGCAGATTTCAATATAGCCCAAATATCCGGGATCTATTGTGTAGAGACCAGCAGCTCCATTGCCACGGGACTTGGCGCCTGGTTTATTTTGTGAAGGATTGGACATTTGGAAAGAATGACCATATGAGCCGATTCCAAGCACTAGCTTGCTCGCTGGTGCACCTATATTTCAAACAATTCAGTGATGGCAACTGAAATTCTTACACCCGACTTACCTTGTTTCAGCCAGAAGTTGATCGAATTTTTAACCTCACCAAGTGGCGCATTGAATCCTAAAACGCCATCAGAAGCGCTATAAAAGTCATATGTCATTACGTTTATGAAATTACGTGTTGAAAATTCCGGGAATATCGTAGGAACCTTGCCAATCTACTCACCAGCTCCAACGGCGATGCTCAGTTGCAAGCCGTATGGTTCGAAGCTTTTTAAAATTTTTAAGTTTTGAATTTCTTATGCTTTTTTTGTTACAATAATTTTATCTTACGCCTTTTTTAATTCTTTCAATAAAATAACAAAGTTTGGGCGATCCGCCGAGCTACCACCACGCTTCGTAGGGTATTCCCAGTCAAGATCCAAACCATCGAAGCCATGTTGACGTATAAAACTCAGAGTAGTTGAAATGAAACGTTTGCGTTTACTAGAATCTCCAGCCATTGACGAATATTTCCGTGGATCCCTCACTCCAACCGCCAACAGAAGCCATAATTTTTAAGCTACTATTTTTCTTTTTTAAAGCAACAGCCTTGCGAATCCGAATCCAGCCACTCGTCGAGTGGTTTGATGGAGCC
The DNA here is from genome assembly GCA_018903435.1 of Leucophenga varia. Classification (NCBI taxonomy): domain Eukaryota; kingdom Metazoa; phylum Arthropoda; class Insecta; order Diptera; family Drosophilidae; genus Leucophenga; species Leucophenga varia. The sequence continues at coordinate 165,722 of JAEIFJ010002545.1, forward strand.
ATCGCTCTTAATGCCAAAGAATGCATAACTCAGATGGGTGCACAAGGTTGGATCAATGTTCGTAACTTGAAATTTTCCATTGCCGGTACGATAAGTAGCCCATGTTCCCCAGTAGCAATTTATAATTCCTATGATATATACGATAAATCAGTAAACCAATAAGCCCTTCTTGCTAAAATTGTTAACTTGTTACACATTCGCTTACGTGCACTGTTGATAACTTGGCTCAGACAGAGCACCGCTGATAGCGCAAATAAGAGCTTCATGTTACTTAGAAGCCGAAAACTTTACTTAGAAACTTGTGTTTCACGAGGCGCTTTTATGGGGCCGACTGTCAACTATAAACGTCACTGACATGGTTTCTAATAAAAGTTTTCTGTAAAATAAAGTACTTATTTGACCAACTGTTTTCATTTTAAGTCGACAATTCACGCAAAAATTCATTGTTTGCATGTTTTCATTAATACAATAATCGCTCGACATATTTTGATTCAAAACGGCTTTACCTATTCTTGATTCTGATTATATTCTGGAAATGTCCGTAAGTTGAACGATTTGTTCATATTTAAATGTTCAAATGTCTCAAATTTAATTTTATATCAATAAACAAACGGACAGACTAACAAAGCTTGATCGATTCGTTTTGGAGAGTAGCAAAAATGTATGGGCACGAAATTTTCAACGTCCAACTAATACCACCCGTTCAAACAATGTGTGACGGCTATACAAACAGCAACACCACACAAGAAATTTGTATTGTACAGAACAATGCAGAACAAACATAGACGACAAGTTCTTCAACAACAGAAGGAATCCTCTCGACAATTAAATAAAGTTGTACATTTTCAGACGCAAATCACGAAAATTGCAATACATTTAAAAACAAAAAAATGGTGCATACTTTTTGGCGTGAACTTTTTAATGATACAATTTAAGACAGCAGTTGATTAACAATTACAACAATTTATTGTAAACAAAGCCATATGATTTGATAAAGGAAAACAATAAAATAAGAATTGAAATAAAATTATTTTGTTTTAAAAATTTGAGTTTATTTTCCGAGTCATGTAGGGAACTGGGTAACGAGCCTACTAGTTGCTATCAAAATGTTCATATATAACTTTATAAAAAACAAAAAGGGGCTTACGAACGACAAAGTCGAAATAGTTAAAAAAAAAAAGTACAGAAGCGATTTTAGTCAGTTTAATAAACGCTGGATTAGAAGTTTATGGTTTCATCCTCTTAAGGAGGTACCCTTGGTTGCTAAACATTTTTTTTCGTTTTTTTTTTTTGTCGAGCTTTTTTTTTATCGAGCAATATTTTCGCGAAACATACGTGTGCACCACTAGATAAGAGGTCCAGGAAGCAATCAAAACAGTTTTCGAAGCGCTGTCTTGCAATAATTTGTTGAGTAGATGCCTTGGCTCGGAAACGCAAAAATTTAGTGAGTCGTTAAACGGATTGCTGTGGACAGTTGCACGCCGGCGTACGCACCATTGAGATTGCTAATTATATTCTACTGAACCGAATTTGATGAAACTAGTTGCAATCGACGCCGAAATCCGAGTTATCAAATTTTTTTATTTTTTTTTTATACAAAAAAAAAACCAAAAAACGAAAAGTGGTTGCCAGCAGCAAACCTTTTTTTGACGCCCCAGTTTGATAGGCGAGAACTTTTTGAATAGCCCTCGTATTAAAGAAACAGAGAAAATTTTATTTACTTGAAGATGTTCCTAATTCAATAAAAACAAGAAAAAGTTAACTTCGGTTGGACCGAAGCTTATACTATATACCTGTTACACATCATTTGACGTTGATAGACCTTCGTGTTCAGCATTTGTATTAAATTTTATTTTACATAGTAAACAAATTGAAAATATTCTTAAAAATTCAGAAATTCGCGGTCCGATTTGATCCAATTTTAAACTGAAGATTTGGCATGGTATACGAAGCATTTGTTCCATATTTGAAGCAATTCGCTTTTTAAATACATTTTTTTCTTATAAGAACTCGACAAAATGTTGTACTTTTGTATGGGAGCTATACCTAAAAGTGGGCGTGGCACATTGATTTTAACATAGAAAGTACACAGGACCTAGAAAAGCTTAAGTTTAAAATTTTCAGCTTAATATCTTTAAAACTTGAGCGAATAAATTGCGCAGCAACAAACAGACAGACGGACAGACGGACATGGCCAAATCGACTCGTCTCATCGAGCTGATCAATAATATATATACTTTATGGGGTCTCCGATGCCTCCTTTGATTATATACTTAAATAAAATTACTCACTATAGGTCTATGGGGGTACTCCGATTTGACCCAATTTTAGCACAAGACCATAGCTATCTTTTACCAGTATTCTAACTGAGTTTCGATAAGAAAAACAACCATTTGTATGTATCACCCATATACAATTTTGAAAAAAATAAAGAAACCGCAGCTTTAATACCCGCCACATCTGGGTTTAGTTTATTTTTGATCATCACTGGCTTTGGTAAAATTTGGAGATGGGATTGCTTTGAGTCAATAGTCCGATCATTAATACTAGCTATTTTCATACAAAAAATCGAAAAAAAAAACGGAAAGTTTTTAGGGGGCTATACATTAAAATGGGCGAGGAACTTTGATTTCACTTGAACTGCTTGGAACTGAGTAAAGCTTAAGTTTTGAATTTCAGGTCAATATCTTTCAAACTAAGCGAATGAAACGCATAAATACAACGCGACAGATGGACAGACAGATGGACGGACTTAGCTAGATTGATTCGTCTCGTTGAGCTGATGAAGAATTTGTATACTTTATGGGGTCTACGATTCCTCATTTAACGCGTTACAAACTTTCTGACAAAATGAAAATACTCTCCACACGGGAAAAAAAATTATAGGTATATGGGAGGTACCCTAGGGACTGACCAATATCAACCACCTTTGAAATTTTCATAACTACTTCCAAACTCAACAACTGTGCAAAATTTCAACGTCACATTAGCACTTCATCTATTTTTTGCACGAAAATGTATGAAGCAATACCACCGGAAATTGCAGAGGAAGAACCAAGAACATAATTGTTTCTGGCAAATATAATGTACTATAAATGCAGTGTTTTATTTTTGAGTGAATTAAAACAGAGTCGACTTGTTATGTTGGTGTAGCGAAACAGTTCAGTTGGCGGCGATTTGTGTACATTTTTATCGCGAATAGGGAACCTGTTCAGCAATCGCTAATTGCTTTTTCGCGAACTGTGCTTTTGTCACTGATTGCGATTTTCAAGTCGCAGTCGCTAAAGACGCAGTGACTCAAAAATCGCTTTTTTTACAAACTTTCCGACAAACTAAATATACCTATTTCACAATATGAGTGAGAAGAATAAAAACTTAGATCTTTCGAACAGTATATATAATATTAAGAGATATCTGATCACGAAACCCCTGTTTTGTTTTTCCATTTTTCACATTAATGATATGTGGTTACACAATTTGTTATTTCTTCTACAATCTTCACAAAAAGATTTATTTTTATGTACCGATATTATCAAAAAACATTTACACAGGTCGACACAGAAAATGACTCAAGCATCGGATTTTTAATCGCTGAACACGAGTCTGGTCTTAATCATTTTCCATCACGTCGAGATTTTGAGAACATTTTTATACCCTGTACCCAAAGGGTAAAAGGGTATATTAGGTTTGTGCGAATGTATGTAACAGACAGAAGGAGGCAAGATAGACCCTATAAAGTTATATATATTCTTGATCAGCATTGGAAGGGGAGTCGAACTAGCTATGTCTGTCCGTCTGTCCGTCCGTCCGTCCGTCTGTCCGTCCGCCCGTCTGTCATGCTGTCTGCCGTATGAAAACGATTATTTCGGAGACTATAAGAGGTAGAGCTTTCAAAATTGAAACTTAGACTCTCCTAGGCCGTCAAGTGTGCACTTACTAACGGTTTTTTTTAGACCCATTTTAACGAGTACCTCCATACAAATCTACCCCAAAATTTTGGGGTTTTGCATAAAAACGACATTGTTTTTAATTTAAGGAAGTTCAAATTTAGTATAAATAATGTCTATGATAGTCCCAATAAAATATCCCAACATGGGAAGGACCAACAAAATTTTAGGTATAGCTCCCATACAAATTTACCCTAAAATATTGGGTTTTTACATAAAAACGTCATTGCTTTCTTTTCTAGAAAATTTAAATTTAGTATATATTATGTCTATGATAGTCCCAATAAAATATCCCAATAGGGGTAGGACCAACCAAATTTTAGGTATAGCCCCCATACAAATTTACCCCAAATTTTTGGGTTTTTACATAAAAACGTCATTGTTTTTTATTCTAGAAAATTTAAATTTAGTATAAATTTAGTATAAATTATGTCTATGATAGTCCCAATGAAATAGACCAATATGGGTAGGCCCAACAAAAATTTTAGGTATAACCCCATTCAAAGATATACCCGATTTTTTAAGTTTTTCTATGAAAATCCAATTCAATGAGGTATGGTAGTCAAATAGAACCTAACTAAAGGTACATATAGATTGGGTACAGGGTATCTTGCAGTCGAGCATACTCGACTTCAGCGTTCTTTCTTGTTTTTATTTTCTTTTTTGTATATTATTTCAAAATGCAATTTACAAAAAAAGTTCATTCCCAATTTAATAAAAGAATTTCGAGCATAAATTCAGTGAAACCATAAAAAACGCCGATTATATCTGTTGGGATTATCGTTATAAGATGTATTAAGAATGTAAGTTTGATTTTCTTGTAAAATTTTATGATAATTTATAAATATTTATATTAGCTCTTCTCCATTGCTTTAGTGGTGCTTTGCAGATAAAATTTTTCGATTTGATGCGCATCGCGGTGGGACAGTCATACACAGCTGTAACCTGGATGCGAAGTTCAGTAGTTTCTAGTTTCAAGATTTTGTTAAGCTTTAAAACGATACTTTAAATATCATGGAAGCTTCCACTGAGAGATAGCGGCGAATAAAAGCTTGCGATTTTGAAGATTTAAGCTTAACAGACTCTGCACCACACACTATTTTCGTACAGCATTCAAAGCCATATGTCAATATAAGAGTTCCCTATTTAAACGTTCAGATATCGACGACTATATAATACATAACATTTTATTCGCATAACAAAAACTATTTAGCTTTTATTCGTCTTGCAAAGTCATACATTTAAAAAACAAAACATAAAGTTTTACCAACGCAACTTCCTGTTCATTGTCTTAAGCAGTGGCCAGGATTCACCACAATTTCCACGGAAGTCATCTGTATCAATTGACCACATCATTGCACCACCCAAGTTCTGTCTAACAGCGAAGTCCATTTTCCATTGCACACTCAAAACGTTGTCATAACCGACCCATTGATCGCCAGAGAATGCATATGGACATGCGTTGCCGTAGTCGAAGATTTCTTGCCATCTATTTTCACAGATTTCATTGTAGCCCAAATATCCGTTAGAAGCAGTGTATGGACCAGCTGCTCCTTCACCACGAGATGCTGCGCCGGGCCAGTTTTGGGAGGGGTTGGACATCTGATAGGTGTGACCATATGAGCCTACTCCAAGAACTAGTTTGCTTGCTGGTGCACCTATATTTAATACGATTTAGTAAAGACAACTAAAATATTAACACTTCAAATACCTTGTCCAAGCCAGTAGTTGATCGAACCTTCAACCTCTCCAATTGGTGCATTGAAACCCAAGTAGCCATCATAAGCACTATGAAAATCATATGTCATAACGTTAATAAAATCAACGTATCTTGAAATGCCGGGTATATCGTATGAAGTCCTTGCAATACCCTCGCCAGCTCCAACGGCGACACTCAGTTGCAAACCGTAAGGCGAGAAGCTGTTGAAAATTTTTAATTTGAAAAAGTTATTTAAGTAAAAATTTTATTTCGATCTTACGCCTCTTTTAATTCACGCAACAAAGTGACAAAGTTTTCGCGATCGGCCCAGCTACCTCCACGCTGTGCAGGATATTCCCAGTCAAGATCCAATCCATCGAAGCCATATTGACGTATAAAACTTACTGTTGTTGAAATGAAACGTTGACGCTTATTCCAATCAGCAGCCATAGAGGAATATTTCGTGGATCCTTCACTCCAGCCGCCAACAGAAGCCATAACCTTTAAGTTCCAATTTTGATTTTTCAAGGCGACAGCCTTGCGAATGTAACCCAAACCGCTATCTAAATCGAGCCATTCATCAAGTGATTTGATGGAACCGTCATCATTGATGCCAAAGAATGCATAACTCAGATGAGTGCACAAATTGGGATCGATGTTCCAAACCTCAAACTTGCCATTGCCCTGAATATAAGTTGCCCATGTACCCCAGTAGCAATTTACAATTCCTTTGATACGGAAACATTAGATTATTTAAAAAATAAAAAATTGTTAAAAGTCTACTTACGCTCACTACTGATAGCTTGACTCAAACAGAGCACCACTGCTAAAGTTAAAAGCTTCATATTACTTTAAAATTGATTACATTACTGAGAAACTTTTATCCCACCAGTGGCATTTAAAGGGCGGACTGCCTCCCAAGCTCAAATAGCCGCTAAGATGACATAATTATTTGACCAACTGTTTTCATTATTCTTTAAGTCAACACTCTTCGCTAAAACTAATTAATTTCCTTGTCTCAATAAATACCCTTCAACAGTCCGAATAAACTGCATTCAGAAAATGTAACTCATCATGTTCTGCTCCTAAAAGCCCTCATAACACTTCTTCATTAGGGTTATATTATGTCACAAACTTTTACCTCAAATTTGTTCTAATTATGTTCCACATTTCCAGGAGTCAGTATAACTTTCTTTTGGCACTAAAACAATGGTGCTGTACAATACTATCGAAATTCGTGCAAAATTAGTTTTATGGCAGCAACCAATAACGATGGGCGTGAAAACGTCATATTGCTTATCGTGACAACGAGGCATCCAAGGGTCTTAGTGTCACTAGTGTACATTAAATTTTGCGTGTACATTTTGCCTATAAGATTAGTTTTGAGAGAACCATTCCGAATATACGTACATCTACTCGAACATCAAATAACTGACTATTTAATAATATATTCAGTCATGATTTGGTACCAAATGATTTATTTTTAGATTGAACTTGACAATGTATTAATTTTATCGCATTCGAAAGTATGTTTTGAACAAAGATTATTTGGTCAAATAAATTTGTCATAGATAACCGAGATTAAATGCATATCTCAGTGGCGATAACAATTTGGCATGCAATCCAAATGGCTCTATAAAAGCCACTCGTGAAACACAAGTTTGTCAGTGAAGTATTCAACTTCAAAGTAAAATGAAGCTTTTAGCTTTAGCAGTGGTGCTCTGTTTGAGCCAAGTTATCAGCAGTGAGCGTGTTGTCAATTGCTACTGGGGTACATGGGCAACTTACCGCGAAGGCAATGGCAAATTTGAGGTTTCAAACATTGATGCCAACTTGTGCACTCATCTAAGTTATGCATTCTTTGGCATTAACAATGACGGCTCCATCAAATCCCTCGACGAATGGCTTGATTATGACAGCGGTTTGGGCTACATTCGCAAGGCTGTTGCTTTGAAAAATCAAAATCGTAACTTGAAGGTTCTGGTTTCTGTTGGCGGCTGGGGTGAGGGATCAACTAAATATTCATCCATGGCTGCTGATTGGAACAAGCGTCAACGTTTCATTTCGACTACTTTGGCTTTTATTCGTCAACATGGCTTCGATGGTTTGGATCTTGACTGGGAATATCCTGCACAACGTGGTGGTAGCGCAGCAGATCGCGTCAACTTTGTCACTTTGTTGCGTGAATTGAAAGAGGCGTAAGATAGAAGTCAATCTAATATTAGCTTTAGAAATTCACCCATATTTTTATTAATAGCTTCACTCCCTACCGTTTGGAACTGAGCATCGCTGTTGGTGCTGGTGAGGGTATTGCAAGGACTTCATACGATATTCCCGGCATTTCAAGATACGTTGATTTCATTAATGTTATGACTTATGACTTCCATATGGCTTCTGATGGCTACTTGGGTTTCAATGCACCAATTGGAGAGGTTGAAGCTTCGATCAACTACTGGCTTGCCCAAGGTGCACCAGCAAGCAAACTTATCCTTGGAATCGGCTCATATGGTCACTCTTACCAGATGTCCAACCCCTCACAGAACTGGCCAGGCGCAGGATCCCGCGGTAATGGAGCAGCTGGTCCTTATACTAAAGATCCTGGATATTTGGGCTACAATGAAATCTGCCTGAACAAATGGCAAGAAGTCTTCGACTACAACAATGCTTGTCCATATAAATTCTCTGGCGATCAATGGGTCGGTTTCGATAACGTTTTGAGTGTGCAATGGAAAATGGACTTCGCTCTTAGAAAGAACTTGGGCGGAGCTATGATGTGGTCAATTGAAACTGATGATTACCGTGGACATTGCGGTGAGACCTGGCCACTGCTTAAGACAATGAACAGGAAGTTGCGTTGGTAAAACGTTTTGTTTATTTAATTTGTAATTAAAATTCAATTTCATTAAAAATCTTATATATAAAATTCTCGTGTCACAGTGTTTGTAACAATACTCCTCTAAAACGGCTTGACCAATTCTTATGAAATTTTGTGTGTATACTCAGTAGGTCTGAGAATCGGTCGTAAACTATTTTTCATTCCCCAAATTGGGGTGGTGGGCGTGGCTCCCATAGAATCAGTCGTAATTTCGTCTTATATTTCCGAAACATTTTAACCGATTTCAATGAAATGCAAAAAATTTAACTAGACAAAAGAAATTTGATATACTATATGTACTTGACCCAAGCAAGGCCGGATAGTTCAGCTAATAATAAATAAAAAGAAGTAAAAGAAAGTTGAATTTGATTTTTAAAGTGAGTTATCATAAGATTTTTTCTATAGCTTTCAAAATTATAAATTAAGGCACCCTGCCCTGTTCTCCAAAAGCTACATATGTACTTCGAAACTATCGATTTATGTTTATTTTATGAGATTTTTAATGTTATAAGGTCGACTACAAGGTACCCTTCACTGTTCAATAAATCATTTTTTTTACAAATCCCTTAACGTGTATTCTTGTTTCATACGGGAAATGGCACCGTCCACTTTTCCAAAGAATTACACTATTCTCGATAACTACTAAATTTCATACATGTAACTCAAATCGGTGCCAAAGTATGATGATGCAACTCCCTATATGCTTATATAGGGGATGGTACCACCCGCTTTTTTCAATGTATCATACTAATTAATTATATGCAATTCCAAACAAATGAAAATATATGACGAACTTTATAAGAAAAAGTGGTACAGTAATCGGATTTAGTTCAAATTTGCGCCGTTTTGTTTGATAATCTGTTTCCATCTAGACGGCAACTTATAGAACCCCCCTCGAACGAAGGAAAACATCAAAATAGCGCGAATTTCGGCGATAGTGAACTCCATGTTTACAAGTCTATAACTTTTGAACGCAGTATCCAAAGTAGGTTGTGTCAAGATTTTTCAAATGACGTATAGTATTATCCGATACGAGCTCTGTAGCACAAAGGGCGGAAGGGAGATATTTGCCAAACTTATATAAATCTGCAGCGTAATTTCAGACTTCATCATAATATTGAAGTTTGAAAAAAATGGATATTTTAAAATTATAGACGTGTAAACATGGAGTTTACTAACGCCGAATTATTTTGAACTTTTCTTTCGTTAAAGGCATATCCGCTCCGTGAGATTATTGGTGTTTTGGGGGATGGTACTCTATCACTTCGAACAACGGAGGAATGGTTTCGACGATTCAGAGCCGGTGAAAACGACACCATGGATAAGCCAGCCGGCGGAAGACCTGTGGCGACGATTACCGATCAAATCATGGAAAGCATCGAGTTAGACCGACATGTGACATCTCGTGACACCAAACCATTTTAAACCATCTACAGAAGGCTGGATACAAATAAAAACTTGATGTTTGGGTGCCGCCTGCGATATGCTGCTAAAACGGAACGAACTCAACCCATTTTTGAAGCGGATGGTGACTGGCGACGAAAAATGGATCACATAAAGTTGGCCTCAAAAGAGAATTAAAAAGTTGCCGTCTAGGTGGAAACAGATTATCGAACAAAACGGCGCATATTTGAACCAATTCCGATCACTCTAACACTTTTTATAAGGCATTGAATAAAGAGCAAAAAAGCGGAAGGGAGATATTTGACAACCTTATACATGACTTTTGTCCGATTTATCGATAAAAATTACCAAAAATTACAATACAATCAAAAAACAGAATTTGTTTTGTTCTAAATTTTTTTAAGCCGAAATAAGCTAAATGAAACTTGAAATAGGCCAGATTTAAAGCTATAAGCATTTCAATTATTTTTCAAGCTATTTGATTTTAAAATAAGCTAAAATGGCAACACTGTTCGTATTCTGTCTCTATTTATTTCTCTCTCTCTCTCCTCTTTCTCATCTGTTAAAGTTTGCATTCTTTCAGATGAGTTGACAATTTAAACACCAATACACCAGCTGCACATTTGCATCACCATGAATCATCTAAAATGATTTTTCCCTTATGAAAGAAAATAAATAGCGAAACCTAAATGAGTGTAAAATGACAGCTAGTTAAAATGAAAGAGTGCTTAACAAACAACACATATTGCAATTATAATTGCACCATGAGACAATGAAATTTTGTTTGCTCTCTTTGTTAATCTTTCTAAATTCTGCATTGCGAAAAAAAATAATATAAAATAAAAAGAAAACTTTGAACAAAAGTGAAACCAAAAACAACAACAGGAATTTAATTGCATTTGTGCTGTTCACGAGGTCTTGCATAAGTTAATAAAAGGGAATTTGCTAGAGCTAGCTTGTGAACGACCTTTTGATATTTTTTCCACTAGTGCAAAACAGTTGTTTATATGTTGCGTTATTTTATATTTGAAATTAGCATTATTTTATAATATGATGGAAAGCGTTTTGGCAATATATGTGTACTTTCCCGCCAATAAGAAATTAAAGAAACAAAAAAAAACAAATAAAATTCAGGCTACCGAATGTGAATGCAATGCGGTTTTTTATCATAATTACATATGATTACATATCTTAATATTCCAACAAGAATATTTTAATAGAAATTGAAAATTGTACGTAATTGTTTATGTTAAAATAAACATTAATAATGCTATTAAATATTTTTACAACAAAATATATGATTTTATAGGAATTCAATTTTATTACAATATGAACCAACAACACCAAAATTCATTGGCGTAAATTTCAAAATTCAAACTTGATATTTAAATCATCAAAAACACCAATCGCTTTATTAGGTGCGTTTTCCAACGCTTTTCCAACAGCACAACAATTTTCTGCTTTCGAAGTCAAGGGTTAGTTGTTGTTGCAACCGTTTGCACCTATGCTTTTATCCACTCATGCAAGACCTCGTATACAACACATAAGTTTTTCAAGACGTTATTTACATGGTGTACTTTTTTTAAATATCTTACTTCATATCAGAAAACGGCTTCCGTTGAGCGCAAAACGTTCATACACGAACAATAGCCGATTAATCTACCCATTCGGCTCAACCGCTCAAGCTAACGCTCGCATATGTTTTTATAGTTGAGTTAAAATCACTCACCTTTGGTACATTTGTTTTGCTCGCTGAGTTTACTTCTGCTCATTCGGGTCAACAATGATCGTGTTGTATCGTGCGGCGGACCATCGTAGACCAGTAGCACGTCTGCTCAAAAAACTCAAATGAGCAAACTCAACCCGTGTGAGCAAACTCATAGTGTTGATCAAAATACGTAGTTTCACAATATATTTATATTTTTAATTCTTATATTATATATAAAATACTAAAATAATTCATTTTAATTAATTATTTAATTAATATATAATTATAACAATATACATGCGTTTTTTTCGCCAGCTAGACGAAAATTAAATTATTGCAAAAGCAATGAGCCTAATGAGCTGTTCTTGAAACAGTGAAACGTGAGCAAAACATTAAGAAACGAAGGCTGTACGTTGTACACGATTGACGTGTTCGTCAGCACGAGCTGATTTTCATTCGTCGCTGTGTTTCGCTCAGTTACTGGAATTGATTAAGAGTTTTTTGCGTCTGAGCTGACTCAAAGAAATTGTGAGTTTTGCAGTTCTCTGCTTCTTATTCAGAATAACATTTTACCCAAGAAATAATGTTTAAATGCCACAGATCAGCATTTTTTTCCGTCTGTTATTTTGTTTGCCGTATGAAATCGATAACCTCGGAGACTATAAGGGGCCACCAAATTTGAAAGTTAGGCCCTAACCAAGTGGCCACTTACAAACGGTTTTTAACTACCCTTTGTTTCTTATTCGAGGAACTTCAAATTTAGTATAATAAAATGTACCAATATGTGTAGTACCAAAACAATTTTAGATATTTTTTGATTTTTTAAAGTATGGTATAAAGATAACACTTAACTCAAGATACATAAATGTGGGAAATAGGATATATTACAGTCGAGCATACTCGACTTCAGCCTTCTTTTTCTTTTTTTTTTAAACTTGTGCTAGTAGCAATTAAACTTTGTAAGGTCGTCGTCCGATTGGTCCAAAGTTAAAGCTATTCCTTGTTTCTTTTTTTTTTGTGTGACTGTGGTGTTAGTTCTATAATAAATCCTTTTTCACAAATTAAACTTCTCTTAAAGTAAATCCACTAATAATCGAACATACATATGTACATATATATGGCGATTCCATTGAGTAATATAATATGTTATGCTTTATATTATGCAGAAGGAAACGTGAAGCAATATGTGTATATCGAAACTCCTTCGATCTTGGAAACAATATAGAATATATTCTTTAAACTTGTGAACTCCTGAGAAATATTCAATGTCAAATTACTTTATTAAGCCTTCACAAAAACCTGACTCAAGAAACTGCCTTTTATAATTTTATTTTATTGAATGAAATTCAAATTTAATTGTAATATCAACGTTATATCGTTTTACCAACGCAATTTCCTGTTCATTGTCTTAAGCAGTGGCCAGGTTTCACCGCATTGTCCACGAAAATCGTCAGTATCAATTGACCACATCATAGCTCCGCCCAAGTTCTTTCTAAGAGCGAAGTCCATTTTCCATTGCACACTCAAAACGTTGTCGAAACCGACCCATTGATCGCCAGAGAATTTGTATGGACAGGCAGAGTTGTTGTCGAAGACTTGTTGCCAATTTTTCAGGCAGATTTCATTGTAGCCCAAATATCCAGGATCCTTAGTGTAGGGACCAGCTGCTCCATTACCGCGGGATGGTGCGCCTGGCCAGTTCTGTGAGGGGTTGGACATCTGGTAAGAGTGACCATATGAGCCGATTCCAAGGATAAGTTTGCTTGCTGGTGCACCTTGTGCAAGCCAGTAGTTGATCGAAGCTTCAACCTCGCCAATTGGGGCATTAAAACCCAGGTAGCCATCAGCAGCGCTATGGAAGTCATAAGTCATAACGTTAATGAAATCAACGTATCTTGAAATGCCGGGAATATCGTATGAAGTCCTTGCAATACCCTCACCAGCACCAACAGCGATGCTCAGTTCCAAACGGTAGGGAGTGAAGCTATTAATAAAAATATGGATGAATTTTTAAAGCTAATATTAGATTGATTTCTATCTTACGCCTCTTTCAATTCACGCAACAAAGTGACAAAGTTGGCGCGATCTGCTGAGCTGCCACCACGCTGTGCAGGATATTCCCAGTCAAGATCCAAACCATCGAAGCCATGTTGACGAATAAAAGCCAAAGTAGTCGAAATGAAACGTTGACGCTTGTTCCTATCAGCAGCCATGGATGAATATTTAGTTGATCCCTCACCCCAGCCGCCAACAGAAGCCAGAACATTCAAGTTACGATTTTGATTTTTCAAAGCAACAGCCTTGCGAATGTAGCCCAAACCGCTGTCATAATCAAGCCATTCGTCGAGGGATTTGATGGAGCCGTCATCATTTATGCCAAAGAATGCATAACTCAAATGGGTACACAAGTTGGCATCAATGTTTGAAACCTCAAATTTGCCATTGCCCTCACGATAGGTGGCCCATGTACCCCAATAGCAATTGACAACACGCTCACCGCTGATGACTTGGCTCAAACAGAGCAACAATGCTACAGAGAACAGCTTCATATTGTTGAGAAATTTAAAACTTAATTGACGAACTCTGAATTGGTCGTGCGACTTTTATAGCACGGATTGTTTGCTTAAAATTTTTTTAAGTTTAATTAAACAAAGATTTCTAATTTTTTAAAACGCAATTTTTCTACAAAACGTAAAAACAAATAATTGCAAACATGAAAAGCAGTGTTTTATTATTTGTATTTATATTTTTATACCTTGCACCCAAATGGTACATTAGATAGATTCTATAAAGTATATATGTATATATTCCTGATCAGCATTAAAAAGGGATTTGATATAGCTTTATTTGCCTGTCCGTATGACTATCTGTCATAATATGCCTGCTGTATGAAACGCATTATTTTGGAGACTTTTAGAGATAGTTCCACCATATTTGAAGCTAAGACTCTCTTGAGCCGTCTGGTGGTCACTTAGAAACGATTTTTCGGTATCCCCCATACAAATCTACCCCAAAAATTTGGGTTTTTACATAAATGTAGTATAAATTATGCCTTTGGTAGTCCCAATAAAATATCCCAGTATGGGTACCAAAACCAAAAAAATGTAAGGTATAGTCCCCAAATAAATATATCCCAACTTTTTCAATAAATTTTGATACTAGGATAAGACATAACTAAAGGTTCTATAAAAATTGGTTACAGGATATCTTACAGCCGAGCATACTCAACTTCAGCGTTCTATCTGGTTTTTTTTACCATAAAAGCAAAACACCTGCTTAAATTTTGGATGTTTTGAAAAACTTTTTACTTTACTTACTTTACTATTATTACACTGTGCCACAAAAAATACGAAAGTCTATAAAGCTCGAAAATCTTATAGTAGAGGTAGGTCTAGTCGAGTAAAACAAAACTTAAAATATTTGGGGGACCCTAAAAATTTTTCTCCTACAGAGCTTTAACTCAGTAAATTACGAACCGATTTTTAATATTTTTGGCATACTTTAGAAAGAAAAAACTTAGACCTTTCAAACAGTACACATAATGTTATGACAATTCGGATTCTATTTGTGTGTATTTTTGAGGCAAACACAATTTATTTATGGTTAACTTTTTTACTAGTAATACGAATGTTAAATGGTACAAATTCGACGTTAATTGATGATGTTATTGAAAGTTTTTCTAAAAACAAATTTTCATAAAATTATAAGTTTTCATTAAAATTTAAAAAAAAAAAAAAATATTACATTTTTTTCTCAAATTTTTATTTTTTTTCGGTTTGTAATTTACTGAGTTAAAGCTCAATAAATGAAAAAAGAAGAAAAAAAATCATTTTTATCCCAAAAATTCTAATTCTTATTTTAATTCTCGATCAGACCTACAACATCTACTATTAAAATTAAAATTGTATTTTTTTTTTTTGTCGCACAGTGTTATTTGTTTCTATTTGTAAAGTGATAAATATTAGGTATATAATAGTAAAAAAAAAAGAAAAAATAATAAAAAATAAATAAATAAATTCGCCTTTATAGTCAATACAAATGCAATATTTAAACAAAAAAGTAGATAAAACAAGAAAGAACGTTAACCTCGATAGAACCAAAGCTCAAATACCCGCCTCATGAAACTTTAATTAGTTCATTTATGATCATCAGTGACGTAGATTTTATTCCTCAAAGGGGTTGGGTGGGGACAACTCAAGTTGGGGATCAAATAAGACGCATATATGTATAGTTTTAAGCTTAAAATTGAGATATAACAATAATTTTCTTAAAAAAATGGAAGGTGAGATTGTATGGGGTCTATATGTTATAGTGGCCCGATCCTTGTTACATCGGTAATAAATTCATAGGATGACAGAAGTGATTTTACTTAGATTGGAGTGAATATATTCATAAATAAGAACTATTTGCATACAAAAACTCAAAAATGGGAGGTAGATTTGTATGAGGGCTATACATAAAAATGGGCGAGGCACCTTGGTTCTGACATACAAATTGCATACGACCAAAAAAAACTTAAGTTTAAAGTTTCAGATCAACCTTTACAACTTTCCGAGTAAAACGCATTGCAACTGATAGACGGACAGTAAGAGGACATGGTTAAATCGATTCGTCTCGTCGAGCTGATCAACTTTTTATTTTTTTTTATAATAGGGCGGGTCGTTAAATACTTTTTTTCGAATTTGGGACGCTAATAGGGCTCAAAAGCTGTGTTCACATATCCAGAATGTGTGTACACAAACCGATTGCTGTACGACGATGCCTTCCGTCCGAAAGACGCTGAAGTCAAGTATGCTCGACTGCAAGATACCCTGTAACCAATTTTAATGTACCTTAAGTTATATCTTATCTTATTACCATATTTGGATTTCATTTTTATACAAAAAGTCAAAAAATTAGGGGATATTTATATACCTATAATTTTATTAATGGTACCCGTATTAGAATATTTCATTTAAACTATCATGTGCATACTTTTTACTCAAATTTTGGGGTAGGTTTGTACGGGGGTACCCCTAAAAATGGGGCTAGATGAAAACCGTTTGTAAGTCCCCTCAGAAAAGTCAAAGTTTCAAATATGGTGCCTGCATCTTCTATAGTCTCCGAAATAATCGTTCACATACGGCAGTTAGCAGGACGGATGGATGGACTAACGGACAGACAGAACTAGATAGCTATATCAACTAGCCTTTCAATGTTGATCATTATTGTCTAGTACCATTTTATATCGTCACCAGGTCGAAGCAATCTGAGGTACCTTTCACTTTGGTTGACCACAAACAAGGCATTTGCGGAATCAGTGTACCTTAATTCGTGTTAATTTAGTTTCATTTTAAGAGGCCTCTCAACAGTAACATTACAATGGTTAAGTGCTATGCTTAAGTATTAATCTGGATCTATGCTTTTTTGGTTATTCTAATAGGATGAATATTTTAATGACTTCACTATGCAGGTGGTAATGTGTGATTTCAATTCTTCTAATCCAAAAATTTAATGCTGCTAACCAAACAGCTAAAAACAAGAAAGAACGCTGAAGTCGAGTATGCTCGACTGCAAGATACCCTGTACCCAATCTTTATGTACATTAAGTTAAGTTGTATCTTACTACCATACCTCATTGAGTTGAATTTTAATACAAAAATTGAAAAAATCGTGTGTATCTTTGTATGGGGGCTATACCTAAAATTTGGATGGTCCCTCCCATATTGGGTTATTTTATTGGGACTATCATAAATTGTATTAAATTTGAACTTCCTAGAATAAAAAACAATGACGTTTTTGATGCAAAAACCCAAAATTTTGGGGTAGATTTGTATGGGGGGTACTCCTTAAAATGGGTCTAGAGAAAAACCGTTTGTAAGTGCACACTTGACGGCCTAGAGAGTCTAAGTTTCAAATATGATGGCCCTATCTCTTATAGTCTCCAAGATAATCTCTCAGATAATCTCTCAGACAGCAGGACGGACGGACAGACGGACAGAAAGACATAGCTAGTTCGACTCCCCTTCCAATGCTGACCAAGAATATATATACTATATAGGGTCTTTCTTGCCTCTTTCTGCCTGTTACGTACATTCGCACAAACTTTATATATTCCCTTTTACCCTTTGGGTACAGGGTATAAAAAACCTAAAATTAGTTACATTAATGATAATTATACAGCCACCTAAAAAAAGTCATGTTATGTGCGGCAAAGAATAGGGATCATTTGATAAGTATTATGGGTCGCTGAATCCGAATCTGAAGTCAATTTTAAAAGTTGGTTCGCGTTGACAATATGTCCACTTGAGATATTTAGCCGAAATTCGAAACTTAAACTTTTCTTAGCAACGACTAAGTCAAGTTCGAAAATGAAAGTGCCACTCCCATTTTGCTGTATAGTCCCCGTTCTTACTTTGTGTAGAGTGTATAAACCTGTTTTAATGGCAACAACAAGAACTCTGTAAAATTATTGATTTTCGTTTTTTCTTATTTTTAAAAATCAAAAATAAATTTTGATGTTTTTCTAGGACCTTTTACCACGGGCTGATCGATGCCAGACATGCATCCAATGTGATATATGTACGAGAAAACAGAGGTCCCATACAACATCGACTCGGACCACTATCTTGTTCTAGCCAAGGTACGTACCAGACTTAGTACAGCACACGCCAAGCTAGCTACCATACAACGAAAGATAGATGTTGGTAGTCTAAATTCGGAACAGACTGCCACGGCCTTCTTAACAAAGGTCGCTCAACTTCTTAAAGAGAATATTCCTGCATAAGACTGTTTTAACGATCAGTGGAAGCATATGTCCAACTCATTAAGTACGTCGAAGTAATTGGAGTAAAGAAGTAATTGGTTATGACACACCTCGGAGGCAAACTTGGTACGGTTTCGGACTAGTTCAGATATCCCAAAAATTCCTCAAATTTTCCCGGCTGTCGCCCATCTCTAGTACAGAAGTTTAGTGGAGTATGGATCATCAAATTTTTTGACTACCTTCTAATAAAGCCAAGAAAAGCTTTCGCTTACTAACCAATGCAGTCATATTTTTTTTATTGTTTTTTTTATTTTTTTTTTTATTGTCTACTTTATTTGCAATCAGTCCAATTGTGGACTATAGTATAATCAAATTTTATAACTAGTATAACAAATTGACATTATAGTTTATTTAGGATGCAGTATGGCTAGGGAGAAATTCAAATGAATACTGAACAGACCCAGTACAAGTACCTCATAACGATTGACGGTTTGGAAGATCCGAGGGATGAGTTCGTTTCAGTCTAAGCTGCGTATTTAGGTTAAGAAGGTTTCTTGCCAAAATATTTGTATGTATATTAAGTTTTCCGAAATAATTTTTGCTGTGACGTGCAATCTCCTCTACAACTGTTGGTAGTCTTAGGTCTTTATGTATGTTTTCATTTCGAACATACCATGGAGCTCCAGTTATCTTACGAAGAGTAATGTTTTGATACCTTTGTAAGATATTAATACTAGATCGAGCTGCAGTTCATCATTCCATATAGCCTAATTTTATTTTCTAGGCTGAGTTTAGATTTACTCCCAAGCAACCAGTGCATGCGCCGTGTTTAAGGTTAAAGCTGTTCTCTTTTTGCAACAATATGATTTCTCCATGTTAGTCTTTTGTCTAGTACTACGCACAAATATTTAATAGCATCGCACATGGGTATTATTGAAAAACGTTTGCAGACTTGTGCCTTTTCTGAGTGAGAAGAGTATGTGAGCTGATTTTTCCGTATTAAATGCTATGTTCCATTTTTGCATCCATGTCTCACTCAGATGGAGTTGGTGCTGTAGTATACGCGTTGCTTCTGAAACAGAATTTGGTCTGGAAATCATCTCTGTATCATCTGCATATGTAGCTATCGTGACTTGACTACAGTTTCTGCCAGGCATTTCGGCTGTATATGAAGCGTATAAACCAAAGGTGCCAGTACACTGCCTTGAGGTACACCTGCATGTTATATCTTTGATTACAGAACGAGTATCTTCGCATCGTACATAAAAAATGCCTATCTTCCAGGAAAGATCGTAGAAAATGATACTGGGGAGATGGTAGCGACTGCTTTATTTTATAAAGTAGACCCTTGTGCCAAATACGATCGAAGGCCTGCTTAACATCTAAAAATACTGCTGCGCAATATTGTTTGTTTTCAGGCGTACCATGCTTTCGCCGAAAGCCAAATTGATGTTTTGGAAGTATGAAACCATCAAGAAGTGGAAGCATTCTTCGAGCAAAAATTCTTTCGAATATTTTCGAGAATATTCCCAGCAGACTAATAGGTCGATATGAAGACAGCTCATTTTTAGGTTTGCCAGGCTTAGAGATAAGTATAATCTCTGCGCATTTCCAATGCCTTGGAAAATAGCTAAGCCTGAAACATACATTAAAGATGTGAACAAGTAACAAAATGAATTTTACTGGAAGCGCTTTTATGGTTGACGCATCAATTCCATCGTATCCCATCGATTTTTTGGTATCAAGCACTTTAATTTCAGCGATAACTTCATGAAGTCTTACTGGTGTTAAAGGCAGACTTAGTTGACAGGGGGCATCAAGAGCATTGTCTACAGCTTCTTCTTCAGCTTGACTACAAAAAAAAAAGTTTTTAAATTGATTTTCGAGGTGTGAGGCAATTGCCTCAGCTTTTACCTTATTTCTGTGGCACCAATTTCAATTATTGTTTTTGACTGGAATAATACGCATTGCGGAATGTTTAAGGTAATCGGTTTCACACGGAGTCAGACAGACGGTCAGACCACCAAAGTTAAAGAGGGTTAATGATCAAATGACCATAACTTACGTGTTTAACAAAAATTAAATTGCAACAACCAACCCATTAAACAAAATATGTTCTGTCCTATTTGATCGCGATTTTCATTCGCCGAAAATCTGTGCCTTTATAATACACAACATGTTCATGTTTTTTTTTTATGAACCGTCAAAAATGGGTACAGTCAAAGACTGCCGCTGGCGAACAGCATATCTGTCCAGTTTTTCTGATTTTTAAATCGGACGCCAATACTAAGCTAATTTATTTTTTAAACATTTAAATGTAATATCACCAATTCCTAATGCGTTTTTTGGAAGTCGACGTCGCACCACTACATGCAACGCCAGCTTCCGTAAATCAAATTGAGAAATATAACAAGGAAAACTTTGGTTCTAAAAGAACAGTTCTTTCAATGTCTCGCCCTTGTGTAAAAAGAATGTAAGATTGAAATATTTTGGAACCACTTCAGAGATGAATCAAAAAAACACTAAAAACAATTTTATGCTTTTTATAATTCTTTTTTAATGAAATTGAATTTTATTTACAAATTCAATAAATAAAACGTTTTACCAACGCAACTTCCTGTTCATTGTCTTAAGCAGTGGCCAGGTCTCACCGCAATGTCCACGGTAATCATCAGTTTCAATTGACCACATCATTGCACCACCCAAGTTCTTTCTAAGAGCGAAGTCCATTTTCCATTGCACACTCAAAACGTTATCGAAACTGACCCATTGATCGCCAGAGAATTTATATGGAGAGGCATTGTTGTTGTCGAAGACTTGTTGCCAATTGTTCAAGCAGATTTCATTGTAGCCCAACATTCCAGGAGATTTAGTGTAGGGACCAGCTGCTCCATTACCGCGGGATCCTGCGCCTGGCCAGTTCTGTGAGGGGTTGGACATCTGGTAAGAGTGACCATATGAGCCAATACCAAGGATAAGTTTGCTTGCTGGTGCACCTTGGGCAAGCCAGTAGTTGATTGCACCTTCAACCTCTCCAATTGGTGCATTGAAACCCAAGTAGCCATCAGAAGCCATGTGGAAATCATAAGTCATAACATTAATGAAGTCAACGTATCTTGAAATGCCGGGAATATCGTATGAAGACCTTGCAATACTCTCACCAGCTCCAACGGCGATGCTCAGTTCCAAACGGTAAGGAGTGAAGCTATTATTAAAATTATATGGTGAATTTTTAAGGTTAATGTAGGAAAAACTTGATTTGTATCTTACGCCTCTTTCAATTCACGCAACAAAGTGACAAAGTTGACGCGATCTGCTGCGCTACCACCACGCTGTGCAGGATATTCCCAGTCAAGATCCAAACCATCGAAGCCATGTTGACGTATAAAAGCCAAAGTAGTCGAAACGAAACGTTGACGCTTGTTCCAATCAGCAGCCATGGACGAATATTTAGTGGATCCCTCACCCCAGCCGCCAACAGAAGCCAGAACCTTCAAGTTACGATTTTGATTTTTCAAAGCAACAGCCTTGCGAATGTAGCCCAAACCGCTGTCATAATCAAGCCATTCGTCGAGGGATTTGATGGAGCCGTCATTGTTAATGCCAAAGAATGAGTAACTCAGATGGGTGCACAAGTTGGCATCGATGTTCGAAACTTCGAATTTGCCATTGCCCTCACGATAGGTGGCCCATGTACCCCAGTAGCAATTGACAACACGCTCACTGCTGATGACTTGGCTCAAACAGAGCACCACTGCTAAAGCTAAAAGCTTCATTTTACTTTGAAGTTGAATACTTCACTGACAAACTTGTGTTTCATGAGTGGCTTTTATTGAACGGATTGCTTGCCAAATTGTTATTGCCACTGAGATATGCATCTAAGGTCCGTTATCTATGACAAATTTATGTGATTAAATAATCTTTGTTCAGAACTTACTTCACATTAAAATGTGATAAATACGTTTTCAAGTTCAAACCAACTAATTTGATTAAAAGCGATCAAAAATAACATAGCATCTTTTTTATGCACTCTAAAGTTCGATAAGCGTTATCATTGAATTTAAAAATAGTTTATTCATTTCAAATTTTAATAATTTGCTATTTATTTGCTCGTAAATAATTTTATTTGCTTTTTACGCAATAAGTTTGCAACCTGACCCCATATGGTGTATATAATTGGATAATCAGCTCAACGATTATCCGTTAGTTTAGAGTTATAAAGAGTTTTAGAGAATTTGAATCAAGCTTGGTATGTGCAAATTGAAAGGTGGAATCCTCCCCTTAAGTAGTACACGTTGCTGTATGTAAGCACTCCACTCTGTACAGAGAATTAAAAGTAGGAAATTCTTAGAATAATTAATGGGTTTAAGAAAACCTCTAAAAAGACTCAAAAGTTTCTTTGAACCACTAGCCTACAAACCTTCCTCAATGTTTACTAGTCAAGGGGTGATTTTTACCCTTTAATTGAAACCATCGACAATTGAATCGGTGAGTTCGGGTTCCGTAAAGTTTCTTGTGAGTTATAGAAATGAGAGGGAATCAGTTTTTTGGCTATAAATCAAGATTTTTTTGGTGTTTTGAAAATTCTAAATATGCAGTTTTGTTTTACTAGATCAGACCTTCAACTTCTATTATAAAACTTCCGAGCAATTAAAACTTTCGTTGTTCTTTTTGTCGCAGTTTAATTTATTTAAGATCATCTGTGGCTTAGGTTAAATTTCGAGAAGGTATGGGATGGTCATATACAACCCAAGTTTAGACACAATACTGAGTGTTTTTAATATTTTTAGTGTTCGAAGTGAATGCACTCAGAAATAGTTTTTTCATATACAAACTCGATATGTTTCTATGAGGCAATGTCAAAAAATTGGCATGGCATCATGGATCTGAAATAAAAACTAAATAGGGTAAAGAAGAGCTAAAGTTTTGATTTTAAAATCAAAATCTTTAAAACTTTCAAGTAAAGAGCATCGAAACAGACAGATAAACGGACAGACAGACGGACAGCTGAATCGAATTGCCTCATCAATCGTTATAAACATTCCGACAATTTAATACCACCCGTTGACGCTATGTGTGGCATGTGTAAAAATATAACATTGCTAATCAAAAATGTCGAGTCCCTTTATTTCTTTTTTTTTCTGATGTCACAAGTAGTCAGTACATTTTTATACCCGCCACACATAGTGTGAAGGGTATATTCAGTTTGTCTGAAAGTTTGTAACGCATCGAAGGAGACTTCGTAGACCCCATAAAGTATATACATTCTTGATCAGCTCGACGAGACGAATCGATCTAGCCATGTCCGTCTGTCTGTCTGTATATTTCTAGGCATTTTTTTGTCGAAGATATAAAGATATTAAGTTGAAATTTGGAACTTAAGCTTTTCTCGGCAACGACTATTATGAGTTAGAGAATTAGAGTGCCACGCCCATTTTTAAGTATAGCCCCCATACAAACTTACCGTTTTTTTTCTGATTTTTTGTATAAAAACTGTAATTATTTATGAATGTATTCGCTCCCAATTGTGTAAAAACATTTCTTTTGTCATCCAGTGTCAAAACCAAAATGCCACGCCCTCTTTTAGGCATAGCCTCCATATAAACTTTCCATTTTTTTCCGATTTTTTGTAATAGCCCCCATACAAACTATCGGACCATTTTCGATTTTTTGTATGAAAATGGTTATTATTTATTCATGAATTTACTCGATATTGGGTAAAAACTCTTCCAATATCATGGTGCCACGCCCATTTTTAGGTGTTTCTTCCATACAAACTTACCGCCCATTTCCAGATATTTTCGAGAAAAATGTTGTTATACATATCTGTATTTTTAGCTCAAAATTTTAAATTAATATTGTGTGTAAACTTGGGTGACCACTGATGATTACTCATAAACTCTTTAAAGATTCGTGTGGCGGGTATTTAAGCTTCGGTTCTACCGAAGTTAACGTTTTTTCTTGTTTTTTTTAAATTTCAAGTAAATTTTGTCTGTTGCACGGAAACACAGCAATGTAACATTTCATGAAAATATGGCATCGTATGCCTAATTAAAGTTCAATCAAATTAAATTTTCGTTATATTTTTTTTTAATCGACTTAAAGAACAAGCTTAGAAAGTATTTTTTTAATATTACGTAAATAAGTCTATCAGCGCAATTTTTTATTTACTGCCTTCAGAAGAGGCCAAGATTCACCGCATTGTCCACGGAAGTCATCTGTATCAATCGACCACACCATGGCACCGCCCAAATTCTTTCTAAGAAGCAAATCCATTTTCCATTGCACACTCAAAACATTGTCAAAGCCGACCCATTGGTTTCCGGAGAAAGCATACGGACAGGCGGCATTGTAATCGAACACTTGTTGCCATTTATTCAAGCAAATCTCATTGTAGCCCAACATTCCAGGAGATTTAGTTATGGGACCAGCAGCTCCATTACCATTGGACGATGCACCTGGCTTGTTCTGTGAGGGGTTAGATAGCTGATAGGAGTGACCATAAGTGCCAATTCCAAGCACAAGTTTATTCGCTGGTGCACCTGTAAAACATTCGAGTTAATGATGAGAATTAAAATAAATAAATACCGCCATTGTTTACCTTGTCCAAGCCAGAAGTTGATGGAACTTTCTACTTCTGAGATTGGTGCATTGAATCCCAAAACGCCGTCAGCAGCGCTATGAAAGTCATAAGTCATTACGTTAATGTAATCAACGTATTTTGAAATGCCGGGAATGTCGTATGAAGTCCTTGCAATGCTCTTGCCAGCTCCAACGGCGATGCTCAGTGTCAAACCAAGAGGTGAGAATCTATTGAGATTTTTAGTTATGAACTTGCAAATATTATTTTTTGTAAAAAAATGATTAATTTCTTACGCCTGTTTGATTTCGCGCAACAAAGTTACGAAGTTTGCGCGATCAGCCGGACTACCGTCACGTTGTGCAGGATATTCCCAGTCAAGATCTAAACCATCGAAACCGTGTTGACGTATAAAACTCACAGTCGTCGAAATGAATCGTTGACGCTTATTAGAATCGCGAGCCAAAGCGGAATATTTGGCGGATCCATCATTCCATCCGCCAACAGTAGCAATAAGTTTCAAGATCTTTTTTTATACCCGCCACACATAGTGTGAAGGGTATATTCAGTTTGTCTGAAAGCTTGTAACGCATTGAAGGAGACCCATAGACCCCATAAAGTATATATATTCTTGATCAGCTCGACGAGACGAATCGATCTAGCCATGTCCGTCTGTCCGTCCGTCCGTCTGTCTGTATATTTCTAGGCATTTTTTTTGTCGAAGATATAAAGATATTAAGCTGAAATTTGGAACTTAAGCTTTTCTCGACAACGACTATGTTAAGTTCGAGAATGAAAGTGCCACGCCCATTTTTAGGTATAACCCCTTATACAAACTTACTGTTTTTTTTCGATTTTTTGTATACAAATAGTAATTATTTATGAATGTATTTGCTCCCAATTGGGTAAAAACGTTTCTTTTGTCATCCAGTATTAAAATCAAGATGCCACGCCCTCTTTTAGGCATAGCTCCCATATAAACTTTCCGTTTTTTCCGATTTTTTGTATGAAAATAGTTATTATTTATGCATATATTCACTCCAATTTGGCTAAAAACATTCTAATGTCATCTAATGTCAAATCAGATATGCCACTTCCTTTTTTTGGTATAGCCCCCATACAAATTTTGTGTCAATTTTCGAATTTTTGTATGAAAATGGTTATTATTTATTCATGTATTTACTCCATATTGGGTAAAAACTCTTCCAATGTCATGGTGCCACGCCCATTTTTAGGTGTTTCTTAAATACAAACTAACAGCCCATTTCGAGAAATTTTCGAGAAATATGTTGTTATACATATCTGTATTTTTAGCTCAAAATTTAAAATTAATATTGTGTGTATACTTGGATGACCATTGATGATTACACATAAACTCTTTAAAGATTCGTGTGACGGGTATTTAAGCTTCGGTTCTACCGAAGTTAACGTTTTTTCTTGTTATTTTTCAAAGCGACGGCTTTACTAATGAATCCCAAACCGCTGTCCAAATCTAGCCATTCATCGGTGGATCTAATTAAGTCATCGTCATTAATGCTAAAGAACGAATAACTCAGATGGGTGCACAGATTAGGATCAATGTGCGAAACATCAAACTTTCCGTTCCTCTCACGATAAGTGGCCCAAGTACCCCAGTAGCAATTTACAATACCCCCCTGATAACCTGGCTCAGACAGACCACCAATGCTACAGAGAACAGCTTCATATTATTATTGAGAAGTTTCAAACTTAATTGACGAACTTTTGATTTGTCGTGCGACTTATATAGCACGGCTTGTTTGCTTAACACTTTTAAAATCTAATTAAACAAAGATTTCTAAATTTTTACAACGCAATTTTTAAACAAAACAAAAAAAAAAAAAACAAATAATTACAAATGTTATAAGCAATGTTTTTTATTTATCTTTTATTTTCTTAGCATAAAGACAAAACACCTGCTTAAATTTTGTAGGATTTATTAGATTTCATAACTAGTATTTGTTGTTTTCATAAACTTTTTATTTGTTTATTTATTTTTTTATATGTACATATTTTTGGATTATTATTTTTGTTAATCATTCGAATCAAATATCAAAATATATAAATAAACAAACAAAAATATATCGCCTCAGTAGCGAAAACAAATGCAAAAGGCTTTCATAATATTCCAATTAGATAAAAGTGGTGTCCTATGCCGCCATAGATGAAACCGTTTGAGAACCTTCCAATTGTGTAAAATGAAACCAATGAAATTGTGGAATTAGTTTACCTTGATCTGTTTTGTTTATCGATTAATTTTTTTCGTCTAAAAAAATTTTTTAACTTCCTTTCAACTGCTCCTAATATTCAGTCTCTAGGTCTTACCTAGATATCCCAGAGATATGGCTTTTCCGGTTTCAAGGCCTCCATTAGGTCCCTGGTAAAAATTTTCCAAAATCCCTTCTTAGTGCTCACTTTCATCATAAAACGAACATACATTATGCCGTTTGGCCTGTAGGACGATCACCTTTAAATCAGTCAGTCAGATGAAAGAGATTTATGGGCAAGTTCGCCATTTTTAGATGCTCCATCTCTTTTTGGATCAAATGTCTTTACAATCGAAATTTGGAATTTTTTTTGCTGTTTTACTTCTTCAATAGTAACTTTTATGATTATTCCTCTGAATTAGTATTAAAACAAGAAAGAACGCTGAAGTCGAGTATGCTCGACTGCAAAATACCCTGTACCTAATCTATATGTACCTTAAGTTATGTTTTATTTTACTACCATACCTCATTGAATTGGATTTATCTTTGTATGGGTGCTATACCTAAAATTTTGTTGGTCCTACTCATATTGGGATATTTTATTGGGACTATCATAGGCATAATTTATACCAAATTAAAATTTTTTAGAAAAAGAAACAGTGAAGTTTTAATGTAAAAACTCAAATTTTTGGGGTACATTTGTATGGGTGCTATACCTAAAATTTTGTTGGTCCTACTCATATTGGGATATTTTATTGGGACTATCATAGAGATAATTTATACTAAATTTGAACTGCCTAGAATATAAAACAATGACGTTTTTATGCAAAAACCCAAAATTTTGGGGTACATTTGTACGGCGGGTACCCCTTAAAACGGGCCTAGAGAAAAACCGTTTGCAAGTAAACACTTGACGGCCTAGGGAGAGTCTTTTACCCTTTGGGTACAGGGCATAACAAATCTAATTTTTGAATCAATATTTTGAACAGAAGGTGAGTTTAGTGGAGATCTATCTGAACTCTACACTTAATCATTAATTTAGTTTAAATAAAATAAGGAAAAACGTTAGCTTCGGTGGACCCGAAGCTGAAATATTCGATACACCAGGTGCTTAGATTAAATTTCACGATGGAATTGGTCAAATTTATATGGAGGCTTTATGTTATACTAGCCCGATCATTACCATATCGATAGTGTTCACCTAGGAATTGATTTTACCAAAATTTAATTAAATTCATTCAAAAATAATAAATGCTTTCACACTTAAATTCGAAAATCGGTGGTAGATTTGTATGAGAGCTATGCCTAAAAATGGGCGTGGCAGCTTGATTTTTGACATACGAACTGCCTAGGACCAAAAAAAGCTTAAAAACGTTCTCAGTAAAACGCATCGCAACAGACAGACGGACATGGCTATACCTTATGGAGTCTCCGATGCCTCCTTTAATGCGTTACAAACTTTCCTACAAACTGATAATACCCTTCACACTATGTGTGGCGGGTATAAAAAGAAACAATTACTTGCCGCCTACAGGAAGTAGCAATGGAGTAGCTCTCTTCTTCGATACTTCATCATTACTGCGAATAAAACTTCCAAACATTTATGATGTTGACGAAAATAGGCATTGAATCATTTATAAAAAAATATGTTCATAAATTTTTGATTGCTGGGTGCATTCAGTCACTTCATAATTATATCAACTTGTCCGAAAATGTTTAAAGTGGTTTTAAATCAGTTTAAATCATTGCATCGATAAGAATTATCGCGAACGTTAAACGTAAATTTTATTCAGGTTCACGCATTCCCATAAGATTATTTCTATTTAGAATAAAATTTATGATTGTTGATTTTGATTTGTTTTGAAATATTTTTTTATTTGTTTTTTGTCAGGAACTTTGGATAGTCAAATATATTTTTCCGTAGCGATTATTGTCGGACAGTTTGCAAATTTTGAATGATTTGACAATTTTTTAAATATTTTAGAAAAAGTGAAAAAATGTACGCCATAATTACTGATTTAATAGGTTGGAGTGCAAACAACCAAAAACAATATAAATACTAAAATTTGTAGTGTGGCTTTTTTTTAATTTTCTGGAAAAAGCCACATCCATTTTTTCGGTTTTTAAATTCTCTTTCGATTTTTTGCTTTCATGTACAGTCCTTAACGTGTTTTTTTGTTGTGTTCAGTTCTACGAAAGGGCAGGCCCAGTCAGTATTGCCATTTTTTAAGAAGCCAAAAATGCTAGATTGGCAATTTAAAAAAGCATAAAAAGCCAAATTTGTAGGAAAAATGCTAAAAAAGAGCAGAGGATTTGGAACAGCAGAAAAACTTCGCTGCTTTTTGATTTTTTGCTGTTGGTTTCTATCGTTTCTTTTTAGACTGTATAGTATATATACTATATATCTATATAAACCGATATATCGTGCATATTTTTGCAAATTTTAGAGCTCATCGAGATCTATACACACAACTTTTATCTAAAACAATTCTTTGAAATTTTTATTATTTTGATTTTAAAAGCCTATTCCCGCAGGAAAAATGTGTGATGTATATACGAAAAGGAAGAAAGAATCATGATAGACTTTATAAAATCTATATATTCTTGATCAGCTTTGAAAGATGAGCCGAGTAGGGCCGCCGTATTCAAATATTTGACTTGAAAATAAAATAATAAACAATTGGATGTTCTTCTATGGCCTTTTATGAAGAGAAACATTGTTATACGGTTCAAAAATATTAATTTTTTAGGCTTATACATTAAATCTACGGAAAAGTGATTTTTTTCCATATAATATACATGGGAAACTTCAGAGGCTTGGCAGCACCATTAAATATTATCTGATAAAAAAAGGGTCTTCCTATTTTCAATATATATCAATCCTAGGGGGGTGGGAGCATAAAAAATTTTTGTGGACCACCCTATTAAAGGCCCTATACAAATTTACCCCAATTGTTTGTCTCTTTGTATAAAAATAGAATACAATAAAGTAAGGTATTTTTAAAGTAAGCGATGATCGACTGGTTTCAAAGGAAACAAGGAAAAACGTTAACTTCGGTGGAACCGAAGCTGAAATACCCGTTACACAACACTTTTAATAGTTTATATGTTCACTAGGCGCTTAGATTAAATTTCACGATGAATTTGGTCAAATTTGTATTTGAAGGCTTTTTGTTATATTATCGCGATCTTTACCATATCGATGGAGTTGACATTAGAATTGATTTTATCAAATCTTAATTGAATTCATTCGGAAAAAATAAATGTTTTCATACAAAATTTCGAAAATGGGCTGTAAATTTGTATGGGGGGCTATACCTAAAAATGGGCGTGGCATCTTGAATATGACACTCGATGACAAAAGAAATATTTTTACCCAATTGGGAGCGAATACATTCGTAAATAATTACTATTTTTAT
Organism: Leucophenga varia; assembly: GCA_018903435.1. NCBI lineage: Eukaryota > Metazoa > Arthropoda > Insecta > Diptera > Drosophilidae > Leucophenga > Leucophenga varia. The sequence continues at coordinate 196,324 of JAEIFJ010002545.1, forward strand.
ACAAAAAATCGAAAAAAATCGGTAAGTTTGTATGGGGGCAATACAAAAAAATGAACGTGGCACTGTCATTCTCGAACTTAACTTAGTCGTTGCCGAGAAAAGCTTAAGTTTAAAATTTCAGTTAAATATCTTTAAATCTAAGCGAATGAATCGCATAGCAACAAACAGACGGACAGACAGACGGACATGGCTAGATCGTTTTGTCTCATCGAGCTGATCAAGAATAAATATAATTTATGGGATCTCCGATTACTCCTTCAATGCGTTACAAACTTTCGGACAAACTGAATATACTCGTTTACACTATGTGTAACGGGTATAAAAACAAAGGGCCTGGCCGAGTAAGAGGAACTGTCCCCAGCAATATTTAATATCTTAAAATGAGGTTCGACAGCCCTTGACTTAAGAAATTTTTCTGCGTACTACTTTTCCCGATATAGGCGATATTACGATTATATAGCGGCAAGCGTGATTTCAAATAAAAAATTCTATTAAAAATTTTATTCGAACCATATTTCTGTACCATACATAAGAATCGGAAGATAACAGTTTTACCAACTTCATTTTCTTTTGGATACAAAATCCGAATCGTTTTATTTACCTTATTAAGGACCTTTCCAATATGCAACTTAAAAGTTAATTTAGTATCTAAAATATATTGGTATGACTCAATTATGTATGGAACAAAATATCGGCCAAATGGCCGCCACGGCTTCGGCGGCACACGTCCATCTGATGGTCTAAATTTTCGATGACGCTGAGGCATAATTGACGTTCAATGTCGTTAATGTGCCGAATTATCTCATCCTTTAGCTCTAGAATTGTTGTTGGCTTATTGGCGTACACCTTTTCTTTCAAATAACCCCAAAGATAGAAGTCCAACGGTGTCAAATCACATGATCTTGGCGGCCAGTTGACATCGCCGCGACGTGAGATTATTCGGCCATCAAATTTTTCGCGCAAAAGAGCCATTGTTTCATTAGCTGTGATATGCATTTTGATTTGAACACCCATTTTCATAATAGGCCTGAATAACGTTAACGCGTTGCTCGATTGTGTATCTTTCCATGGTTCAAATTGAATTAGTCTGAAGTTGAGAAATGTAAAAAGAAATGCAGGAAAAAACTTGACGTTTAGGTGTGGTTCACATTCAACATCGGCCCTTGAAATTTAACCACCCTATATATATAAGGTTGTCAAATATCTCCCTTCTGCTTTTTTTGCTCTTTATTCAATGCTTTATAAAAAGTGTAACAGTGATCGGATTTAGTTCAAATATGCGCCGTTTTGTTCGATAATCTGTTTCCATCTAGACGGTAACTTCATAATCCGCCTTGGTTCTTTCTTTAAACGTATCGCGAGTTGATTCGGTCCGGTAAACTCCATGTTTACACGTCTATAATTTTTGAAAGTAGAATCCAAACTAACTATATATAGCGTCGTTGTAGGTTATGTTAAAACCTTTCAAATGATGTATAGTATTGCCCGATACGAGCTCCTGTAGCGCTTGTACTTAGCCGCGAAATTCAAAAGACAAAAAGGCGGAAGGGAGATATTTGACCACCTTACATATTCAAAGAAGGTTAAGAACGTGTTAAGGACGAAGAGCGCCCTGGTCGACCATCGACCTCAACGGACGATGCTGACATCCAAAAAGTAAAAGAATTAGTGCTTGCACACCGTCGTTTAACTATAAAAGACATTGCTGATGAAATTGGCGTATCAAAAGGATCAATTAATACCATTTTGAAAAATGTTTTGGGCCTCAAACGTGTCAAATCTCGATTAATACCAAAAATGGTGAATTTTCTTGAAAAACAGCGTCGTTTCTTTGTGACTATTTCTCCAAAAATGCAACCAATATCGTTCCGCAACCACCGTATTCGCCTGATTTGGCTCCGCGTGACTTCTGGCTATTCCCAAAACTCTAGAGACCACTCCGGAGAACGCGCTTCGAGTCGATTGAGGAGATAAAAGCTGAATTGAAGAAGGCGCAGATGGCTATACCGGAAAGGGACTGTTTTGCATGTTTCTAGGATTGGAAAAAACGTTGGCGTAAGTGTATTTTATCGGAAGGGGATTACTTTGAAAGGGATGAAATGTATTTACAAGAATAAATACAGATTTTTCATTTTACAAAAAAAATTCACTTTGTATAATGCACACAGTAGTATATACATACATATTCGATCAGCGCGAAGAGAGGAATCGATCTGCTTGTTTTTCTCCATTTCATTCGGTCAGTTTAAAAGATATTAAGCCAACGACTAATGAATATAGCCAAACTTACCTTTTTTTTTCAAAATAGTTGCTTTTATTTTTTTATTGTTTTCACTTCAAACTTCTTCTCATATTTTCGAGCTTTTTGATATGACAATACGAGTCAAAGAACGAAAATGTCATTCGTTAATTTCCAATGATTTCGTCATAGTCACTCAGCTGATTATAAATTCATAGGTTGACATATTCCATTTTTATTTTAGGTTTGTTTAAAGAAACTATCTTTTAAAAAATCAACATTTTAAGAACAAATTAGGGTTTTCGTCCCAAAAGCTCTTCTCGTAGATACCCTATAATCTGTTTATAAGAGCCGTAAAGACTGTTGTGTATCCAGAAGTGTTCTAACACTGGTTTGTTTATAGTCTAAATTTTATAATATTTTGTAAAAACCAAAATAAAACGATTGTCTTGCATAGCTAAATGTGTGCTCGTGCGTACTTCGTGCACATGTCAGGTCGTGCCTAAAAAATCAGGCATTCCTTATAACATCAAGAATCTCATATAATAAATACAAATCGATAACTTCGAAGTACGAGTGTATAGCTTCTGGTTTATAAAGAGTTCCTAACGTTTCAAATATTTTGAAAGCTTTTTGAAAGCTATAGAAAGTATCTTAGGATGGCTTGCTATAAACATCAAAATTAACTTTTTCTTGTTTATGATTTATTTTTAACGAAATTGAATTATAATTGCAAATTCAATAAATGAAACGTTTTACCAACGCAACTTCCTGTTCATTGTCTTAAGCAGTGGCCAGGTCTCACCGCAATGTCCACGGTAATCATCAGTTTCAATTGACCACATCATAGCACCACCCAAGTTCTTTCTAAGAGCGAAGTCCATTTTCCATTGCACACTCAAAACGTTATCGAAACTGACCCATTGATCGCCAGAGAATTTATATGGAGAGGCATTGTTGTTGTCGAAGACTTGTTGCCAATTGTTCAAGCAGATTTCATTGTAGCCCAACATTCCAGGAGATTTAGTGTAGGGACCAGCTGCTCCATTACCGCGAGATCCTGCGCCTGGCCAGTTCTGTGAGGGGTTGGACATCTGGTAAGAGTGACCATATGAGCCAATACCAAGGATAAGTTTGCTTGCTGGTGCACCTTGGGCAAGCCAGTAGTTGATTGCACCTTCAACCTCTCCAATTGGTGCATTGAAACCCAAGTAGCCATCAGAAGCCATGTGGAAGTCATAAGTCATAACATTAATGAAATCAACGTATCTTGAAATGCCGGGAATATCGTATGAAGACCTTGCAATACTCTCACCAGCTCCAACGGCGATGCTCAGTTCCAAACGGTAAGGAGTGAAGCTGTTAATAAAATTATATGGTGAATTTTTAAGGTAAATATTGAAACAATATGATTTGTATCTTACGCCTCTTTCAATTCACGCAACAAAGTGACAAAGTTGACGCGATCTGCTGCGCTACCACCACGCTGTGCAGGATATTCCCAGTCAAGATCCAAACCATCGAAGCCATGTTGACGTATAAAAGCCAAAGTAGTCGAAACGAAACGTTGACGCTTGTTCCAATCAGCAGCCATGGACGAATATTTAGTGGATCCCTCACCCCAGCCGCCAACAGAAGCCAGAACCTTCAAGTTACGATTTTGATTTTTCAAAGCAACAGCCTTGCGAATGTAGCCCAAACCGCTGTCATAATCAAGCCATTCGTCGAGGGATTTGATGGAGCCGTCATTGTTAATGCCAAAGAATGAGTAACTCAGATGGGTGCACAAGTTGGCATCGATGTTCGAAACCTCAAATTTACCATTGCCCTCACGATAGGTGGCCCATGTACCCCAGTAGCAATTGACAACACGCTCACTGCTGATAACTTGGCTCAAACAGAGCACCACTGCTAAAGCTAAAAAGCTTCATTTTACTTTGAAGTTGAATACTTCACTGACAAACTTGTGTTTCATGAGTGGCTTTTATAGAACGGATTGCTTGCCAAATTGTTATCGTCACTGAGATATGCATCTAAGGTTCGTTATCTATGACAAATTATTCCTTGTTCTGAACATTATTCACATTGGAATGGGATATTTTATTTTTAAATTCAAAATCAACTTATTTAAATAAAAGCGATCAAAAAAGAGTAGCATACTTTTTATGCACTTTTTAGCCCGATAAGCGTTATCAAAAAAAATAAAAATAGCTTCGAAATTTGCAAAATATTAAAAATATAATTTATGGTTGTTATTTTGTTATAATTTAATTGACTGTTTCAAGGACTAAATTTAACGTCATCAGCGAAATTATGATGCGTTACTAGGTTTACCTATAATTGTAGAAAATTTTATTATTTCTTTTTTACCACATTGACTAGGCTGAAAAAACGTGTAGCTTCGGTAATCGACCATGGCAAAGAGAGTTAATTCAAAAACAATTTTTGCTTCCTGCTGAATGCTTGTATTTATTTACAACAGCACAAAAGTGAACGATCAACATTTTGCCACCTAATGAGGTGAATAATATTGTTTTGAGCTATAGTAAATTTTTTTTTTTTATCAGGGGTATTAGGAAATCTCTTCTAACCCATTTTCTATCAAAAGAGATTTTAAGGTGTCACACAAATTTCTTTGGGTTTGGTGTAAGTTCATGATGCTAAGCTCGGGAAGAAAATGATAAATTGGAAAAATAGGCGCTGTGCTTATGTACTCTGTGTACAAGATAATAGGGGAGATCCATTATAGCTTTACAAAAAAAGAAACAGAAACTGGGTGTGAAGGACAGCAAAAATTTGATTGGTTGAAAAAGTGGACAGTGGAAAATGTTGGTTGGTGTCACAAGAAAATTTGAACAGAACCATTTGCGATACCCGAGCAAGGATATTTCGGTTGGTATTTATATATTATTTACTTTAATTAATATTTCTACACGAAAAAAAATTTTATAGTTTATTTAAAAAAGCTATGTTAGAATTAAATCATAACAAATATTTTTATTTAATTCGTCGGACTCTTTCGTAATCATCCAAAATTTGCAAAATGTCTGACGATAATCGCTACGTAAAAATATATTTGACTATCGAACAGTGATCGAGTTGCAAAAAAAAATAAATAAAAAATATTTCAAGACAAATCAAAACAACAACCATAAATTTTATTCTAAATACAAATACATAATTTTATGGGAATGCGTGGGCCTGAATACTATTTACGTTTAAAGTTCGCGATAATTCTTATCGATGCAATGATTTAAACTGATTTAAAACCACTCTAAACATTTTCGGACAAGTTGATTTAATTATGAAGTGACTGAATGCACCCAGCAATCAAAAATTTATGAACATATATTTTTATAAATGATAATTCAATGCCTATTTTCGTCAACATCATAAATGTTTGGAAGTTTTAAAATATTTTGATTCGCAGTAATGATGATGTATCGAAGAAGAGAGCCACTCCATCGTCATTTCTTGTAGACGGCATGTTATTGTTTTTGATTTATACCCTGAACCCAAAGGGTAAAAGGATATATAAAGTTTGTGTGATTGTATTTAACAGACAGAAGGAGGCTAGATAGACACTATAAAATATATATATTCTTGATCAGCATTGGAAGGGGAGTCGACTTAGCTATGTCCATCTGTCCGTCTCGGAAACTATAAGAGATAGAGCTTCCATATTAATATCTCACACTCTCCGAAGCAGTCTGTGCTCTTGCAAAGGGTTATTCTCTAGCCCCATTTTAAGGGGTACCCCATATACACATCTTTCCCACATTTTTAGGTTTTTGCATAAATTTTTCATGGTTTCTTATTCTAGAAAGTCGAAATTTAGTATAAATTTGTTCTATGATAGTCCTAATAAAATACACCAAGATGGAACCAAAACAAATTTTAGGTATAGCCCCCAAACAAATTTACCCCATTTTTAAAATTTTTTTTATAAATTTGCAATACAATGAAGTATGGTAGTACGAAAGGACTTAAAGGAACATAAAGATTGGGTCAGAGTATTTTTCAGTTGAGTAGCTAGTTCCACATTTTCATTTCAGATTACACAGTTTTTAGGTACTCACAAGATTTCATCTAATTGGAATATTATGAAAGCCTTTTGCACTTGTTTTCGCTACTGAGGCGATATATTTTTGTTTGTTTATTTATATATTTTGATATTTGATTCGAATGATTAACAAAAATAATAATCCAAAAATATGTATATAAAATAAATAAATAAATAAATAAACAAATAAAAAGTCTATGAAAACAACAAATACTAATTATAAAATCCAATAAATCCTACAAAATTTAAGCAGGTGTTTTGTCTTTATGCTAAGAAAATAAAAGATAAATAAAAAACATTGCTTATAACATTTGTAATTATTTGTTTTTTTTTTTTGTTTTGTTTAAAAATTGCGTTGTAAAAATTTCGAAATCTTTGTTTAATTAGATTTTAAAAGTGTTGAGCAAACAAGCCGTGCTATAAAAGTCGCACGACAAATCAAAAGTTCATCAATTAAGTTTGAAACTTATCAACAATAATATGAAGCTGTTCTCTGTAGCATTGGTGCTCTGTCTGAGCCAGGTTATCAGTAGTGAGCGTATTGTAAATTGCTACTGGGGTACTTGGGCCACTTATCGTGAGGGGGAACGGAAAGTTTGATGTTTCGCACATTGATCCTAATCTGTGCACCCATCTGAGTTATTCGTTCTTTAGCATTAATGACGATGGCTCAATTAGATCCACCGATGAATGGCTAGATTTGGACAGCGGTTTGGGATTCATCAGTAAAGCCGTCGCTTTGAAAAATAAAAATAAGAACTTGAAACTAATTGCTACTGTTGGCGGATGGAATGATGGATCAGCCAAATATTCCGCTTTGGCACGCGATTCTAATAAGCGTCAACGATTCATTTCGACGACTGTGAGTTTTATACGTCAACACGGTTTCGATGGTTTAGACCTTGACTGGGAATATCCTGCACAACGTGACGGTAGTCCGGCTGATCGCGCAAACTTCGTAACTTTGTTGCGCGAAATCAAACAGGCGTAAGGAATTAATCATATTTCTACAAAAAAAAATATTTTAAAGTTCATAACAAAACTTCTCAATAGATTCTCACCTCTTGGATTGACACTGAGCATCGCCGTTGGAGCTGGCGAGAGCATTGCAAGGACTTCATATGATATTCCCGGCATTTCAAAATACGTTGATTACATTAACGTAATGACTTATGACTTTCATAGCGCTGCTGACGGCGTTTTGGGATTCAATGCACCAATCTCAGAAGTAGAAAGTTCCATCAACTTCTGGCTTGGACAAGGTAAACAATGGCGGTATTTATTTATTTTAATTCTCATCATTAACTCGAATGTTTTACAGGTGCACCAGCGAATAAACTTGTGCTTGGAATTGGCACTTATGGTCACTCCTATCAGCTATCTAACCCCTCACAGAACAAGCCAGGTGCATCGTCCAATGGTAATGGAGCTGCTGGTCCCATAACTAAATCTCCTGGAATGTTGGGCTACAATGAAATTTGCTTGAATAAATGGCAACAAGTGTTCGATTACAATGCCGCCTGTCCGTATGCTTTCTCCGGAAACCAATGGGTCGGCTTTGACAATGTTTTGAGTGTGCAATGGAAAATGGATTTGCTTCTTAGAAAGAATTTGGGCGGTGCCATGGTGTGGTCGATTGATACAGATGACTTCCGTGGACAATGCGGTGAATCTTGGCCTCTTCTGAAGGCAATAAATAAAAAATTGCGCTGATAGACTAATTTACAAAATACTAAAATATTACTTTCTAAGATTGTTCTTTAAGTCGATTAAAATAATAGATATAAAACGAAAATTTAATTTGAATGAAACTTATATGGCTAAGGTATGTTGATGTAATACATATGTGTGGAGCCAAACTGGACCTGTCACACATATCGTCAGCGGGTGTTATTAAATTGTTGGAATTTTTATAATGCTCTTCACTAGGAAAGCTTAAAGGATTTTGATTTTAAAAAATTTTGCCCTATTTAGTTTGTATGTCAGAACCAAGATGCCACCCCCTTTTTTTTGGTATTGCCTCTTACAAACGTATCGCCCATTTTCTAGTTTTTGTGTGAACATGGTTACTATTTCTGAATGCATTAACTTCAAATGGGGTAAAAACACTTAAAACACTTATTATTGTGTATAAACTTGTGTTTCCATACCTTTTCGAAATTTAACCTAAGCCACTGATTATCCTACATATATTTTACTGCGACAAAATAAAAACGAAAGTCGTATAGTAGAGGTTGTAGGTCTGGTCGAATAAAAAAATTTTGCATACTTAGAATTTCCGGAATACCTTCAAAAACTGGACTTATAGCAAAAAAACTGATTTTTTCATCTTTTTCATTTATGGGGCTATAACTTAGTCATTTACGAACCGAATTTCATTTTTTAGCCAGTTTTGTAAGACTTTTTTAGATCCTTTCTGTTTATATTTTCAAGGCAAACGCATTTTTTCCCTAATTTTCAACTTTGTCGATGTTTAATTACAGGGGTTAAATTCATTCTTATATTATTATAATTCTTGATCGGCGTTAAGGGTTGTAAAGCAAGATAATTAAACTTCTAGATCGATCGGTCTCGCCGAATTATATACACCATATGGGGTCAGGTTGCAAATTGAATGCATAAAACTGAAAAAAAAAAAACAAGAAAAAAGTTAACTTCGGTTGGACCGAAGTTTATATACCTGTTACACATCATTTGACGTTGATAGACCTTCGTGTGCAGCATTTGTATTAAATTTTATTTCAAAATACTAAACAAATTAAATATACTCTTAAAAATTTAGGAACTCGCGGTCCGATTTGGACCAATTTTAAACTAAAGATTTTGGCATGGTATAAGAAACATTTTAACCATATTTGAAGCCATTCGCTTTATAAATACATTTTTTCATATAAGAACTTGAAAAAATGTTGTACTTTTGTATGGGAGCTATACCTAAAAGTGGGCGTGGCACATTGATTTTAACATAGAAACTACACAGGACCTAGAAAAGCTTAAGTTTAAAATTTCAGCCCAATATCTTTAAAACTGAGCGAATAAATCGCGCAGCAACACACAACACGGACAGACGGACAGACGGGACAGACAGACAGACGGACGGACATGGCTAAATCGATTCGTCTCGTCGAGGTGATCAAGAATATATATACTTTATAGGGTCTAACAGGTATAACAAGAAAAAAGTTAACTTCGGTTTGACCGAAGCTTATACCTGTTACACATCATTTAACGTTGATAGACCCTCGTGTGCAGCATTTGTATTAATTTTTTTTTAAAATACTAAACAAATTAAATATATTCTTTAAAAAATTAGAAATTCGCGGTCCGATTTGGACCAATTTTAAACTAAAGATTTGGCATGCTATACGAAACTAGAGGCCTGCATGAATGTACTCATTTCTAGCTCTGCAGATCTGTACAGTAGTGTAGTGTTCTTAAAACTACTGCACTCATTGTTATCTGTAATTATGAGAACAGTTTGTGTATGTTATTGTACAACTTTTCAGATGAGTTCAAATGTTCTCTATCTCGTTCTTGCACATGACATACCAGTCATGAAGTTTCGCTCATGTCGTCTAATACATATTCAAAAATTTATATCTGTACAGTAAGTAAACTGCACACCAAAACATTGTACAGTGAATCAACTGCACCCAAATTTATTGTTCTCATCATATGCTGGTCAACATGAGAGTGTGTGAGAACACTATCTGTCAATACAGGCAATATTAGTACCATCACTTATCTGTGCAGTAAAAATATGTATAGCTTTTAGAATGAATCATTCATTTGCCCTTCTGGATGCATTCATGCAGATGTTCCTAAGAAACATTTGAACCATATTTGAAGCCATTCGCTTTATAAATACTTTTTTTTTTATAAGAACTTGACAAAATGTTGTACTTTTGTATGGGAGCTATACCTAAAAGTGGGCGTGGCACATTAATTTTAACATAAAAAGTACACAGGACCTAGAAAAGCGTAAGTTTAAAATTTCAGCTTAATATCTTTTAAACTGAGCGAATAAATCGCGCAGCAACAAAAAGACAGACAGACGGACATGGCTAATCGATTCGTCTCATCAAGCTGATCAATAATATATATACTTATATATATACTTTATAGGATCTACGATGCCTCCTTTAATGCGTTACAAACTTTCCGACAAACAGAATATACCTATTTACACTAGTGTAACAGGTATAATTATCAAAATTGAAAATAAATAAATTTTAATTCTGATGTTTTTTTTTTCAAATGAATAAACTATTTTTAAATTCTTTGATAACGCTTATCAAACTTTAGAGTGCATAAAAAAAGATGCTATGTTATTTTTGATCGCTTTTAATCAAATTAGTTGGTTTGAACTTGAAAACGTATTTAAGTTCTGAACAAAGATTATTTGGTCACATAAATTTGTCATAGATAACGGACCTTAGATGCATATCTCAGTGGCAATAACAATTTGGCAAGCAATCCGTTCAATAAAAGCCACTCATGAAACACAAGTTTGTCAGTGAAGTATTCAACTTCAAAGTAAAATGAAGCTTTTAGCTTTAGCAGTGGTGCTCTGTTTGAGCCAAGTCATCAGCAGTGAGCGTGTTGTGAATTGCTACTGGGGTACTTGGGCCACCTATCGTGAGGGCAATGGCAAATTTGAGGTTTCGAACATCGATGCCAACTTGTGCACCCATCTGAGTTACTCATTCTTTGGCATTAACAATGACGGCTCCATCAAATCCCTCGACGAATGGCTTGATTATGACAGTGGTTTGGGCTACATTCGCAAGGCTGTTGCTTTGAAAAATCAAAATCGTAACTTGAAGGTTCTGGCTTCTGTTGGCGGCTGGGGTGAGGGATCCACTAAATATTCGTCCATGGCTGCTGATTGGAACAAGCGTCAACGTTTCGTTTCGACTACTTTGGCTTTTATACGTCAACATGGCTTCGATGGTTTGGATCTTGACTGGGAATATCCTGCACAGCGTGGTGGTAGCGCAGCAGATCGCGTCAACTTTGTCACTTTGTTGCGTGAATTGAAAGAGGCGTAAGATACAAATCATGTTTTTCCTATATTAACCTTAAAAATTCACCATATAATTTTTTTAATAGCTTCACTCCTTACCGTTTGGAACTGAGCATCGCCGTTGGAGCTGGTGAGAGTATTGCAAGGTCTTCATACGATATTCCCGGCATTTCAAGATACGTTGACTTCATTAACGTTATGACTTATGACTTCCACATGGCTTCTGATGGCTACTTGGGTTTCAATGCACCAATTGGAGAGGTTGAAGGTGCAATCAACTACTGGCTTGCCCAAGGTGCACCAGCAAGCAAACTTATCCTTGGTATCGGCTCATATGGTCACTCTTACCAGATGTCCAACCCCTCACAGAACTGGCCAGGCGCAGGATCCCGCGGTAATGGAGCAGCTGGTCCCTACACTAAATCTCCTGGAATGTTGGGCTACAATGAAATCTGCTTGAACAATTGGCAACAAGTCTTCGACAACAACAATGCCTCTCCATATAAATTCTCTGGCGATCAATGGGTCAGTTTCGATAACGTTTTGAGTGTGCAATGGAAAATGGACTTCGCTCTTAGAAAGAACTTGGGTGGTGCTATGATGTGGTCAATTGAAACTGATGATTACCGTGGACATTGCGGTGAGACCTGGCCACTGCTTAAGACAATGAACAGGAAATTGCGTTGGTAAAACGATTTCTCTGTTTCTTTGATATTAAAATTAAATTTCGTTTTCAATAAACAAATTATAAAATGCACGAAACCATTTGTTTTTTTAATTTTTGGATATGGTGAGATACTTTTAGAAGCTTTTAAAAGAATAATTGTACACCAGCAATAAACTAGGCTCTTGATCTCACTTTTTATTGCATAAATTTTACAAGAAATTTAAAATTCGTTTTTAATGTCACAGATACAAAATAATAATTTAAAAATTTAAGTTCGCTTGTTAATAAAAAGAAAAAATTAATTAAAAAAAAAAAACTCAACCATGGAAGAAGAAGAGTTAGATGATTTTTTACCGCCGGTATCGACCAATACATTTGCTCTACCAAACGATCCCGAATTGCGTAGTGTATTTGAGGTCTATAAGCCATCTGCTGCAACTCGAGGTTTGTTGAGCGAACGTGGCCGCACTATTTTCGCTGAGACTTTTATCGAGAACGAGCGTCTGGGTACTCTCAGCGATTTGTGTACACGGGCTCTGGCCAAATTGGACTCGCATTCCATAACACCCGTCGTAACAGATGATCCATTGAAGCTGCGTATTCACTATGATTCACTTGATGTCAACATTCCGCTCAAAGACTGCTATTTTATTGATGACATGCACTTTTGGCGTCGTGTCGTACTCGCAAATGTCAAAGATGCAACGCTTTTGATAAAAAGGAAAAGGATTACGACTGGAAAAGTCATGGGGTTAGCTTGAAATATGTTCAAATGGTTGAGAACTGCCCAGCTGAATACTGGCCTGAGGAAGAAATGTCCCAGTTGGCATTATTGGTGAAGGACTTTGTGCGTAGTTTAACAATAAAAAAATTGCAATCCTTAAAAGAACGCGCTTTCGAGCAACATTTTGAGAGTGCATCCGATTCCGATTATTCCGAATCATCCGAATCCATACAAATTTCAAGCGATGAATTATCGACGCAGGAGGAAGAAGCTGAAGAGGAAGAAGACTATGTGTTAACACATATATCGAAAGTCTTATCTAAGACCAAATCCAGCACAAAACTTCGTAGAAAAAGTTCCCTACTAAGTAAAACGACCGAAGAAGATATTCCCACTGTGGAAGAAATAGCGGAGGAGGCAGAGGATGCGCGAGACTCAGCAGCCGAGCAAGAAATACTTTTAAAAAATGAGAAATATCACTTAGAGCAATTACGTAATGAACGACGTCGTGCACGACATGTTCGCAATGAAGAACGTCAAGCACTTCGGGATGAAAAGGAGAAATCAAAAGCTGCACGAGCTCAACGAGACCTTAGACGGAAGCTTAAAAGAAAGCAAGAGGAGATGCCAGTAGAACAGACGAAGAAAATAAGACGTAAAAAAAGAAAATCAAAAATGTCTTCAATATACCAGTCGAACCAGAACCGGACGATGGCGAAGCAGAAATTCCAGATAAGCGAAACAAGGAGAAGTTTTTGAGACGTTTGTTGCGTTACAATTATCCGCCCGAGCATTGCCATCATATCGATTTGAGCTTTGTGCGTTACTTTGATCGATTGGAATCGTTTTCACTTGAATTTCTTGGACCCGATATGTCACGGGACTATCACACACGCCACTTAAATTTCTCCTATGATGATATGACTCGTTTAGCTAAGTTTGTTTCTTCTCCTTTAATATTTTTGTTGCCCATACTAAACCAATAAGATTCTAACATTTTCAGAGGTCTTCGTTCATTGCCAAATTTAAAGATCTTTCGTTTGCGCAACAGTCGCATGGATGCACGCAAATTGCAGATATTATCTCGTGCGCTTAAGCACATCGAAACATTGGAAGTGGTTGACTTTGGCTATGATAACCTTCAGGACGATTGTGGTGCCTCGATAGCTGGACTCTTTGATTTTGCTGAGCATTTGCGTTGTCTGGAATTGGAATATAATCAGTTGGGACCCAATGTCATAGAACATCTCGGTTTTGCATTACAGCGTGAGGGCAGCAGTACGTTGTGCTATTTGGGACTGGCACACAATCCAATCACTGACCGCGGTTTGGAAATGTTAGTCTCATCAATTGTCGGCACTAAAAGTGTTGAGGCGCTCAATATAAAATGCATCGATTGTAGCGATGAAACAATTCTACGCTGCATTGCGTATAGACTCTTGCGTGATCATAAACCACTCAAAAGCTTAGATATATCCAGCATACCCTTGAGTTATACGACAAGTCGCGAATTAGTTAAGGCGCTTGAGACGAACACACACATATTGCATTTCGATTGTCGTGGTTGTGATTTCGACGAGGATGCTGAATATGAGGCGAATATGATAATAAGACGCAATAAATATGTGGCAAAGAATCCATATATTGGACATCCGGAATTTACAGAAGAGGAAATAAATGATTTTATTAGAAATAGAAGGTAAGTTACAACGACTTTTTGTTTAGTATCTAATATAATATAGTATGTATCAACAGACATCCGATCGTTGAAAAGGTGCTCAAAGGATTCGAACAACATAAGGAATGTGTAGTTGATCGTGTGGATCGTACACCCAGTTCGATTAGTGTTGAAGGTGAAGAAGAGGAAACATTGGATGAAAAATTCAATAGATTATATGGAAAATCGCCTATTACGACACCACTTTTACAAACGACCATAACATCCGCAGAACCACCACCACAACCGCCACCGCAGGAAACTATGTTAATCGAAGACGAACAATCTACAGCATCTATACACACAGAAGTTGAGGAACCATTTAATTATGATCCAAATTCATTCAATGAAGAAGAATTTCGTGAGCACGTCTATCAGCCAGGACCGTCAAATCGATATTATTATTTAAAAAAAAGTAAAGAACCGTGGTGAAGTTAACTGTTTATTTAGATGACAAACACAATATCTATGTGCACACATTTACTATCAAATATTTTTTCCACAAAAGTATATTTTATGTTAGTTAAAAAATTATCGTTAAGTTTTAATTGTCTAATCCTATGTAACAAGTTGTATGTGAGATAGGAGATCACAAGCAATAATTCAATAAATCGATCTCAAACTAACCACATATTATGGAATACATAATTAACTAAAGGAAACATTTTTTTTAAATATGAAAACAACACAAAATTCCGTGCTTAATACAATCTGAGTTCCATATGGACGAGACTTAGACATTTCACAGGAAAAGAACAAGAATTTTTTTCTATTTTTATTGAAATCGACTTAAAGTAGAAACTTAAAATATATTATTTTAGTATTTCGTAAATTAGTCTATCAGCGCAATTTTTTATTTATTGCCTTCAGTAGAGGCCAAGATTCACCGCATTGTCCACGGAAGTCATCTGTATCAATCGACCACACCATGGCACCGCCCAAATTCTTTCTAAGAAGCAAATCCATTTTCCATTGCACACTCAAAACATTGTCAAAGCCGACCCATTGGTTTCCGGAGAAAGCATACGGACAGGCGGCATTGTAATCGAACACTTGTTGCCATTTATTCAAGCAAATCTCATTGTAGCCCAACATTCCAGGAGATTTAGTTATGGGACCAGCAGCTCCATTACCACTGGATGATGCACCTGGTTTGTTCTGTGAGGGGTTAGATAGCTGATAGGAGTGACCATAAGTGCCAATTCCAAGCACAAGTTTATTCGCTGGTGCACCTGTAAAACATTCGAGTTAATGATGAGAATTAAAATAAATAAATACCGCCATTGTTTACCTTGTCCAAGCCAAAAGTTGATGGAACTTTCTACTTCTGAGATTGGTGCATTAAATCCCAAAACGCCGTCAGCAGCGCTATGAAAGTCATAAGTCATTACGTTAATGTAATCAACGTATTTTGAAATGCCGGGAATGTCGTATGAAGTCCTTGCAATGCTCTCGCCAGCTCCAACGGCGATGCTCAGTGTCAATCCAAGAGGTGAGAATCTATTGAGAAGTTTTGTTATGAACTTTAAAATATTTTTTTTGTAGAAATAGGATTAATTCCTTACGCCTGTTTGATTTCGCGCAACAAAGTTACGAAGTTTGCGCGATCAGCCGGACTACCGTCACGTTGTGCAGGATATTCCCAGTCAAGATCTAAACCATCGAAACCGTGTTGACGTATAAAACTCACAGTCGTCGAAACGAATCGTTGACGCTTATTAGAATCGCGAGCCAAAGCGGAATATTTGGCTGATCCATCATTCCATCCGCCAACAGTAGCAATTAGTTTCAAGTTCTTATTTTTATTTTTCAAAGCGACGGCTTTACTGATGAATCCCAAACCGCTGTCCAAATCTAGCCATTCATCGGTGGATCTAATTGAGCCATCGTCATTAATGCTAAAGAACGAATAACTCAGATGGGTGCACAGATTAGGATCAATGTGCGAAACATCAAACTTTCCGTTCCCCTCACGATAAGTGGCCCAAGTACCCCAGTAGCAATTTACAATACGCTCACTACTGATAACCTGGCTCAGACAGAGCACCAATGCTACAAAGAACAGCTTCATATTATTATTGATAAGTTTCAAACTTAATTGATGAACTGTTGATTTGTCGTGCGACTTTTATAGCAGGGATTTTTGTTCAAGATTACAAAAATATTTACTCTAATTAAACAAAAATGTTTTTTTTTTTT
The DNA here is from genome assembly GCA_018903435.1 of Leucophenga varia. Classification (NCBI taxonomy): domain Eukaryota; kingdom Metazoa; phylum Arthropoda; class Insecta; order Diptera; family Drosophilidae; genus Leucophenga; species Leucophenga varia. The sequence continues at coordinate 212,959 of JAEIFJ010002545.1, forward strand.
ACAACGGAATTTTTCGATCAATCTTAAAAAACAAATAATTACAAACATTACAAACAATGTTTCTAATTTTAGCGAAACACCTGCTTAAATTTCTGAACTTATATTTGCTTATTTTTTATTTATTAATTTTTTTTATTATTATGTTTTTGTAGATATGTTATAGAAGATTAATAAATTAAATGAGTTGTCGTTTTGCTTTAAAAAAATTTATAAAAAGCATCCAATTTACTGGTGGATAGCAATTTTCTTTTAATTTATTTATGAGTACTTTCGCATCTGATCCCCGAAACTGGTTTCATTTTGAGTGGCTGTGTATGAAACGTGTTAGAGCACGAAAGATACAAATATTCCTAATCAGCATTTTAAACGTGTAAATGATCAAATATCAGAGACATTTTAATAAAGAATTGCCTAACTTAAGTCATCATATTCTCAGGAACCATTGAAAAATATCTGGTTCCGAATTATTTAAATCGGTCAATGACAGTTTGGTAGCTTTACTTCTTAGTATTTTGTTTCGCATGGGCTAGACTTGCAGTGCACCACAGCGATAGCCCAAAGGTGCAACTATCATGGATTTACAAAAAAGAACTTTTTTGCAGAGGCTAAGTTTATTATTTCTGTGCATCTGAAATATGTTTATTCCAAATAATATCTCTATCCAAATGCATTCCTAGGTACGTTAGAGGAATCTATAAATTGTCATACCGTCCGTACACTTGTAATAAAGTTCCATTAAGTATTATTTTCAAACGAACTCTTTAATTGCAATGTTAAAAATTTTCATAAAACTTCAACTTAGAATACAAACTCGGGAAACAAAGCGCTTACCAACGCAACTTCCTGTTCATTGTCTTTAGCAGTGGCCAGGTTTCACCGCAATGGCCACGGTAATCATCAGTTTCAATTGACCACATCATTGCACCACCCAAGTTCTTTCTAAGAGCGAAGTCCATTTTCCATTGCACACTCAAAACATTGTCAAAACCAACCCATTGATCGCCAGAGAATGCATATGGACATGCGTTGTTGTAGTCGAAGATTTCTTGCCATCTATTTGCGCAGATTTCATTATAGCCCAAATATCCGGGAGAACCAGTGTAGGGACCAGCAGCTCCTTCACCACGAGACGCTGCGCCTGGCCAGTTTTGGGAGGGGTTGGACATCTGATAAGTGTGACCATATGAGCCGATTCCAAGGATAAGTTTGCTTGCTGGTGCACCTTGGGCAAGCCAGTAGTTGATCGAACCTTCAACCTCACCAATTGGTGCATTAAAACCCAAGTAACCATCATAGGCCATGTGGAAGTCATATGTCATAACATTAATGAAATCAACGTACTTTGAAATTCCGGGAATATCGTATGAAACGCTTGCAGTGCCCTCACCAGCTCCAACGGCGATGCTTAGTTCTAGTCCAAATGGTGAGAAACTATTGAGAATCTTAAGTTGTAAAAATAATTCTTATAAAAATATAATTTTTTTTGTCTTACGCCTCTTTCAATTCACGTAACAAAGTGACGAAGTTTCCACGATCCGCCCAGTTACCACCACGCTGTGCCGGATATTCCCAATCGAGATCCAAACCATCGAAACCATGTTGACGTATAAAAGCCAAAGTAGTTGAAATGAAACGTTGACGCTTATTCCAATCAGCAGCCATAGACGAATATTTGGTGGATCCCTCATTCCAGCCGCCAACAGAAGCCAGTACCTTCAAGTTACGATTTTGATTTTTCAAAGCAACAGCCTTGCGAATGTAGCCCAAACCGCTGTCCATATCCAGCCATTGGTCGAGGGATTTGATGGAGCCGTCATCATTAATGCCAAAGAATGCATAACTCAGATGAGTGCACAAATTGGGATCGATGTTCGAAACCTCAAATTTGCCATTGCCTTGACGGTAAGTTGCCCATGTGCCCCAGTAGCAATTCACAACACGCTCACTGCTTATCACTTGGCTCAGACAGAGCACCACTGCTAAAGCTAAGAGCTTCATTTTACTTAGAAGTCAAAAACTTTGTTGGCAAACTTGTAACTTTCGATCGCCTTTTATTGCACGAGCTGGACTGCTAGACAAACTGTTATCGCCACTGAGATTGTGTAAAATTTATAGTTTACTCTTCACACTGAAGTGGTGTAAAAAGCAATTAATTATTCAGAAGTTATTTAGCAAATGTCCAATGCACTGGCTTCATGATATGATAAGCGCAATCGAGTATACAAAATAAAAAATATTTAGTCAATCAAACCTAATAATATTAAGAATATACAATTTATGGATTGTAACTTTTTTTTATTTTATTTATGATTTTGTGCACTGAATTCACAGAATGATCTTATCTATTGCCACGGAAATACGCTTTAAGATACTTTATTATACACTCAAATTAAGTTTCTACGAATAACTGAGTGTATTGTGTGGCATGAGTCTCACGTTAAGAATTAAATGGAAATATGAGTTAAATTCAAGTGTATTCCGAGTACAATTGAGTATTTACTGCGTACTATATGCATGTACATTCAATCCTACTATTCGCTTTTCAATGCCCTTTTTTACATGATTTCAAGTGAGAGATTTTTAGAGGCAGATAGTAAAAAAAGATTGTGGCGCTCTGTTTTGAACCTCCAATGAACCAAGTTAATTATAAAAGTCCTTTTTATTTATGTATAAATATTTATATAGATGAAATCCATTTCAAATCAGGCAGGCGGATAAGTCTAAATTTTAGATTTAGTTGACCATCGAATATATTATTCTTCATCGAAAATAAGGGGACACGTATTTTACCGATTTTGAAAATGATCATTTTTAACCAAGTTATGAATTTTTCAATTTTTCCGTTAAAACTAAAAAAAACGTTAAGAAAAAAATTGTTTTGTATGCCATTTTTTTCTAATTAAGATAATCGAATTTCTTTTGCAGATTCTTATAGATGACTTTGTCTTCTTTAAAAATTTGTTCGAAATTTGAAAAAATCTTTAAAATTAACATAATGGCGACCAATTTTCGAAAAATAAAGAAAGTCAATTTTCTCAAAAACACCACCTTTTTTTTGCTCAAATTTTTAACATAAATTCTTATTAATATAAAGAAAAATTGCTATAAGTTTCAAGCGGGCTAAACTATATTTAGTTAGGAGAATTTTTTCGAAATTTTTTTTTTAGCGTAGAACATATTTAAATAGTCCAGAGAGTATTATCTTAATGACGATTTGGATTGTTTAGAGGACCTAATAAAAGTGATGTAATGTACATTGAAATTGATGGTGAAAAAACGAGAAAAATTAAACGCTTTTTAACTAGAAGTATTGAAGATTTTGAAATCCTGATATAATCGTTTTTCACCATCAATTTAAATGCATTACATCACTTTTAGTGGGTCTCTCTGAACAATCAAATCGTTTAAGATTAATATCTAAACAAAAATTTGAATAGTTTTCTTTAATTAATAAGATTTATGTTAAAAATTTGAGCAAAAAAAGGTGGTGTTTTTGGATTGACTTTCTTTTTTTGAATTGGTATTATGTTAGTTTTAAAGATTTTTCAAATTTCGACAATTTTAAAGAAGACAAGTCATCTATAAAATCTGCAAGTTGTTATCTTTAGAAAATGGCATCAACAATTTTTCTTAATTTAGTTTACGGAAAATTGAAATTCATAACTGGTTAAAATGTTTTTCAAATCGGTAAAAACCGTTCCCCTTTTTTCGATTAAAAATAATATATTTGATAGTTAAATAAAACAAAAATTACCCCATTTTCTTATTTTTGTAATAAAAATTCGGCACTTAAAATAAAGAGACTCTTCTGCATATTTGTACAAAAGTATAAAAATTCAATTCTAATGCCTTGTAAAGTATGATATTCACATAATAAGATTGTTTTTGATTTTTTGCTTTTTTTTTTTCGAATACATAATTATATGTATAAAAATACAATATATAAAAACTTTCCGATATGCAACGATTCGGTCACAGCAAACTAGGATACCTAATATGATTACTAAGTAAAACAAATAATACATTTACATTTACCTTAAAATCGTACAAATACATACATACAAAGAACAAAATTTACTAAAATTAAGTTATTATCAATCTATTCTATGCGAATTCGCGTTGTACGACGCATACGCGAGAACTCTTTCGAAACTAAACGAATCAGTAACACCATCGCTAATATATCAGATATAATTAACATATAGAAAACGTTTTGCCATCCTTGCGTTGATATGACACCAGCCAACAGTGGTCCAATAGCAGCACCAACAGAACCAGTGCCATCAATAATAGCAGTAACAGTGGCTAGTGCATTTGCATTGCCCTCCAAAGTACTGTGTTGACCAAGCTCAGCACTAACCGACGTTGTGATAAGTGCATATGGGCCATTCACAAAAATTCCAACAATAATTAACAATAATATGCTGATGGTCACCGATGTTGCGCCATACTGTTGGTACATTAGTAGCTATGAAGAATAAATTTATAGTGCTAATATTTATTTTTGTTATATTATTTGAAAACAAATTCGTGCTTACAATTGGCGATGCAACAAATAACATAACGGTACAAACGGTTGCTGACATTCCAGTCATATCGGAAATAAGTCCGGCAGCGATTGCGCCAATAATACCACCCACATCGAACAGCGTTGAGAGATCTGCAGATAATTGTGGCCCAAGAGTACCTATAAATAAATTGAATCATTAGTTACTATAATTATTATTTTTCGATTGATTTTACTTACTGGAAGACTGTATATAGAGCGGTAACCAGTACATAAATGTGTAACTGACCAATTTGGTAAAGAAGAGGCATAGTGAAAATTCCACAACACCAGGTATATACAGTGCATCGATTAAACTGATTGGGCGATGATGGGAATGTTCAATATTTCCATTTGTGCGCGATAAAATTGGTGTGCGTTCATTAGGAGCTCGATAGTTGACATCCTAAAAATATAATGGAAGTGGTTACAATATTAAATCAATGATACTTGCTTAAATATAGGTAGTATAAAAGAAAAAAGTTTAAATAAAGCATGCACTTACGCGATCATAACCATAAAAGCCAGTTATCGCTATACGCTGTGTCAAATCAAATCAAAAGTTTTATAATTTTTATTTCCAAAGCAAGCATGCTGTGTATTCTAAGTTTTACTTATTCATTAGTTAAACAATTTTAAATAAAATCATGGTCTGTATTAAGAATCCATTTATAAGACGGTTAAACCATATCTCTCGTATTAACTCGTTTCGCACAATGAATTGGAGTCGCTGAATACGTATAACGCCTCATTGTCGATCAGTTTAGCTACGGCCGTCTGTCCGTTTTAAGGCTATTCATGAAAAAAGTTTAATCTCTCCGCTGTTTAACCATCCTACCTACCCACTGTGTTTCTTAACTGTATAATCTCTCTAACCAATAACCACTCATCAGTTTTTTGACTTAACTTGAAAACGACATTATGAGGGCAACTGTATAAAAGAAAACGTGCAATGAGCTGTGTTTGGCTTTTTTTTTCCTTTATCGTATATCTGTATATGTGTTTTTTATCCTTTATTTGTAACAATTTTCTATTATCTTGATATCTTCCTTAAATTTATTCATCAAAGTTCTCGAGATTCAAAAATCATGTTTCCAACAAAGAGTTTAAATTTATATCCCAAAAATTACTAGGAACTGTGCTAATGTTGTACCTTTGAACAGGGCTCTAATATTAGGTCCATCAAGTTTTCCTTCTAATAATTTCGCTATAGTTAGGACATAGCTAAATTAGTCGAAAATCTCAAGTGATATAATAAAATGTGCTACGAACTCTAATTCAGCAAATCAAATACTAACAAGAAACATGGTAATTTTTTTGTGTGTCTATGTAATCAAAACACAAAGTAATAAAAATGTGTTCAGAAGGTTTAGTATCTCGAAATATATATGTTTACAGCTTATAAAAAACAGTCTTACTAAAAAACCTATTCTTATTTTTGTTATTATAATCTTTCTATATACTCACCGCATCATAGTTTTGCGCTGTTTCTTCTCCGTTTTCTTGATCAGATTCGTTTGAAATGTGTCGCTCTAGTTGTGCATGCTGAGGATAACAACCAACAATTTCAGGTCTGTCAACCAAAAGTAAAAACAAAAGAAATCCTGTACATCCAGTTATAATGCCAGGCACTATAAACGACAAGGCCCAATCACTTTCCACGAAATGTGCTGCAATAAGTGTACCCAAAATATTGCCAATTGAAGTATGACTATTCCAAATGCCGAATATAAGACCACGTTTTGACTTTCCAAACCAACGACCAACTAGTGTAACAACACCCGGCCAACCTGTGGTCTGAAAAATACCAGCACCGATTTGTACAAAAACAAAGTACCATATATTATGGATATTTGAAGTACGCGCAATGCCAAACATATAAGTAAAGATTCCGGTCATAATCATGCCCAATGATAGAAAATAGCGTAAAGAAACACGTTCGGCAACGAAACCAGACATAAACATTGCGATAGCGTACGTAAACAAAAATGCAGAATCCAACATGCCAAATAATGTTGATGCATTACTGCCATCTGCAAATATAGATTTACACTTAATAATTTAATTATCGTTTTCATTGATTGATTTACTTTTACTTACCAAATGGAGCATATCCACAGTCGGCATTCTTACTTGCATCTGTGCAGTTACCTTGCAGCACTGACTTAACTACAGATATAGGCTTTCGTGACAAATGATAGCATGTATAAGCCAGGAATGTCAGCACAAAAATTGAAATTTTAAATCTGCAAATTACAATAAAAAATGCATTTTATAAAATATACATACATATACTCAGATATTACTTACATCAAATCTTTACGCACACGTAACCTTGGACAACATTGGCGTGCAAATTTTTGAATAATGGTGACCCCAATGGGTATATTATGATTGTTGTTCATTTTGCGTGGACGCATATAATTACTTTAAAAACAGGACATAAACAATATTTCAATCAACCCGTGTATTGCTACAGAGTCTAATAAAAATGCACTTGGTTCCAGCTTAGTAGACTAGACAATAACTAAAACATTATTCAAATACAAAGTAATAGCGTAGAAGGGCAGTTAACCAAACAGACAAATCTTTTCAACTTATTTATCAGAAATTTTACACAGCGACGCCTGATTTTTAGTTATGATGGTTGTTTGTTGTTGTTGTTGTTATTATTATTCTTCTCTTATCGCTTTTCATGTGCGCACTTGTTACGCTCCGTGTTTGTACGTCTTCGATGCCCCTTTGTTGCTGTTATTGTCTGTTGAAGAAAGAAGATACCCACATATAAATTTGATATAATTAATGATTCATAACTTCTTTTTTATGTTTTAGCTATCTAGTTTGATTCGCCGCATTTGCCTTGACATTTATCTATTGCTTTGTTGGCAAATGCTGCATTTGGTCACAACATAAATTGCAAAATTATATTTATTTTTATATTCAAATGTACTCTTTTGGCCCACTTCCACATAAACAAATTTATTTGTTGTTTGATTTTTAGAGACTTTATTATCTCATAATAAAAATATTTGCATGTACGCCTTTATTTGTTGTTATTACCTTTCTGTAAAAATGTGTACGTCGGCGGCTTTCTACGTGTATTTGTTACATTATTATCAGCAGTAATAATTTTGCACAAAGAGGCATTATTTTACGGTCGAACTTCCTAATGTAATCGACAATGAGACAGGTTATATTGTAGCACTACTCGCACGTAGAACAGACGGATCTGCTCAATTTAAGCTGTACGCTTTTAAGTGCGAGCGAGACACTAGATAAACAAACAAATTTCTTCTTTAGTCATTCACAATAAATTCTAACATATTTAGGGCTGGAGAGTTTTATTATGGGTGCAGTGAAATTACATCTGAGATCTAATTTTTTTAACAGCTTTTTTGGAGGAAGCGTGAAATTTTATTTTGCTAAAAATATTTTGTTTTTCAGTTTTTGAATTGGTTCCTTTTTTTTAATTTGTCAAAACCCGCACCGTAGTTTGGAGGAATATAAGAGTGATAGCTTACTCAGCAATTCTAACTGTCAACGTCCAAAGTGTCTTAGTCTACTCGATCAAAGTGCAGGGCACACACATTGAAAGTGTTTTAATGTTTCTGGAGTGTCCCCTTCCTTAAAACTTATGCACGCTGTTAGTCTCTTAAGGTTTTTAAGGTTCAATCGAAGTCCAAATAAGCTAAAGAGGTGAAGTGATTTATAATATGGGCGACCCTAGCACTTATTACGATCTGTAACACGCCTGGCTGGGATCCACCTGATGAGCCCCGTCTACCCAGCGTGTAAGCTTGCTCGTTCCCGGGAACATCACTATACCCTGGGACCTATGAAAGGCAAAGTGTGTTGTGGCGACCAACAAGAATTAGTTGGTTTTTATATTCTCTAACTTGCTTAGATTTAAAAATCTGGTTATCCAGCGCTTTGACAAAATTAAAATCGATCTGACCCGAATCTCCAGTAGCTTGCGCGCTAATAGTACAGCATGGACTTCCGTCTGGCACACACTGCAGAGATCCGGCAGACGAAAGAACTCTTCCACTGCCGAGTCCTCCGAGTTTAACCCAGAGCCCACACCACAATTCATCTTAGACCCATCCGTGTAGAGTGGCAGACCAGATTCACTTTTCAGCAGCTTCGCCATCCAGTCTTGGCGTGAAGGAATTACGGTTTTTAAAGATTTAATAAAATCTGTAGTTTCGGACAAAAAGTCAGTAGGCCCACTTAATTATGTCGGGACTTTGAATAGAACCCTAGAAAACTTTTGGATGTTGTAGTTTTTTTTTGAGAGCCGGCCACTATGCTAGTTTGGAACACTATCCGAATAGTTTGGAATACGTGTGGAAAGCAATAATTGCATTATTCATATGTGATAGTAATTTTTCTTGTTTTATGCTACGCAAATGATCTAAGAAAATCGTAAAAGTTTCTGAAATTTAATTAGAAATTGGTTGACTTAATTAGCTTTGTTCTTCTATCAACTGTTCAAAGTACGCACGTATATTATATGTTTGTCGTGAAGTTTCTAAATAATTTTAAAGTACACATATATACAATATGTACATATTCTTCTTGATCTGCTTAACTGTTTTTCCTAGATATAGAACTTAAAGTGTGTTTGAACGCAAATAGTTTGAATCAAATTAAAAACAAAAAAATAACAAAAAATTTTACCTTAAGTCTGATATCAAATATTTTGCATTAAAAAATTTTGTTGCAATTAGTTTGACACACAAATATTTTGATCAAATTTGTACAATTTTTAGTTCCGTTTTTGTTTAAAATTCCTTTTGTTAAAACTCAATGAGACTTGAAACTATTTTCAATGCAATATAATAATTGAAATTTGTAAAAATTTGATTCAAAATATTTGCTTGTCCGAACAATTTACTATATCTTCCCTTTGAGTGTGAAATTAAAAAGAGAGCCTATTTCCTACGTATTTAAAGGTCATTATTTCAATGTCTAGTTAAGCACTTACAGGTAGTTACTACATATATATTTAACTTCTAGTTAGTGCTCAACTCGACAATGAAAAGATGGCCGTAAATCTATGCAAAGCGTCATTTCTCCGCCCGCTAGTTTTGAAGTAATGAATGAAACACAGTTTCTTTTTTTTTTTTGTATATTTTTGCTTGAAATAATATTTTTCAAATATATTCTTTGTTAGCAAAATAATTGCACAAATTATATACGATAAATTTTGAGTAATGAAATCTAGATAAAATGTTGATTGTAGAATGACGAGCTTTGTTCCCCAATTACAATTCGCTGGTCTATTAAATGAAATCAATAGAACTTTAAATCATTATTCGACTACAAATGTCAATGGATAGATACTACTTAAATAAGAATATTATTTATTTGAAAAATTTGATACCGTTGTAGTTGTAACGAGGCTGCGCAGTAAAATCAATCAAAGTAAAGGATCAACCCAAAATTTTATAAATTTAAAATTAACTCATTGAAATGTGCTTATAGAAAAGTTGTACACGGCGCCTGTGGCAAAATAGCAAATGGCGAGAGTTGATTGATAAGTAAATTAAATTTTAAAGCATTCATGTACGTGTTTACATATTTCTAAAAGTAGGTATATATATATATATGTGTTTAAATCTAATGTTAAATTTTAGTTTGACTTCTTTTATCTTTTAAAAACTTAAACTAGATATGCATGCGTTATCACTGCGTTTACGTTTTTTTTTTTTTTTTTTTTTGTATTTACAATAAACAAAAAATAATAATAAAATACCAGATAAGTAGAACTTAATGATTTTTTTTTATACTCTTCCCACTTAGTGTGAATAGTACATTCGTTTACCATGATAATTCCAATAAAGCATATACCAACGCATTATGTTTATATTGTTTATCACTTCGACCAGACAAATTTAGCGAGCAATGTATTTGTTTTGAGAAAATTCTGTTAAAAGACATTTTGACAAAGTGGAAAAAAAAGTATTCAATTAAAAAAATGAAACTGTATCTACAATATGAAAACAAATTGAAACCTAATTTTCTAATAAAATGAAAAAAGAAAATTAAACCAAACCAATCTGGTATTAAAATGGAAATAAAAAAAAAAAAAAAAAAATAAAAAAAAATCGTTCACGCAATGATGATACGCGTTCATAATTCATCCAATTACTTAGTGTTTTCTATACACCGTTTTCCAAATAGTTCAATATTTGTTGTGCTGTGCCAGCAATTGCATATCCGTTAGATATTTTATAATGTGCACTTTAGCTTCAGCTTTCTGACGCACGCCTAGCGTGTTGAGCATATCGGTGACTACCATTCCAAAGGATTGATCCTCGGCGCTGACAGCCTGCGACATACTGTTTTGGAAAATCTTAATCGTATTAAGCATATTATCGCTGTGTTCCTCTTCGCCACGTTCGCGTTTTAGTGGTGGCTCATAGAAATATGGCTTCTGTTCTTTATTGCCTGCAGCAGTCAATTGAGTGTCGCCTGTAACTGTAATTTCTGAATTTGAACTTGAGTGTAAAGCTTGCACAAAATTATAAAGTAATTGGTAAAGTAAAATAAAAACAAATAAAATCATCGCTTTAAGCAATGCAATGAATGCAGCAATGCTCTTGCAAGATATACATACCGTGTGGATGTGTAAGAGCCTGCGCTGACGTGGTAGCGCTTCCATTAAAAGGTTGCGCAAATATATCAACAACTGTTTGTTGTTGCTGCGGCTGTTGCTGTTGATTTGGATCTACTTGTGCAACTTGATTTGAATTGGTTTGACCGTTTGAACATTTACCAAGTAAGGATTCGCGATATTGTCTGAAAGAGTTTATTTTATTTCAAAACATTAAGCACCATAGCCATACAAGTTATCAATCTTTGTACGTACCTTATTGAATCCACAAGAAACTGCATCTGCTTAAAGTAACGCCATCGGGATTCCTGACAGAGCTTCATTTCTCGCGCAAATTTGTCTCGTAAACTCTTCCATCGTTTGGTGCATTTTTGTTCTGAAATCAAAAGAAATTCTTTAAAATAAATTTTCTTAATTCGAATCTGCTATACGCTTTAGTCCCCCCTTAATCTTTGGATTTGAAACGGTGTACAAATAAATGGTGACAATCTTGTTCTCCATATTGTTTATGGAAAATTATTTTCCATTAAATTATTATGGAAATTATTATGTTCATCAACGGGAGACCATTTAAAAAGAAGAAGTTTGCAATGCAATGTGGCTGCAAAAATCTACCACATAACAGCGTAAGGCGAAAATTTAGAAGATAAGACAAGTGCTCTAGAGAGTATTATTATTGTTTGGATGAGTTTGACAATAACTAACTTTACATTTCAAATGGCGGAGCCTAGTGTACAAGAATCGAGGAAAACTTATCGCAATATAGCACACAAGCAATCGAATCTCTTCGACAAAATTCATTGAAGGGTCTGGAACGAAAAACCCTTGACAGGAAGCAAGTGCATTGCTGAAAATAATCTCGTTTTTCTATTTTCTACTGTTAAAATGGAGACAATTTTTTTAAACGAAAATCTTATAAAACAACAAAAAATTAATTAAACTATGATTTCATATTTAAATTAATTTTATTCTTTGTCAAATTTTTAATATTAAGAAGATTAATAAGAAATCAAAACAAAACCTTATCAAGTCCACAACTTTGTAGAAGTAGAAGCAGCATCCAATTGATGCGTTTTTTTTTTTTTTTTTGCCAAATAAGGCTGCGATTATCGTCAGCCGCAGCGTTTGACGAAGGCGTCAACTTCGACGCTTTATATAGAGCAGTAGCACTGTCGTAAGCGGCACCTCCATAATTCAATTGGCGCCAAAATTTATCATTAAATGATTCTAAATCAAATCGTGCATAATAAATACACAATCCAAATGCAATGTAAAATTTTTTAAGGTTTTCATATTTCCTAAACAAAAAAAAAAAAAAAAAAAACAAAAAATGAAAAAACAAAAGCAAGGATAGCCAAGGAGAAAGTTACATACAATTGTGTGCATATGAAAACACATCAAAATAAAAACCAGCAGCGACGCAATCACCCGGGCCACGACGACAAAGTCTGCAGAATAAGGCAAAGCAGCAAAGTACAGCAACTTCAAAAAATCGCAGCTGCGAACAGCACTGCACTGCCTCTCTGCCACCGTAGACTTCGCAGTTGTCTACAATTTAATTGTCATGTCCCTTCAACCCCCGACGTTCGCAACGAACGAATGTAGAAGACTTGTTTTCTGCTACTGCGTCGTAGCGCCTCGGCTCGTTCGTTTGTTCGTTCATTTATATTCTTGTTCGTCGTTGTCGTTTTGCGTTTTAATTCACTTGCTGTGGCGGCTGCTTTAGCCCCATATTTAATCAATTTCTTTTCTTTTTTTTTTTTTTTTTTTTTGTTTTCTTTTACAATTTGGTTGTCCAACGAACAGAACCAATACACACACTGTTTACTTACCAGGAACACCAAGTGTCTCAGCAATTTGCTTCCAGGTTTGCGCCTTTCGTACAAAATGTTTATAATTGTAATGGGAACGATCGTAAATGACTGGATTCATTTTGACAGCTTCGATTAAATTTAAGTCGAATTGCTGCTCTAGATTGGCGTCCAGTTTATCCATAATTATCGATAAGGAATACAGCTTTGCTAGATTAAAGAAATCGCTTGTCTTGGCGCCTCAAAATAATAATAAAACTTTTTCGCTGCTACGAAACTTCGCTGTCGCTGCGCAGTGAAACTTTTTGTCTGTGAAAGCCAGCCGAGAAATTACACAAGCGACGACGCGACGACAAAAAATGGCCGACCGAGGCAGAGGCAGTACGTCAACGTTTATAGTGGCAGCGCAGCTGTGTAAAGGTTAGAGAGAGATTTGTACAGAAAATTTTGAACAGCTGCAAAAATTGTGTGAGCGAAAGAAAATTGACAATAGTACACGCACAGTGTTGTATTTGTGTAAGTATTTTTTTCTCACTCTAAATATAGAATGTGTAAGCGGGATAACCATATTATTATTACTTACAATTTACATGTAAAATTTACATACGTAAGTACAAATATAAAAAGTAGGTATTCAAAACAATACATCGTATTTCTATCAAAATAATGAAAAACTAATGGTTTAATAATTAGGCAAATTAACACTTCAGTACCCTTTGCTTCTCAGACAACTATATTTTTATGTTAACATTTGATAAAAAGTTATCGTTATCGAAAACCTAGCTCCGAGCGAGCGAGATGAATACATAGTTCAAATTGCAGTACAGATTGCCGACATCCCATTGTCAGCTGGTTATTGTTATGTTTTTTAGGATAATTGTTATAGGATTATTAAATTGTTAAATAATATGACTGAAAATCAAAAAAATAATAGTAAAGAGAGTATCAGCTCTGTGTTAAAAGATACTTGGGCTGTAAGTTAATTGGGAATGGCTTTTATAGACTTAAAGTTCATAACATTTTGATTCAGATTCGTCCATGTGAGGTATACAAAGACGAATATGACGATTGCACCAGCATCAAGGCACGTTTCCACCAATACTTTGTGCATGGTAAAAATACAGATTGCTCACAGTGGTTAACAGACTATGAAAATTGTCAACGTTATGAAGAATCAAATGGTAACGATGTAGTATCTGGTGCAGCCATAATAAAAAGCGAAGAAGAACGGCGGAGAGTACGTTTAAATGCTCACTTTGGCAATGATACATGGCGTCGGAGGACACAGCCTCCTGAGGACTGGGCGAAACCGCTACCGGAAGCCTTTGCAATCCGTAACAAGAATACTTTTCTTGAAGCTAAGCAAATGGAGTTGGAAGGTCGCGCAGTACCAACAGAAAATGAGAAATCCTACTGTAGCATTATGTAAATACTTTTTTTAAATAGAATATTTAAAATTTATACATTTAAAAAAAAAAAATTGGAAATATATTGTTAAATTTCACAAATCAATGTTTAAACTTTAAAACTTAACAAAAACAGAAAACTCTTAACTGTTTAATTTTGACAAAGTATTAGAACTAAAAAATATTAGAGAAGCTTAGCTCGGTTCCTCCATCATATCTTTCATTATAGTCTTCGCTGATTCTGGCGCGCGTCCAATTAGATACAAAAAATTAAAATACCAGTTAATGCAACGCAACTTAAAGGAATTAGTCCTGAAAAGATTGTATGTAACAATGATAAAATCTTTATTTTAGCTTTGAGACTGCAAGTTGCCTACCATAAACAATATTCAAAGTAGGCGCGATGGCAAATCCATCTCATAAATTGCATAGACGACGTATAGTTTGATTCTTTATAGATACATCTTTGCGCATAACGAGCCATTACACCCGGTCGATCCACAACATCGCCGTGATGATGTCCAATAGCGCGAACGGTATTTAAATTTCTGAAAAAGAAATTCAAGCAAATTCAGTAAAAAGAATGTACATATATATTAGATGGCATTTTTAAATAAATACCTTACAACAAATAGCATATTACGTGGCATTTCCCTCAAGGTACTCATTATTAATTCAAAATTTTGAGCAGCAATTTTTTGCATATACTCTATATCCTTTTCTGTTAGTTTGCTAGCTACACGACCACCACGTATGCGTATTGGCTGTTGAAATAACACCTCTGCAAATTTCATATGATCCTTGATGCCAAGTTTATGTGCAGCCAACGACATCTTTCTTTCGTCGCGAAGCACAGTAGCTACCCAAAATTCACAAAGTGGTTTTCGCACTTCAACTGGTACCTCTTCATAGAGCCCATGATCTAGCAATATAATTTCAGCTTCGCCCTGTCGACCACCTTTCTTAGGCCGCACAAAAACTACAAACGAAACAAATGAAATATGTTCGAAGTAGTCCGTTTAGTGATTGTACCTACTATTCCCCGGATGCGGATCAGCGTGCACAAAGCCCGTATTAAAGATTTGTTCAGCAAACATTTTAAACAATTTCACATCAATTTCTCGTATGTTAAGTTTGTGTTTCTTAATTTCACAAATGTCACTGATCTTAAAGCCATCCATCCATTCAAGAGTCAAAACACGCTGAAAAATATATATAGAAAAAAAAAACTATCAATGAGTAACAACATTAAACTTTAAATTGGCTAACCTACTTCTTTAGTATAATCCCAATAAACTTTAGGTACACGAACATAAGAAAACTTTTTCAAATCCGCAGCGCAACGTTCTGCGTTTTTTCCTTCGTTTACAAAATCCATTTCATAAACTAAATTCTTACGCAGATCCTTCAGAATCCAACCGAAATTATAACCACTGAAGAAGAATTCAACAACATTATGGAGAAAGATAATAGTACTTAGGTCGCTGATAAAACGTCTTTGTAAATCAGCATATTGCACTTTAACTGCTACCCTCTCTCCCGACTTAAGTCTAGCTCTAAACACCTGCGCTAGGCTAGCTGCTGCAACAGCTTCATAGTTGAATTCAGAATAAATATCTTCTGGCTTGCGACCAAAATCTTGAACGAATACCTTACGCACATCATCCGATGTTGAAGGCAAACATTCGTCTTGCAACTTGGCCAACGTTGATGTATACTCTTTGGGCAGTATATGATTGATCGCAGCGAAGCCCTGTCCGACTTTAATGTATAGACCACCGTTGACGAGACAAGTATAAAGCAATCGATCCGCACTCTTCTGATGTACAGCTTTGAGCTGTGCTTCATAATTTGGATCGTCTTCGTTCAGTAGCATGTAATCGATGCATATTAATGTTGCAGTTTTTAATGAACGTACAAATCGTATCGTGGAACCACTATAGACAAAGTTATTAACTACACCGTCGTATGTAACAAACGTGAGAGCACCTGCAACTAAACTCAACCGTACAAGTGGTAGACGCCGTACATTTGTTTTACGAGTTGGAAATACCTGACGCTGCGCAAAACGCTCACTCTTAAAAGAACGCTTGCTAACACCTACAGCGGAGGAGTTTAGCAAGCGCCGCTAAGGATGGAAAATTCATTGTAAGACATTTTTAAAATATTTTTTTTGTAAACAAACTTACACAATTTGTAAGAAACATATTTTTATTATAATTCGTAAATGTGTTCAATTCATTATCAAAATAAAACACAGTGTTGTAAAATTTGCACATTTTATTATCAACTATTTTTGTTTAACAATTACACAGCACTACATTATAGTACTACGTTTTTTCTTTGGTTGCAGCAAAATAAATTCGGTTTATTGACATAAAAAATGTTTAGGAAAATATGTCTACTTGGATTAGATGTTCGAATAACAAAATACGCACTTGAAACAAGGTCAGGAGGTAATTAAAAGTTACATAAATTTACTTGACATAGCTGCAGTTTCTTAACACAAAACAGCTGGCAATGCGATTGCCATTCAATTTGTTTTCCATGACACATGAACTTGAAATTATTTAACTAATTCGCTATTTTTAAACATGTAAACATTGTAATTGCAGTCATGCCACTTTACGAACTTATGCAACTGGTACGCAACGATCCTACATCACATTCAATGATCTGCGTAATAAAAAGCGACAATATATCAAAAAGGAGCTAGTCGGGTAAGTTTAATTCTATTCAATTAATTAGTTTGTTAACTACCTCTTTAATTTCTTAACAGTTATTCCATGCACGAAATGTATGAAGTGGTCGCCGATGTAACAAACTACTACAAATTTGTGCCATATGTAAAGAAATCGCATGTGCATAGTCATTATCCAAATGGTTTTAAAGCTGACCTAATCATTGGTTTTCCACCGATAAACGAAATTTACACATCCAATGTATCGCTCAATGAGCCATACTTGGTGCGTTCTGAGTGCTTTGACGGGCGTCTTTTTTAATTATTTACTCAATGAATGGCGTTTCAGTCCCGGACTCAAAGATATACCGCAATCTTGTGTGCTTGACTTTAAAGTGGCATTCGAATTTAAGTCGCTGCTGCACAGTAATATTGCAAATTTATTTTTTGATGTAATTTGCGATCAAATGGAAAACGCCTTTATTGCTGAAGTAAGGCGTCGCAATGGTCCGGCATCGATTAGGTCACATGTGCTTAGTTCGCAACGTTCTTGACCAAGGTTTGATTTGCCAAAATGATGATGGGAAATGTTAACCGGAAAATGTTCTATAGCCGTTTAAGTCTAATGTTTTAATATATTGTGATTATATTTTTTAAAATCTTTAATATTTTTCTTTCTTTTATTATAAAGTTGTTAATATTTATTTTGTTGTATTGTACAATTTTTTTGTTTTTGTAAATAAATATATTTACTAAAATAAATAAACAAAAATTTATAAAACTAAAACCACACCGCGTATACAAATTCTTCTTCAAGAAGAATCATTTTAAGTAACGTTTATTTCTACAAAAAATAAATACTAAACGCATTATACAATCAAGACATCTTATAATAATAATGATTTGTAAGTCTCGTTAAAATATTTTGTTTTTTTAGTAATTGACAATTTTTTATGCATTTAAATAAAAATTTAAACCATACAAAACAATTAATTATAAATAACTGGAATGGCAACATTTAAAAATAGACGAATTCTACTAGATATCCTTTTTTTACGATATGCAATCTAGAATTCTAACGCTGTTTGGCAGTTAGTATTACTTCTTATACTAATTTTCATTATTAATTAATAATATTATTTCGTTTCTTAATATTTTCACGTAGGTATTTTTTTTAAATAGTCATCATTTCTCTACGTCTCTAAACTGGTTCCAAGTGTTGGAAATATTGTAAGCTCTCTAGAAATATTCTTACAACGTGTACAATAAACACTATCGAGCTGAACTACTACTAGATAAACATAAGTATCTAAGACTACAACATAAATACATATTATGATAGTTCTCGCTAAACAATTTTACAGTTAAATATTGTGATGGCATTTAAAAAATATTGTACAGCAAAAATTATGCGTGCAAATAGGTATAAGAACCCTGCACAGTGCACAGTTGTCTATAACACTGTGAAACGATTCATGATTACTCATGAGTATTCTTCAATACTCAAATCGATTTTTTTTATGCAATTGTTTACAGATTCAGTGAGTCAAGCTTTAGCATGAGCTATTTTATGCAAGGATTTCGTGTGAACTTGTGCAGTGTTCTAGGTTGTATGTACTAGTTACGTAATACAATGTACGTATATACTAAAAAAATTTACTTATACATAATTTCGTATTTAAATAGTTTAAAGCGTTAAAAACAAGTTTTTAAAAACAGTACATAAAATTAAGCACAAAGAGCAGCACCCGGATATAATATTAATAAGTTAGTTTAAAGCAAAAAGTAAATAATTATTTTTTTTTCTACAGATGCCAAAGTTCTAAACTGTTTGACAAACAAACATTCATATACATACTAGTGACTAATGTTAATTACAAATAACATTTAATAGAAGTAAGTCCGATAATATCACTTTTGAGTCATCATTCGCTTTTAGTTATGTTTAGCACGTTTACCAAACATATAACCCTTCCAACGTTCCGCTGTTTTTGCTATCAACGGATCGCTATCAATGGTGGCAAGTAGCAGCAACTGATTAACATGCGTTGCATGATATTCCCAGCGTGCCAAATTCGGTGCAACTCCTAAGCTTAGATGCCGTAAATCATAGCTAGTACCAGAGCCGGTATCGTAGAGTAACAACATTTTTTTTAGCGAGTACATGCCCTGGTTAAAAAGTTTGTTTGCTTCGCGTGCAATGCTCGGCGGTGCGGTTGAGTTGAGATCATAAAGTCCCAGTAGTGAATAAATAAAACCATTTAGCACAAACGAAGCCGGAGTGGTTGGGTACTCTTCATACCTTAAATAGAAAGTATTTTATAATATTTCAAATCAATTTAAATCATTTCATTTCACTTACCAATAGTATTTATCCATGAATTGTGCCAGCACACCACCATCATTTGAGTTGACACGGTATGGTTTGAGACCACGTGAAGCAGCTTTTAAGAAGCGTGTATCTCCGGAATGCCAATATGCGCGCGATAGTACAGAAATAGCATGTCCCTGACCCATAGCCGAAAGCCAGCCAGCTTCTAATTCTACAAATCCGTTTAGGCTGCGACGCACTGGATTGGGCCAGCCGCCAGTTTTATCGTCTTGATTGTTAACAAACCATTCCGCAGCATCGTAAAAATGTGCCAGGTGATCATTTGTGGAGAATGTGATGTTATCATAGAAACCAACACCAAGAAAAGCAATCGATTGTACCTCCAAATCACTGCGTCGTATTTTTAAAGGAGATTTACGCTCGCCCAGCACTATGCCCTTTTGTACATCGATATGTAGATCACGCGTTATGTGACGCCATTTGTTCAAAGCGGACACACCCATTCCGTAGTATATATTCGATTCTTGCACCGAAATTTGAAAATCAACTGGTATATAGTATAGATTGTATGTTATTTTAGTCTCGCGATTTTGCAAAGTAATCATCACGCTGCTGCTGTTAGTGACTAAGAGTAGATCAAGACTTAGCAAGAGGTCGATTGTTTGATTGAACGTAATTCTGATGGCGCTATCAAATGATATTGCTGTCTCATATTGAACTACACTTGTATTGAATTTCGGGTGCCAGATACGCGTCATGTTACTAGAATTCGGTGTTGTCCAGTCCATTTGATTAGCATCGGCATCTTCGAGTACACGCACGCGCGGCGGTGGCTCCGTTAATTTCTTGCTGTAGTGTGCAAGTGCAAACTGTGCAATTTGTGTCGGATAAAAATAACCACGTAAGTCCCATTGTGTACTTACGGGTACACCTTCTGCTGCGCTTATACATTTGACACGATCACGTACCTCGACATTGTAGTTCTCAAAGTACATAAATACACCTGTCGGATCGTATTTTCCCTTTGGTACATTAATCTTGGCCGAACTGTGCATCCAATGAAATTTTGCTTTGCCTTCGTCCACAGTTGTAACGGAGCCGCTTATATCAAAATATCTACGCAAAAACGAGAACGGCACATATACTTCATTTGCATCTTCATCGCGTTTACAGTGCACTACTGTATCAGCCTGATTGATAAGGCAATCTATATCCTGCAGTGTTGTTGTTTCCTTAGTGCCATCGCCGGCACTAACATTCTCATTTAGCAACGAGTTACTACTTTGCACAGCAAAGCGTCTATCCCAGCGCATAATATCATTTGGAATTGAGAACTCTGCACAGCGCATATAGACGCACGTAATTATGACCACTGCAGCGGTCAGTAGCAGTAGCACCGCTTTCAAGTTAATGCGCATGATAAAGAAAACAAGTGGTTCGTGCTGCTGCAATGATTATATTAAACTGTTTTAAATAATTTTATAATATATTTCTTTTATTTCTTCTAAGTTAAAATGCTTATCAGCATTAAAAATTCATAAGAAAAGCCTAGCGGCTGTAGCGGCTAGCGTTTATGTGTAACGAAACACTGCTCTGCTATGGAAAATACAAGTAATTAAAATGTGATTAAACAAAAAATAATGTTGCTTATCTTCTATTCTATGTCTGCAATCGTTAAGCTGAGCTCAAAGACACAGCGCGATATGAACAGGTTCGACAGGTAGAATACATACATATATATATACATAAATTTTTTTTTTTTTTTTGCATACCTTTACAGTCTGTGGTGTTGCGTTGATACGCTGCGGCCGCACGGTGTATTGATATTCGCAATTGCTGTTTAATTCGTGGGTGACATGATTTGCTGCTGTGGCAGCTGCTGCATTTTTGTTTGCTCTATTTACATGCAACGCAAAAGGATTAGACATTGGATAGTAACAAAGTCAAAATTAAGTTCTTATTTTTGAAGTTAAAAATTTGAATAATTTAAACTGCTTTTTGTAGTTATCGTTGGACATTTTCTTATGCCCTTTTAATTTGTTTGCTCACTAGATTTTTTTACAATATGCACATCGACATATGTATTAATAATGCATAAAGTATGCATATTCATATTAGCCACTTTGCGTATTTTATACGTTTAATAGAAAAACAAAATCAACAGTAATTTATTCAATAATTTAGATTTTGTTGTCAAAGCCAACTAAGCCAGACTTAATTATTAATTATTGCACCTTTTCATAGGAACAACACAAACTAATGCGAACAGCTGTTTTAGATACAAATAGACTAAACAGACTGTCTGCGCAAACTGGTTGTACGACACGTCGTCGTCGTAAGGAACACATACTATGCAGACCAAATTTATTCAGACAAAATCGCCTGTTATTGTTTTTTAATATTTAAATTCTTACGAAAATATTATTTTTTCTTATTTAATTTTTAATCAATTCGAACATACACAACGTCTACGAAAACCGAACAAAAATCAAAAGTGTTGCATTTTACTCAGACGTAGAAGCAGACAAATACAAGTTTGCTCAGTCGGTCTGTGTACCCCACACACTAAGAGAGAGAGTGAGAGAGAGAGAGCGGCTCCTCTTGTAGAAATCAATAAAAAAATGTTTTGTTTACAAAAATAAATTTGTAAAACTGTATATGAATTAAATTATTTATTATTACTTTAAGTGTTCAAAATGCTGGGAAAAGTATGTGCAATATTAATGCTCTGTGTTGTAACACTCTGCTATGCATCAAATGGCGATCGTACAACATTTTTTCACAACTGCAGACAAAATTGCGAAAGACAAAATTGTTCTGCAGGTAAGCTTGAGTAATTATCTTAAAAATTATCAATAATTTTTTCTTTTTATTTGATATTAAAGATGGCCTCGAAATACAAGAACAGGCAATCAAATATTATCACCAGTCAATTTTCGATAAACTCTTTCAATGGACTTGTGCCGATGAATGTCAGTACGGCTGTATGTGGCGCACGGTTTTTGCGTTTTTTGAACGCGGCTGGCCAATACCACAGGTATGTGTCTTTTTTTCTATCTTCAGCTTCTTTTATCACAAATAAATTTTTTTTTTTTTTTGGACAATATCACAGTTCTATGGAAAATGGCCCTTTTTACGTTTATTTGGCATGCAGGAGCCAGCGTCTGTGCTATTTTCCATAATGAATTTTTATGTACATTTACGCATGATGCGTAAATTTCGGCGTGAGGTACGTGTAGATAGTCCATGCTATAAGGTCTATCATTCATTTGCGTTTGTAAGTAAACCGTATACAAGAAACAAAGAATCAACTATGCATATCTTACAACACGCTTTTGCTTTTAGGTTTGCCTGAACGGTTGGATTTGGTCTGCAATCTTTCATACGCGGGATTTTGATTTAACGGAATTATTGGACTACGCCTTTGCCTATTCCATTGTACTAGCAACACTGTATTGTATGGTTTTGCGGTAAGTATGATGCATTCAAAAATTTAGGTAATTATGCATTAATAATCCAATCTTCACAGTATGCTACATAAGTTTTCACTATTTCTACGCGGCATAATTACTTTGGCGTTTATATCGTTCTATCTCAATTACTTTGCGTATCTGAGTGCCGGCAAATTTAACTACAATTTTAATATGAAAGTAAATATTGCTACTGGTGTTCTGTCGGCACTTGGTTGGTTCATTTGGTGTTATAAAGTGCGCGAACGGCGACCCTACTATAAAAGAGTACTTCGTTTCTATGTACTCTTACTCTTGGCTATGAGCTTAGAGTTGCTCGACTTTCCGCCTATCTTATGGATGTTTGATGCACATGCATTGTGGCATTTGGCGACCGTGCCTATCGCACCCTTATTATATGATTTTATGATTGAAGACTGTAAAGCACTGAGAAAGGAGAAACAACTACAACTTGGAACAGATTACTACAATAAGCATATCTGATGAGTTCATAATATATGATAGTTAAAGCTATGCATGTAATCTAAACATTAATTTGCTTCTACTCGCATTTGTTCTAAAGTAGCACTAGATCTTACAATTGTAATAATTTGTATTTTTAATAAAGTATTCTTTACATTTGTCCGCATTGTGATATCGTAACCGGTAGTTTTGGCTTATTATTTGGTCCTGTTGGAACATTTTCGATTTTTCGCATAATAAGCAAACCATCTAATACTCGACCGAAGACGACATGTTTACCATCAAGAAAATTACATTTTGCACAGGTCAGGAAAAATTGACAACCATTTGTATCTTTGCCGCTGTTGGCCATTGAGAGCAGTCCTGGTGAATCGTGTTTAAGCGTAAAATTCTCGTCATCGAAAGTATTACCATAAATGCTCATTACACCGGTACCGTCGCCCTGCAAGTAATATACATATATGTTTTACTAAAATGCACCATTTGGGCAATCATATCAAAACTTACGTGCACGAAATCTCCGCCTTGTACCATAAAATCCTTTATAACTCTATGAAAACTAGCGCCTTTATATCCCATTGGTACACCATCCGGACGATACTCGCCAGTGCATAATTGTCGAAAATTTTCCGCTGTTTTGGGTACAGTGTCTGCGAATAATTCAAATAGCATTCTTCCGATTTCCTAAAAAACAAAATCTTGTTTAGTAAGTGGCACCCAAAAAAAAACATCATCTTTACTTACTGTTGTGCCCACGGAGACGTCGAAAAATACCACTGGATTATTGGGATTACGCAGTTGCGATTGTATTTGATTCCAGGTCGGCATTATTGTAATTTAAAAATTCTTTTTTTTTTTTTGAATAAATAAAATTAAATAAATGCTTGTAGCCGGCAACGTTTGTAAACGTTTAAAAGTGAGGCAAGATCTATCTAACTTTGTTCCACTTACGAGCAGACAAAAATAACAATGTTATTGTTCTTTCTCGCTCGCACATTGCCTGCTTTGCTCGCACCTATCTGGTACTCGACACGCGCGAGAGAGAAAGCAATACAATGCTGCTCAGCATGCAAGGCTGCCAACCTACTTTGCTGAGCAGCTGTCAATTCAGCTGTTGTCTGCCGCACGTGAAATTGTTTTGTTTACGTTTTGGTTTTGCGCTTGTATTTCTGTGTTTTAAAATTTAATACGTTTTTTAATTAAAAAATTATTAATCGGGTAAGTTTTAAGTGATAAATATTTTATTTTGGTATTAAGTACTCCATGTCATTTGGGTGTTTACAAAATTGGTGTTCTCTACGAAAAGAATTTCTTATTTCAATTTAGCATTTGCTAAACCATAAATTCAGTCTAATTGTACAAGAAATCGAATTATATCAAATAATATCAAACTCATTACGCGACTAATACACGACAAACGCACGATCTCCATCTAATGCCATATGATGGAGATCGTGTATGTACAAATAGCTTTACTCTTCTCTATATTCGCCATATGACCTCGCTGAAGCTTTTGATACAATGCTTTAAATTTATTCTAGTATTTTTTACTTTTAAAATCGTACGTTCCTGATTGTCGAATTTTCATTACAAAAAATAGTACCAGCGTTTGACCGGACTGACTATAAAGCTGACTCGTCCCGTATGGCAAGAGAATAGGTCAGTCACTGACCACCACTGGGTCGCCCCTGCATCGGCCGTAACTAGATGGTCAAAAATAGTGCTAATCACTTAGTGCCAGGTCCTGATTATAAAGTGGATTTATAAAACGTAGCATTCACGTTCGTGATGTTTTTGGTGTGTCACTATCACTGCGTTCAACCTGGCGTTTTCCAGATGAAGTACAAATACTTTCTTTAGAAGGTCTGAGTTAAAAGATTTACCGTAGTGAAACATTCCAAGATGATTGCGTGCCAGTTCCAGCAAACTTACAGCAAAACCTTCCTGTTCCTTTATTTCAATGTCAAGAGTGCACCACCCTCTAAAAGCCCAAATATAGTACATAGTAAAACAGTGATTTTGTAAAAAGATAACGTCCACCTGATTTGCATTTTTCCTGTTGATTACGAATCTGATATCTATATTTTTCTATCTGCTCTCAATTTCGACAGAATTGGGGCCAAAGTCGTAAAAAACAATCTTTTTTTGGCGTGAAGGGTATATTCAGTTTGTCTGAAAGTTTGTAATGCATTGATGGAGCCATCGTAGATCCTATAAAATATATATATTCTTGATCACCTTGACGAGACGAATCGATCTAGCCATGTCCGTCTGTCTATCCGTCCGTCCGTCTGTCCTTCTGTTTGTTTCTTCGCAGTTGTTCGGTCAGTTCAAAAGATATTAGGCTGAAATTCAGAACGTAAGCTTTTCTCTCCAACGACTAAAACAAGTATGAAAATGAAAGTGCCACGCCCATTTTTAGGTATAGCCCACATATAAACTTACCTTTTTTCGATTTTTGTATGAAAAAAGCTATTATTCATGAATGTATACACTCCACATTAGGCTTAATAGCCTTGATTTACACCATTAAACTTGAAATAACTACCTAAAATTGGATCTTCAATAAATTCTATCGACAAAGAAAAGCATTTAAAAATTGTATTTGACAATGCATGAAAGATACAAGATACCTCAGTCCGGTAGTGCTGCATCTAATTGCAACAAATTAAAGCAAATTTCTATATTTGTCTTTTATTGCTAACGAAGGAAAGCAAACATTTAATTTTACAAATGTTTTGATTGAAACGCTCACTAAAACAGACACATCCAAGGCGTGTATCAATTTAATTGACAAAGTAATCGATCAGTTAGAAAAAACAATGAACAAATGTTTTTTGAACTATAAATTACGATTCTCTTTTATTACATAAAAATAATATTTTTCTTTTGTTTTTGTTTTCTTTTTGTTTTGTTGTTTTAATGTTTTACAATGTGAAATATGTTTATACAATAAATAAAATCGGTGAGAGAGAATACAATGAGGTGAAGGTTTCTGTGTCAGAATTTGATGCAACGTTCGATACAATTGGACGCAGTTTAGGAACACACAATAATCTCCTTCCAAAAAATTCAGCAATGTTTTGGTGACTTATAAGACTAGAACTACAATTTACAGACTATATTTTATCATTTAAATACTTTCCAAAGTAAAATAATTGAAGCTGTACTTTTGGTTGCTTCAATTGCTCGCCTCATCCGTGTCCACATCTGCGATACCTTTCAGCTTATTTGAATTGTTATTATTATCAGCAGTTGCCTTAAGAAAACTCTGAAGCATGGAATTCGAATCGACAACCAAAATAGGTGTGCAGCCGTCCTTAAGATGTTCACTTTGACTTTCGTACATTTCACGCGATATGCTACGCGTAAATGAGAAACGTAACGATTTTGTGCGTGTAAGTTTCTTTTTAATGGGCGGTTTGCCAGTGACAGGCTGTTGTGGCTCCGAGTTGCCCTTTTCCTTTTCAGGCGTTGTTGGTATTGAGCTTATTTCTAAATTAACATCGCGCAAGATATCCTCGGCAAATGTTTTTATTTCAGTCCACGCATCGACTATATCTTTTTCTGTAGCATGTTCATATGTGACGCAGAAACGTATGGCGTATTTGCCATTGACTAACGATGGAATCATATGCATCTTGCCCGAATGATTGATATGTGCTAATAGTTCTTGATTATAATTGTCGGCAGCTCTGTTAAATTTAGATGAAAAAATTGATTAGTTTAAAAAAATAAAAGAAAACATTTCCCTAATTAATTTACCTCATACGAAAGCAGACTAATCCAAGACGCACATCATTTCGCACCTCAAAACGATCATCGCGTCGCACTAACATCTCGAATTTCTTGGCAAGTGCCATGTGATTGCGTATGTAGGCCTGTAGACCCGAGATTCCATAGGTGCGGAATACAAAATACAATTTGAGTGCGCGAAAACGTCGACTCAGCGGTATGCCATAATGTCTATAGTCAATGGCCTTGTCATGCTCGTGTTGCAGATACAAAGGATTTACATTCAATGCTGTTTTAAGGCACATAACATCGCGTACCCACATTGCAGATGCATCGAAGTTTGTAAGCAGCAGTTTATTTGGATTTGTATTAAACGAATCGGCATATTCCAATCCTTCGGAAAATACACGCATCTCAGGCAGTATAAAGGAATTACCTGCATAAGCGCCATCCACATGAAACCATATGCTTGGCACCTCTTTGCATACTTTTCCGATTTCTGTGAGATTATCGAAAGCACACGCACCAGTTGTTCCGACCGTTGCAACCACAAAGAATGGTGTTAAGCCGGCATTGGCATCATTTTGTATTGCTTGGCGTAGTAAATCGACACGCATGCGCCCCTGTGCATCAGCTTCAATTATGCGTAATTTGACCAGCGCCATTTTGGCAGCTTTTTCAACCGAGGAATGTGCTTCTTTGCTGGCATAGGCGATAAGTTGTGGCAAAAAAGACACTATCGTGTATTTCAGATGTTTGTCCTTTTAGCTTTAGTATGGCACGTGAGCGTGCAGTAATCAATGAGACGAGTGTACATTCTGAAGCGGAACCTTGCAACGCGCCACCACCACGGCTGCCGGGTGTATCTGTAATAAAAGCCTTGGGCAAACCAAGCGCTTTTGCATACCAATCTAGCACAATGGTCTCTAGCTCAGTAGCAGCGGGACATGAGGCCCATGAGAAGCCAATTGAACCGAAAGCGCTGCTTAGCATATCTCCTAGCTGTGATGGAAATGAATTTCCGGCAGGAAAATATGCAAAGAATTTCGGATGATTCCAGTGTACAACACCTGGCATTATTTTGTCCTCAAAATCTTTTAGTACATCTTCAAAGTTTTCTGGCTGTTGTGGCGCTTCGTCTGCAAAGAAAAAGAAAAGGAAAAGAGAATGAAAAAAAAATTATAAATAAACAATTTTTAAATTGTGTATTGTAAGGTGGAATGTTTTGTTTAGTTTGGCCATGAATGAATAAGTGAATGAAATTATTCTGACAAAATATTGACTGCTGCTGTTGCTGCTTTTGACTCTGCTGAATCAGTTTGCTTTGCTACTTAGTTAGCAACGTGCCATGTCTTTATTATTTCTATCAGCACCTACGAAAAGTCTCTTCTTTGTGGCATCATTGTTTATAGCGTTTATGTTATTTTTGGCTGTGATTAACCAAATCGAAACTATACAAACGCGCGCACGGAGATAGTATAAATCCCACAAAGTTTTGTGCATAATTAATTGATTTGTTTAGTTCAACTAAATCCGCAAAAAACACGTAAATATTTAACTTTATTTACAGCGTGATCATTTGTTTAAAGAGAGATTCGGCAAATATGCGAGTAGTTCGAATTGGATGGCTGCGCATGGCAAATATTGTTGAAAAGCCTAATACCCTTTGTTGTATGGTATATTTATTCGTTGACAAAGTTTGATACATGAAAAAAGAGGCTCTAAAGAGCGAAATAATTGTATCTGTTTAAAATTTGTGTCTTTTAGATAATTCTATCTATTAGACAATTCTATCTCTTAGATACTTGTATCTTTTAGATAATTCTATCTATTAGATACTTGTATCTATTCAATATTTGTGTCTTTTAGATCATTTTATCTTTTAGATACTTATATCTATTAGATATTTGTATCTATTCGATATTTGCATCTTTTAGAAAATTTTACCTTTTAGATACTTGTACCGATTAGATACTTGTGTCGATTGTAAGTTTCGAATTTTAAAAACCATTTGACCCAGCCACATTTTTTGAGGTAGGTCGTTTTTTACATCATAAATTATATTTAAATTTCACACACTTGTCTGACAAATTTTTATTTTTACTTTGTTTTTTCATAATATGCCTATTGTCCTTGATAAAACGTAGGTGTCGCATGTGCTTATCACACTGACCTACGAAATTGGCTTAAGTACCACTTGACGTACTCTACTACAAATGGTCGGTCAGTCAGTCAGTCAGTCAATTGCTATGATTTCTTACCACCGATTTTTTTTTTTTTTTTTTTTTTGAACGCCTACAAGCACTATTTATTAAAAACGTCAGTCCATTGTCAGTTGTCAGTGAGTGATTTCTATATAAATGCTGTGTGGGCTTCATGTACGATCACTTGATAATTTGATGTGTACGCATTATAGGCGGACATCATCACTACGCTAGCATCTTGTACTTTCACATGATATATGTATTTTCGTTGTACCACCAAAAAAAAAAAAAAAAAAAAAAATATATTATTGTCGATGAGAATATAAGTAATTAGTCAACCGAATATTTCACAAGTTGTGCATATTTGCACATTCAAAAATTTTTTTGCCTTACTTAGTGAATATTTCAAAATTTTTCAATATATATTTTTTGTGTAGTTTGTTTTTTCTTCTTCTGGATATTTGAATTTTTTCAACAATGAAATATTTTTGCCTGTTTAAGCTATTTGCTTGTTCATTGTTAATTTGTTTAGGCATGTTTATCTAATTACTCTGCTAGAAATTTATCACTTGGTCTATAATTAAAATGTGTAAATACATAGTTTCATTGGCTATTTTGCGTTGTTGTTTATATTTGCGCGCAGTTAATAAATTTTTGTACATATTTTTTCCAAAAATTCTTTTAAGATTAATTCGTTTGTTCTATTTGAATGATTTCAAATTATAAAGCATTTTTTTTAGAATAAATTTGTTGATCTTTACAATTTTTGTATTTGTTTTAAAGGAAATTTATTAATTAAATTCTTTTATGGTGTTACAAAAGAAATGTTAAATTTGTTTAAATTTTTTCTTAACATATCAAATTTGCAGTACAATTTATTCAAAACGAGCTAAAAACTATTAAAAATTGATGATCCGTCTAAACTAACAACTTATTATAAAATTTTTTTTATAGTCACTCAGTTGTAGAAGTTGGGATTGCCGTTCATATCCCACTCAGTTCCTCATTTCACAAAATCCAGACGAATTTCTAATCTATTGTCTTTATTCTTCATCGTCATCCTTAACGGAAAAATAATGCACGTAAAAATGGTTGTGTAATACGAAAGAAGTCTTTAATAATATTAGACCAATCCAAATACTGTCATATCTGTGATTACAATTGAAGTCAGACAGACTTTGATGCTGGCTGGTCTATGGTTAAAAGAGGTTTGCTGGAGGTATTCAAGAACAGATTTTGTTTGAGGAACCTATAACAGATATTATTTATATGCAATTGTACAAAAATCTAAGAGTCATATTTACAAATAGGTCAATGGATAATACTACGAAAAGCCCAAATCTCTCCACAAATTTTCGCAAAATAAGAAAACAAATATTCAATTTATTTAAATTTGAAAAATAAATTTAGTTCTTTTTTTCAGCATGTACGGCAAAAAAAAATAATTGACCAATATCTTTAACATGTAGCCAGACACACAGACATTGGTATATATATCGAGGGTTAAAAATGTTTCGTATAAATTATCCTTTTTGTTTTTAATAAAAAAATTCAATTAAAAAAAAAAAAAAAGAAAAAGTTCACAAAAATGTATTTAGATTTAAGTTTTTTCATATCCTTTGAGAGTAGAATATTTAAAAAAAAAAATATTTTATTTTCTTTTTGCGTTTAACTTCACCTACCTGGCAATAATTGTTTAAGATATCCGGGATCTAATGTAGGCGCAACATCGCGTTTTTCAATGTTTGTGGCATAACTACATATGTAATCGATCATATCTTTGCCATGTTTTCGAAACTCTTCGACATTCATCTTG
The DNA here is from genome assembly GCA_018903435.1 of Leucophenga varia. Classification (NCBI taxonomy): domain Eukaryota; kingdom Metazoa; phylum Arthropoda; class Insecta; order Diptera; family Drosophilidae; genus Leucophenga; species Leucophenga varia. The sequence continues at coordinate 244,040 of JAEIFJ010002545.1, forward strand.
TCTATTATTTTTTTTCTATTTTTTTTTTTTAAATTTAGTTTCTTTACAATTGTACAACTTTTTTACAACTTCACAACACAAAAAAGTTTTCACAGTTCTTTTGTTTTGTTTTTAAATTTATAATAATCACATTTAATATTTTTATTTAAATTAATTAATATTAACTCCTTGAAAGTTTCAATCTCACTTTTGTTTTTTTTTAATTGCACTTTAATTTGTTTCTGTGTATTTGCAATGAATACGAATTTATGTTAACGTTTAGGTTTCCTTTACGCGATTGACGTTCGCTTTCGCAAGCGTTCAATTTTATATTGCGAACGAAATTAGCTGATCTTCCGAAGAGGCACGATCGTGCTTTTAGCTGTTGTCGTTAAATAGTATCGTGTTTAAAGTTTCCTCTCATGAGCTTAGATTGTCTCACCATCATTATTATTATTTTGTTTTTGTTGTTGTTTTGTTCAGTTCAGTTCACACCTGTAGCGCAGTACGTGTGTTGTAGTTGTTGTGATTTTTACCTTATTCCAATCTCAAATTACTTTTATTTATTTTTAAAAGCTTGGGAAAGACCGTAAAATAACTATTAAACACGCTTCACCATTTTACAAAAAGTGTGCTTGCGGTCTACATTTGAGAGATTTAGAGAAAAAGTATGTATGTATTCTATTATATAACAAACATAGTCGTGCGTTTGTAGAACTATTCGAAGAAAAAAATCCATGTACACAATTTTCCATTATTTTAATAATAGACAGCAAAAATCATATAAGATTGTATTACATTAATATGTGTTTGAAATTGTTAATTGGAAAAAAATTAAAAGTTATAAATCGTTAACTTCAGTTAATTGAATCATCGTTTTATATTTAACGTGAATGGTGTTCTAATTTTATTTAATATTTTTGCTATACCCTGAAGAAATATGTAGTTGAAAAAGAACTAAAATTCGAATATCGAAATCGACACTCGGTAAAGCCTTTTTTTATACTTGTTACACAAAGTGTAAACGGGTATATTCAGTTTGTCCGAAAGTTTGCAACGCATTGAAGGAGACATCGGAGACCCCATAAAGTATATATATTATTGATCAGCTCGATGAGACGAATCGATTTAGCCATGTCCGTCTGTCCGTCCGTCTGTCTGTCTGTTGCGATGGCTGTTACTGGGAAAGTTTTAAAGATATTGACCTGAAATTTTAAACTTAAGCTTTTTGTGCTTTTAGTTACTTTGTATACCAGAACCAAGGTGCCACGCCCATTTTCAGATATAGCCCCCATACAAACTTACCACTTTTTTTCGACTTTTTGTATGAAAATAGTTGTTATTTATGAATGCTTTTAGTACAATGTAGTGTAAAAATACTTCTAATGGCATCCATTATCAAAAAAATGTTGCCACGCCCATTTTAAGATATAGCCCCCATACAAACTTACCACTTTTTTCGACTTTTTGTATGAAAATACGTATTATTTATGAATATATTTAATGCAAATAGGGTAAGAACACTTTTTATGTCATCCAATATCGAATCTAAGGCGCCACGCCCATTTTTATGTATAGCATCCATACAAACTTACCGTCCATTTTCGAGTTTTTATATGAAAACATTTATTATTTCTGAATGAATTCAATTAAATTTGGTAAAATCAATTCCAATGTCCACCTAAGTGAACACTTTCGATATGGTAAGGATCGGGCAAATATAACATAAAGCCTCCATACAAATTTGACCAAATTCATCGTGAAATTTAATCTAAGCACCTGGTGAACATATAAACTATTAAAAGTGTTGTGTAACGGGTATTTCAGCTTCGGTTCCACCGAAGTTAACGATTTTTCCTTGTTTTTTTTTGGTAATTTTACCTTTTTACTTTTCTTTTGGTTTTCAGTTTTAAAATAAATGCTTTAGTAACCCAGCAGGAAAGTCATTAACGCGGCATCAATGCTGCGCTTATGATTAGTCTCTTTCCTCGATGACATATCTATGTTTATGTCTATAATGAATTATATATAGATCATGACTACAATACCAGTGATGAAGTAAAATTGAATAATTTCTTCTTTTATTTAATGAAGTAATTACGAGACTACTTAAAAATTAATTAATTTAAAGTATTTCCAATTAGTAAAAATAATTTTTTTTTTTTAGAGAAGAAAGTCCTGTTTTGTTTGTTTGGTTGCTGTTATTTTAAATATAGGTTTTATTTTCTGTAGTGTTTGGGTGTTCTCGATTGGCTAAGACTATCACATTAGATCATTTTAATCGATCATTATTTCTAGATTATTAAATTTAATGTAATTTAATTGAAGGGAAAGCGTTAATAGTATCTATAATCACAACGCCCCTATATATATAAGTAAAAATATGAATACATACCTGTTAATGTATAAATAATTATATTTATTTGCTGTGAATCCCAGTTAAATCTGGTCCGTAATGTGAAGTCATGTTCAAGAAGCATGCGCACAATAATTTCCTCTTTTAAACTTGTTCACAGTAAATTTGTTAATAATTGTACAAATGTTGACAAAATCATTTATCATAAAGCTGAGAATTTGTTTCTCAAGTTGTACTTATTAAAACAACAACAAACTAAAAGCAATAGATTGAGCGCTATGATATAGAATATTGCGGTAAAACAATCTTTAGCACGCAATATAGGCAGGGCATTCTTTTACAATACGTACGAATTTGATGAGCTTGACTGTTTTAAATGTAAAAAGTTCTTTTTGTATTTTTTTTTAATGTATGTCTTATTTTGATAATTTTTAAAAGTATTCTCTAAAAAATTAGTATAATTAATTATGACTCTTTAGTTGTATTGATCTCATCCAGACTCGTCGGGAGAGGGTGAAAAATTTACCGGAACTGGATATAGAAAGGATACCCAAAATTTCCCAAAATGCAGATCTTTATGGTGTTATCCCATTGATTTAGTAACAAGTGATTTTGTTTTCAGACAGCTTTAAAGGTCATTAACATCCTTTAAATATTGCTGAAAGCTTTGCTGGGTATCCTATGGCTAATTTTAATTTGTCAAATTTCTTTAATAAATTTTCTATTAGAAGGAAATATCACCAGATCAGACATTAATGTTGTGTTTACACTATAGTGTTTTTTCACTTAAAAAAATTATATATTGTAGAGAACTTCTTCTGAAATTAGAATAATTGTTTAATAAATTTTGGATTTGCGAGATTATGCCAAATTCAATGTGTGAATTTCGAGCTTTTTTTTTTTTTGCTTCACAAACAATTAGCTGGAACTTATGTTTACTTTACTATATTTTTTTACAAATAGTCCAAAAATTAAGTAAATTTGTATAGGACCCATTTTCGGATATTTCATTTGGACTATCATAACTTTCATATATTACATAATACAAACTATTTGTGAACATATTCGTCATTTCAATGAAAGGCATGGGTGATTAAAAACCAACCCAAAAAGATGTTGTGTGATATCGTCGAATATGAAAAAAGAATAAAGGAAAGTTTTTTTTTTCTTTGCGTGCTTTTACTTGAAGAATGACCCAACATTATCTCTGTGATGACGTTTTTATGGACTTTCGTTACTTCGAAAAAAATTACGCTAACAGTACTGTTTCTCTTGGTTTTTTTTTTTTTTTTTTTTTTGTGAATTACTTTTTAACATGTGATAAATGCATCATTATTCTCATTGCATCTCTTAGCCTCTCGTTTCATCTAATGTCTAACCGTTAACAATTACGTATTGCTTCTCATTGCACTTACTTGACGATACGCCCACTAGTTTGTTGAAATAGCAAAATGGCATGAATGAAAGCGCGCGCCAAACTTAATGGACAGATGCAATCAATCATTCGGTTAGGTCGATTGTTTAAGCAAAATCTGTATTATTTTTTATGTTTTTCTTGAGCTCGTGTCATGTTCCACGCTTTTGCCAACAAACAGCACATTTGAACTTGTCTATTATGCTAATTATTAATATGCAGCACATAACGGGTTATTTGATTTTTAATTTAATACCAAATCGAAGGTAAATGCGTTGATTTGAGCGCAGGCGCGTAGCTCAAAGTCTGCTCCGGCATGCTGACTCACTACTTTGGCAGTTGAAGCGCGTTTGTTTTTGCTCGTACTTTGATTTGTTTGTTGTGTGTATGTATGTATTTGTTAGCACATGCATATATATATATAAGTATGTGTGTATTTTTGTACCTACATACATATTTTTTAGTGTCTTAACACAATGACTTGCCATTTTTTATTTTTTTTCGCAAAGTTGTGCTGAATATAAGATTTTTATTTTAAGTTTGCCACATTTTTTTTCTTTCTTACGTTTATTTCGTAAAATTTAACTTTATTGCTTTACTACGAACTTTCATTGAGCCATATGCGATGACGTCGCTTATCTAAATATAAACTCAATTAACTCGGTCACACTTAACCAAAAAAAATTGCCCACGGCATATACTATATGCAGCTGTGAAAAAGAGATACATAGATCCCAATATAAGAGGGAGCGATGACACTATACGGTAGATGTTGCCGCTGATGAGCATACGTGCGCCTGGTACCGTCTTTTGTTTTTGTTGTTGCTCTTCATTTTTGCCTTATTTGGATGGTTTTTGAGATTTATCATACGCTACAACTATGTATTACACTAGACAAACACATAAACGAAAGTACATGTGTCTTGTTCTGAAATGTTATCATAAAAAGTTGCCCAAGCATCTTTCATCTTGAGTTTTTAATTCCCGAATTGTGGAAATATATGAAGACACCTTCCAAAAATCTTTTATGCAAGTTATAGTTAAAATTTTGGCAAATTTAATAAACGCATTTTATTTATAGTTTTAGAAAATTGTGCTACCTTGAAATAATATTCAGAAATTAATTTTAGTTTTTAAAACACATTCATATAAAATTGGTACGAAGTCTTTTGTGGTTTTGAAAACAGGTTAGGAACAAAAAGTTCCAGACAGGCGGGGACAATATTACAAAATTATGATAAAAATTTGTAAATTCGTCAATCGATAAAATGCTCCAATCTGTTGAATTATTCTCAATTTATTTATTTTTTTGTTTGTATAGTGTAGAAAAACAGCTTCCGTCGCATGCGAAATTTGCTTTATAAAGCTGGTCGAACTTCGACGACAGCGACACTTGACAACACCACACTTTTTAAACATTTTTTTTATCGTGTTGTGTTGTGTTCTTTTTGTTGTCGAGTGCCAAACATGTGACGGATCTTCTTGTTATTCTGTTGCCAATTCATTGATGAAGTATTTCAAGCAATTATTTACCAATTTTGTATTTTATGTTAAAATTTATAACTAAGATAAAAAAATTTTAAAAAATGTATTTACGTCAATGAATGCATTTCAAGGAAGCGACAGTTTCTATGAATAACAATTTCTCAAGAAGAGATTTGACTAAAAATATACTTTTCAAGATTTGTTGTTTATTTTTGAATAATTAAAAAGTTCAAAAATAAAAGTGTTACGATAATTTTAAAAGCTGACAGACTTAAGGTATTATCTCATAGATTTCATGATCAGGTACTTCTAGGAATTGCCAAAAAAATGTGCTAATAAACATGATGGATGAGGCCGCACGCTAAATATTCTTAATCCGCAATAATTTTTGCAGAGAACATGCTCCAGATCGGAGAGTAATAAAGTCTTTACACTTAGCAGGTTTTTGTTGTGACTTGTTGTTGCTCTTGAGCAAAAAAAATTTTAAAACTAACAAATTTGTGCATATATGGATCAGAATGCCGCTTTTTTTTTTTTGGTATATAGTAAATTTAAAAGATTTGTTGAAAAAAGATGTGATTTTAACAAGATTAGGTTGTGGGAAAGTTTGGAACATAAGTATTAATTGAGGCATCGTAGCCCCCATAAAGTATATACATATATTTTTGATCAGCTCGATGAGACGTATTAATTAAGTCATTATCATCTGTTCATCTGTTGCGATGAGCTTTACTCATAAAGATTAAAAGATAATCTTATATGATTATATCAGAACATTTTTATTATTTATGAACACTTTTCTATGCGTGTTGTGTATTCTGGGCATAAAGTCGTTATTTTAATGGAAGGAAATGTTCATTTTAGCTATATTTTCTCAAAATTTAAACTTTAAATAAAACAAATTAATAAATAAAATTTTTTTAGGCATATCTTAACATTTACCATTTCTGAAAAAGTACGATCTAAGGTAAACTATTTATTTAAATAACATTTAGCAATTGCTTAATTTTTGGATTTCTGTTAATTGGCTTTTGTGATGTTCTATTAGCTAGATTCCTATAGTGATATATGAGTTTAAAAAGCATATTTTTGGTACCCTTATTTGCTATAATTTCAAAGATCACTCACTTTTTAATGCAGATTAAGAAAATACATGGGTTAACCCAAAAAAAAGGTAGACCACTAAAAAAAATTAAAAATAGCAAATTCAAAATTGACGAATTATATTTTGGGGCTTGGGTAACACATTTTGGAATCATCGATTATTCCTTTTAGTTTTTTGCCATTTTACTTTTTTGTTTATACTGCAAAAGCGATAAAATTTTTATAAAAACGTACATCGACCACGATTAACTCATAAACTTTATGTAATCTTTCAAGCCATCTTTCGTTTGTTGCTAGTTTTTTTTTTTTCGAAGTGTTAGATGCGACTTAGTAGTGTGATTCAACCACATTTTTTTTGAAGTTCACTTTCGATCAGGCAAAAACTATAATTATATGCTTAAACTGTTTAAGAATTATAAGATTATGAGAATTTATTTGAAAAGTGAATCACTAATTTTAAAAATCGGTTCCTGACTGATAATAAAACCTTTTTCACACTACTGAGTCGCATCCAACACTTCAAAAAATGTAAAAAAATATTCAAAGCAAAAAATCTTTGAATTAAAAGTCGTTTTTCTTAAAGACAATGAAAATATGAAATATTGAAATATTTTTATATAAAAAAGAAAACAAATTTTGGAAATGCGCATACTGAATTGGTAAACAGCATCCGAATTATTTAGCGCTTTCATTTAAATTGATAGAACTATTTAATATTTTTAAGGATAATTTTGATCTGGCATCTATATGCACAGACTAAGAAGCTGTTAGCTGCCGAAAGAGATGGAACTAATAAACTTAACGATGCAGCTGCTGCAGTTGAAGATTTAAATAATGAACCAAAAATTCTAGATTACAAAAGTTCTTTTGATGAAATTCTAAAAGATCTCATAAATAATTGGCAATCGCCAATTGTTTATCTTAAGAGCCGCGGCTATTTGCCAAAAGATATGGAAAATATGGCAGACTTAAAGGTAGATGAAACTGGCGCACAACTGATAAACAAGGACAAACATGGCAATACTAAACGCATGAACAAGAAAAAGACAAAGCGTAATTTCGCATCAGAACCAGGATTGGAAAAGGACTTAAAAAAAGCAACAACAGGACCAATACTACAACGTAGCTTACGTGCCTCTTCCAAGAATAATAGCGGAATTCTGGGTAATGTCAGGGATATGTTTAAACAGTTTTTTGCTACCAAGCAAAAAGTAAGCGATAAAGATATACAATCAAAACTGGGCATACAATTGGACATTAATGGAATTAAAGCGAATGCAAAAATCAAGGCAAGAAAACATTATGACGATGTACTGCAACGTTTGATACAACGTAGCACCGTGGGAATGTCGAATATGCCAAGTATTGCAAAGCATAAAGTTTACTACGAAGAGGAAAGAAAAACAATTCGACCGCCCATAGTGCCTAAACCTGTTTATATAAATTGGAATGAAGAACATAATAAACTGCCACGTGTTGTGGAACGTACACTGCATTCCTCAGGTGATCGCAGCAGCAGCAGTAGTAGTAGTGGAGGTAGTGGTAAAAATAATAAGGAAGTTATGATGCCAGTGCAAATGCCAAGATTTCTTAATTGGGATATCGAAAATAAAAGATTGATCTATGCATCACCAAATTCAAAAGAGGATTACATTAATGAATTAGTCCGAATTTTTGGTAAAAATAAAAACACGGAACGAAAACAACCGGATTCTTTTGTTATGGATAAAGTGGAAGAATTTGGAGCAGAAAAACATTGATAAAATATTTTTATTTTGAAATAATTGCGTTTATTTTTTCTAATTGTGGTTTTTGTTTGATTTAAATAGTAACGTCATAAACAGTTTTCAATAAACGAGCTGGATTTCGTCATCGACTTGCACATTTTTTTGTGTTTACAAATATTTTGTGATTTTTTTTTTTAAATTTATTTTTATTTTTGCGCAGGATGGTGCGGTGCTAATTGTAAACAACAAACACTGGCGCTATTTACATTTCATTCATGATAAAAATATCAGAACGACTCACCTCAAGTATTTAAACTAATACGTACACTCTTCCCGAGAAAACTTGGCGTTATTTCCTAAAAAAATAATTAAAAATATGTAGTTTCATTTCCGTAATTTTTCAACAAAAGAGTAAAGCTCAACTACGAGCTACCCAACCTTAAAAACCCTAAACAAATATTTTACCATAAAACAATTCTTTGTTGTCTGTTTATGTTTCTAATTTGATTTCAAAAATAATGGTTGATAACTCGCGATCTTTTTTTAAGCAAAGTTACAATTTTTGTACCGAATCGATCTAGCCATGTCCCTCAGTTTGTCTGTAGTTACACATTTCATTTGCTCAGTTCTTAATATATTGAGATGAAATTCAAAACGTAAGCTTTTCTCGGTCCAAAGAAGTTAAAGTGTTAAAAGCAAAGTGCGCTACTCTCAAAATAAAACAAGAATCTTTAAGAGATTAAGTATGATCATCAGTGGGGATCAATGGTCTAATACAACCCAAGGTAGGGCACAATCTTGATATCAAATTTGAAGCTAAAAACAATACAAATATGTATCACTATTTTTTTAAATATCAGAAAATAAGGCGTGCGTTCAAATGGGGCTTTGTGTTATAGTGGCCCAATTCTCACTATATTGGTAGTGTATTCATAGGATAATACACAATTTAGAGTGCATAAATTCAAAAATAATTAATATTTTTATACAAAAAAATCTTAAATGGTAAGTTTTTATGGGGGCTATACCTAAAAATTTTAATTTTCGAATTTAACTTAGTCGTTGCCGAGAAAAGCTCATATTTCAAATTTCAGCTTAATATCTTGACCAAATATAATGCGTAGAAATATACAGACAGATCAAAACCAAGTTCCACGCCTATGTTTAGTTATGGCCACCATATAAATTTACCCTTCATTTCCGAATTTTTCTATGAAAATGGGTATTATGTATGAGTATATTCAGTCTAAATTGGGTAAAAACATATCATCACCGATATGACAAGAAACGGGCCACTATAACATATAGCCCTTTTTTCGAAAAATTTTTTTATATCTACATTTTTAGCTTAAAATTTGATACCAATATTCTGTTTAATCTTGGGTAGTATTAGTCCATTGACCTTCACCTTTACCATTTCGAAATTTTATCTAAGTCACTGATTGGGTTATAACAGGAATAAACTGTGCTGAATTTAGAGGCTCTACTATATTACGTAACAAGAAAGTTTTAATGCAAAAACTCAAAAATAGGACTAAAAAATTTGCTTATAATTTATCTTTGAAAACCTTAAGTTTAGAGTTTCTAGAGTATATATCCTCCTTATGTCTGTTACATACATTTGCACAGATAAACCTACCATTAGAGTATAAAAAAATCGAATTGTAATTTGTAACCAGAAGTTTTTATATATTTATTTACTATTTGCTTTGTTGTTTTATTAGTTATTGAATAAACTTTTTAACGACGATTTGCTAGAGCGAAATACAATAGAATATATTTTAGCATTGAAACATATTATGTGTATCATCATTAGTAAATTGGTCTATAATAATATTGGTCAAACAATGGATAAAGTCCCAAAAAATTAAGTTCAAGTTTTGATTTTAATGCGCTGCATTATTTTGCTGCGGTGGAGTTTTACGCATGAGTAGCGGAGATTTTTTTGGTGACTTTTGTATATTTACAAAGCCAATTTCATTTTCCGGAGAAGGTGATGATCCGGCACCAGAATTGCGACGCGATGATGACGAACGTACATTAGTGTCTAAATGACGAAAACTACAATAAAAAAAAAAAGGAAAAATCTATTTTCTATTCTGATAAATTGTAAGATTTTCGCACACAAAACTCACCGTAATGAGACATTTCCCTTTGCCCCACCATCACCATCACTATTATTGCCTGCGCTAAAGAGAAACGCTAGCGGCCATGAAATCCAAGAATTATGATCGATTGAGCTTTGGGTACGTATTATTGGATTATTGCTTTGTCTGCTGACAACAGGCGAACCTATATCAAGCGATAACTTCGGTGTGCCCGCTTTGTTGATAGCCGGATTATAGATCTTTGGATCACTGACCATGCGCACAAAGAATGAACGCTTCTGTGCCAATGTATCCTTCTTTTTCTTATTGATAATTTCAGTTAGAACATCGTGCTGTTCCTTTTCAAGTAATTCATTAGCAAAATCAACAATTATTTCCCATGCATAATCTATATCCTCATCGGTGGCATTCTGTGCCACCGCACAGAAGCGTATTATGTATTGATCGTTTACATTGGCTGGTACCATATGCAGCTTGCCGGATTCGTTAATGGCACTCAGCAGTTTTTCGTTGAGCTTATCGCTGCCTTTAAGACGAAAACAAACCAGTCCGAGCTACGAATATAAAAGACCAAATTAAAAATGTGCTAAATGAATTGAATTTTTTAACGATTCAAAGAATTTTTATTCATGTCCGAGTTCAGCTAAAAATAGATTCATACGCCTAATTAATATTTTATTATTCGGTTCAAGTTTTGTTATTTTGGCAATAAAGAAAAGAAAAGAAAAAAAATATGAAAAAGAAAAAAATATATTTCGACATAACTCGAAATGCTGTAAATGAAAAGAAGTTGACTTCCGCAGCTTTATTAACTTGTTTAAAAATAAATGTGTACTACTTTTGTGCAAATTGTTAAATTATATTTCACATTATCAATAATCGAATTGTTAAATCGTCAACTATTTTTTCTTTTTCGTTGTGAACAATTATATCCGACTTACGATGGAACAAAGCGATATATTCTTCGATTACATTATAAGTGACACAACGAACGGATGTTAAAATTTATTTGAGGGCTAATTCTGAAAGTGGGTGGGGCCATGATAGAATAGGTACATAAACCATTTCAAACTACATTAAAAACTGGAACTGAGTTTTGTTATTAACTCGGCATATGTATATCGTATCGAAAAAAAAACAATTTAAAAAAGAGAGTTCCATCGTGGAGACATGAAATACAACTTTGGGGCATTTTGTCTTTGTAATAACTTAACATTTCTGTCACTTTTGACTCTTTCAATAATGTGTTTCTTCAGTGAAATCAAGAAAAAAAAAGAACAGTAATCTTTTCAAGGTTGCAATCCAGTTTTGAGCCGAATTGGTTTTGGAACAGAACGTTTGCACCGAACCAAAAACCGAACCAGTTCTTCTGGAGGAAAATTGTTTTTGAACCAAAAACTGAACCATACAAGTGGCAAAAGTGGTTTGAACCGGTTCACCTTTTCTTTAAAAGAACTTAACTTGTCAATAATTTTAAAATGATCCTCATTCCGGTCAAAAAGTTTTTGCTAGAAGTTCTCCGTGTAAATATTAGCGGAAATGCAATAAATCTAAATATTACGTTCAAATCGGTAAAGAGCGGTAAATACGATGATTTTGACACAAGACGTCGAGTTTTTTGACTGACAAATATTGTACCTACTTTTATTTAAAATTTATTTTTTTTAAACAGAGCTTTAATTATATAAATTTGGTCAAAAATCGAAAACAAGTGCGATTTTTGTCCAATAAAATCAGTGCTCATATCAAGTATGCACAATTTTATTAATTGATTTGAGGCTAGACTTTTTAACATAATTTTTGTTCTTGAGCCAATTGAACCGAAACGTGGTTCGGTCCTGACTAGCAACAGGTTCTTGAACCGAACCAGCGGTTCAATTGCAACGCGAACCACTGCCAATTTTTTTGTGGTTTGCAGCCCTGAATTTTTTATACCCGTCATAGAAATTGTAAAATAAGTTTTATTGATATCTTGGTAACGCATTAAAAGGAGCCACCCTAGTTTATACAATACATAATTGTAATGATCAGCTCAAAAAAAAAACAAGCAAGAACGTTAACTTCGGAAGCACCGAAGCTCAAATACCCGCCACTCGAAACTTTATTCATTTTCTTGAAAAATAAAAAAATAGAAGGTGAGTTTGTATGGGACTATATGTTATAGTGGCTCGATCCTTGTCTTATCGGAAGCATATTCATAGGATAACAGTAGAAGTGATTTTACACAGATTGGAGTGAATATATCCATAAATAAGAACTATTTTCATACAAAATCTGAAAAATGGGCGCTTGGTTTGTATGGGGGCCATATCGAAAAATGGGCGTGGCACCTTTCTGTCATTAAAGTGCTTTTATCCATATGTTATTTGTAGTAAATACATTTACAAATAATAACAATTTTCAAACAAAAAATCGAAAAAAATGATGGGGCTTTCAAAATGGGCGTGGCACCTTTCTTTTGAATGGATGTCATTAAACTGCTTTTATCCATATTGTATAAATACATTTCAATAATAAATTAAAAATGATAAGTTTGCATGGAGGCTATATCTAAAAATGGGCGTGGCACCTTTCTTCTGATATTAGATGGATGGATATTGGATTAAAAGTGTTTTTTACCCGATTTGTAATCAAAACATTCATAAATAATAACTATTTTCATACAAAAAGATCGAAAAAAATGGTAAGTTTGTATGGGGGCTATATCTAAAAGTGGGCGTGGCACCTTGGTTCCGACATACAGACTGCCTAGGAACACAAAAAGCTTCAGTTTAAAGTTTCAGGTCAATATCTTAAAAACTTTCCGAGAAAAACGCATTGCAACAGACAGACAAGGACAGACAGACGGACGGACAGACAGACGGACATGGCTAAATCGATTCGTCTCGTAAAGCTGATCAATAATATATATACTTTATGGGGTCTCCGATGCCTCCCTTTAATGCGTTACAAACTTTCCGACAAACTGATAATACCCTTCACACTATGTGTGGCGGGTATAAAAAATCTAGATTGAGCCATGTCTAGTCTGTCTATTTGATTGGTGCTGTGATAATTATTCTTATACTTGGAGACCAACGTTCGTACGAGACATTGCGTGAAACATCGAAATTTGATAAAAAAATCTGAGATTGTCTGAACATTGCTCTACTTACAAAGCCAACATCAAGAAAAATATTTGGCAGACATGGTATTAGGTTTTCAAAGAAGTATGGGTGTAGTGAGCCGTTCTTGTTGAACTTCGTCCAACACTTAAAACAATTGACTCATTTCTGGAAAACGTATGAATTTTTTGCACTTTGTATTTAATAATAGAAAACAAATAAAACAGTCACCACGATTCGAATAAAAATGACAATTTATTTTTGTTATTTAAAAGAATCACAATAAGTTTGGGTGCGCGGCAGGTCTTGTTCCGAAGTGTCCGTCAACGAACAATATCGAAAATAATTCATCTTATCCAATAATTAACCAAGTTATCAATAAACCGAATATGTAAGTTTATAGATTGAAGTTCATTTACGCGTAAACAAATTAATAAGCTTTATTTTGTATTTGGTTAACAAGTTTTTAAATTGTATTTCATAAAGCGAGTGTTTAGGCCAATCAGTGAGGGGGCGTTATATAAATTATAAGGTCGGCCGAAGCATCGCTGTTTGTGATAAACAACTGTCACTCAAAACTAGTAGCGCGAGTCTGTCTATACATACAAGTTTATCGATTCAATTCAATTCAATTGTCTGTTCGTTCTTCTATAAATAATTTTCTGTCAATCGCACACAGTCGTCGAGGCAGTTTTCAAACAAATTTCAAATGTCAATTATGCCAAAACACTTCAATCAAACACTTCAGCATCGAGTTTTTATTTGATTTATAAACATATTTAAGGCTGTTCCTTGTGCGATTGTCTAAGGTTTGTTACGATGAAGAAAAAAAGACGAACGTCTTTAGTCTGCAAAGTGCAATTTAACAAACGGACACGGGCATATTTTATAAAGATTGTAGATATTTGGATCGTTGAATAAAAAAATCATTAAAAGACTTAAATTTTTTGTGATTTAAGTTATAGAAAATTTCCAAGGTCTTTTGAAATAAACAGCAGCCTCTCACTTTCAAAATTATTAAATTACTTTTCAAATAAATTTTTATAAAACTTAAAATTCTCAAACAGTTTAAGCATATATATAGGAGTTTCTGCGTAATCGGTAGTCTTTGTTTAACTTGTGTTGAAAGGCCACAACTGGTTTGTGTGGTTCATCCACACTATTTATAAAATTATTTTTAATGCCCCTTGTTGGCGTCTCACGTTCGATCACGCAAAATTTTATTAATTTTTCTTTTTATAAGAATCTGTTACAAAGAATTAGAAAAACTAAAAAAAAAAAAAAAGATGAATGAAATCGGTGGAGTCATTCTCAAGATTAATATTTTCCTATGAACACTGTCTGAACACGTCTGTCTTTATATTGAGCTGAGACTTGAAACATTAGCTTTTCTCCATACTAGGTCATTGGTATGTTGAATTTAGAATATCAAGTCTTCTTTTAGATATAGTTCCCTTATTCGAGTTTTTATTTAAAAAAGATTTTATTTAAGCCAGCTCTTATTTCTGATACTCAAGGAAATTATTATTTGTGTTTTTTAGGAAATAATATCTCGACACCGATCATCGTGCCAAAATACTTTGGTAGAAAGAGTGACATTCTAAAGTATGATTGGAAAAACACATTTTTTTGCCTAACGAATTTGAATTATACATGTTAAAAATGTCCAGAACCAGTGACTGAACTTAATGTGCTTGAATTATCGCTGATTTTGAACTCGTGTTCCGAATTGATCAAACTCATATGCTTTTCGAGATATTCTAATCTAAAACTTTGTTTTTAAAGTTTTTGGATTAGAATATCTTGAAAACTGTGATTGATGGAATAATTATGATTATAAATACTGAATCAGCGTATCAAAATCCTCTATGTATAGAATCTAGTTCCGCATATTCGTCCAATTTTGTCGTTCTCTGCATTTATTACATACGTTTATGCCAATTTAAGCTGCTTGAAATTTCGTGTGACGGTTATCAAAATGTCAAGGCTGCAAACCGGTTCAAAAATGGTACAGTGTAAGGTGGCCATCAAAAATAAATAAATAATAATAACATAAATATCTTCATTTATGCAAGTAAATTTTTTTAAAACATAAGACTAACTTATTTATGCACAGATTAAATAAAGTTTCGAAATGTTTTTAGTAGAAAAGTGAAGAATTGAAATTTAAAATAATTAATTTTAGAAGGATGGCCACTTTCATTTTCAAATCTCTATGGAAAACTGATCCAAAACTGAACCAATTTGCAGCTTTGCAAATTTTCAAGCAGTACATATTTTTGGTTAGTGCTGTTCGCCACTGGAGTACCATTTGCTTATAATAGAATTCGAAAACTCAATAAACCATTTAATCGCCTTTTTTAACGCAATCGCAACGGAAATGTAACCAGCTTGTTAGTTCATGAAAGCAAGTGTTTACGCCAGTTTGTGAGGGTGCTTTGGATATATGGTTACGTCGGCCGAAGCATCGTTGTTTGTTATGGACAACTGTCATTCAAAACTAGTGGCGCGACTTTTTCTGCACATCTATCAGTCCGTCTGTCTGTCTTTTCATAATTTTCTGTCAATCGTACGCAGTCGTGGCAGTTTTCAAAGAAATCTCAAATGCCAATTGTGCGAAAACACTTCAATCAAACGCTTCAGCTACAAATTTTTATTTGATTTATAAATATGAAGCTTACTGGCAACTGGCAAAGAGTGTTACAATGAAGAAAAATAAAATGAAGTAAAGTCGAGTCGAGTCAGTAGACCGCAAAGTACAATTAATTTGCAATTTGACCAATGGAAAAGGGGACTTTTTTTTTTGTTCCAGTGTTGTAATTATATAATTACAATATGTACTGTAAAAAATATATAAATATACCACAAATGAAATAAAATAATAAATGAAACATTTAATCTTAAAATAATGAAAACACTGAGTTTGAATCTGTTACCTTATATTAGTATACAATATGTTCCAAAGGACTTTGAACCTTTTTGCTTTTTCTAAATTTAAATTTTTGACTGCATTCACATTCAAAATTGATTGATCGATTCAACGTTAATTCGTTTACCGTAAATCAAATGTAACTTACCTTGACTTGATTACAGATCTCGAAACGTTTGTCTTGGAGCACATGTTGCTCAAAGCGTTTAGCTAACTCGATATGATGTCTGATATATTGCTGAAGTCCGGAAATCCCAAAAGAGCGCAAAACAAACCTAAAATTAAATCCAAGTTTTTTTTTTTTTGATTTTTTGCAATATTGGCTCAAAAAAAAAATTGTTGTTTTTTAAACTTATTTCGCGTGTAAATAATGATTTTTGATTTTTTTCTTGAAAACATCTTCAAAAATTATTAAATTTGACAGCTGTAAACAAATTTATTTGCACAATGGCAAATGGGTGTGAAAGTAAGCGAACGAGCGAGCGAGCGAGCAATCCAACGTTTGATCGACTCAGCTTCTTTTGGGTTACTCAATTTGATTTGTTTTTTGTTTTTGTCTTCGTGTTTGTACATACCATAATTTAAGCGATCGAAAACGCCGGCTAAGTGGAACTCCCCAGTGACGATAATCGATAGCAGTTTCCGAATAACCATGCTTTAGGTAAAGCGGATCGACGACAAGCGCTGATGTCAGACGGATTCGGTCGCGCACCCACAGTGTCGAACAGTCAAAACTAGTCAGTAGCCATTTATTTGGATTCGTATTGAATGAATCAGCATATTCGATGCCCTGTTTTGAGCGGAAACATCAGACAATTCAAAGAAGAAATACATAAAGAAAGAAAGAAAAATTAATAAAATATATAAATATTTGTATGGTTTGCAATACATTTTGAGCTAAAATGAATGATGACGCTTATGATGCCACTTACCTTTAGTAGCGGTTTGAGCTCTGGACAAATAAAACTATTTCCTGCATATGCAGCATCTACGTGCAACCAAACGCCTGGAAACTTTTTGTATTTCTTGACCAATTTCGGTTAGATTATCAAAGGCGCATGAGCCCGTTGTGCCTAGCGTTGTCGAAACGAAAAATGGCACCAAACCTTGTAGCTCGTCTTCTTCCATTGCTTCGGCTACAGTGCTACCACGCAGACTGGCATTCTCATCTGGTTCTAAAATGCGTAACTTAACAAATGAAATCATTGCTGCTTTCTCAACAGAGCTATGTGCCTCCTTGGAACAGTAACCAATTAATTTGGAAAGTAAATGACCCTCCTCAACGAATGGATGCTGTGCCTTGAGACGTTTCACCGCCTGTGCACGTGCCGCTAACATGCTAACTAATGTGCACTCTGAAGCGGAAGTCTAATTTTTTTTTTTATATTAAAAAGATTATTTCTAAAAATTATAAAATTATTTTATAAACTATTTATCACCTGTATAACGCCGCCGCCAGTGCTGCCCTCCTTTAAAGCGAGAAAATGATCGGGTAGTCCAATGGCCTTGCCTTGTTTCAAGAGGTTTTAGAAATAGTTGAATAAAAGTTTAAACATAATACAAGTATGTGTAAACTGTAACCTACCCAACCAATCGAGTACTATGGTTTCCAGTTCGGTGCAAGCAGGACTTGCAGCCCATGAGAAACCAATACAGCCAATGCCATCGCTTAACATATCGCCTAGTATAGAGGGATATGAATTACCCGCTGGAAAGTAGGCATGAAAGCGCGGATGTTGCCAATGTGTAACACCTGGCATGATTTTGTCTTCCACATCTTGCATAATACGATCCCAATCTTCTGGTTCATACGGTGCTTCGCCTTGGGTTTTATGGTTTTAGAGAAAAAGAAGTTATAACATTTTTGTATGCTTTTTTGATTTATTTTGGCGTCAAATAGTCTTAACGATTTTAAAAAACTTTTGAGTCAAAAATTTTGCAACAAATTATTTGCGTGTCTTATCACAGCATTACATGTGATTTTCTTGTTGTGAACTTTTTGTGACGATAAAATACATTTATACCATTACAAGTCTCAAACAAAGAACGTTACATTCAAAATTTGTATACCTAAGATTTTAATGATGTACTTACTTGGCAGCAAATGTCTCAAATATCCTGGTTCAACACATGGTGTCACCCGTCGGTCGTTAAGTGTCTCCATGTAATTGGAGATATACTCAACCATTTCCGTGCCTCGTTTGCGAAATTCGTTGCTGTCCATCGCTTCAATTCAAACTTGACTTAAAATCCTGTTAATAATATTTCTTTAAAGAAAGTAAAAATTAATACCGAAACAAGGAAAAAACGTTAACTTCGGTGGAACCGAAGCTGAAATACCCGTTACACAACACTTTTAATAGTTTATATGTTCACCAGGTGCTTAGATTATATAGATTGAATTTGGTCAAATTTGTATGTAGGCTTTATGTTATATTTGCCCGATCCTTACCATATCGAAAGTGTTCATTTAGGTGGACATTGGAATTGATTTTACCAAATTTAATTGAATTCATTCAGAAATAATAAATTTGTTCATATAAAAACTCGAAAATGGGTGGTAAGTTTGTATGGATGGTATACATAAAAATGGGCGTGGCGCCTTAGATTTGACATTGGATGACATAAAAAGTGTTTTTACCCTATTTGCATTAAATATATTCATAAATAATGCGTATTTTCATACAAAGTATCGAAAAAAGTGGTAAGTTTGTATGGGGGCTATATCTGAAAATGGGCGTGGCAACATTCTTTTGATATTGGATGCCATTAGAAGTATTTTTACCCTACATTGTAGTAAAAGCATTCATAAATAATAACTATTTTCATAAAAAAAATCAAAAAAGTGGTAAATTTGTATGGGGGCTATATCTAAAAATGGGCGTGGCACCTTGGTTCTGATATACAAAGTAACTAGGAGCACAAAAAGCTTAAGTTTAAAAATTAGGTCAATATCTTTAAAACTTTCCGAGTAACAGCCATCGCAACAGACAGACGGACAGACAGACGGACATGGCTAAATCGATTCGTCTTATCGAGCTGATCAATAATATATATACTTTATGTGGTCTCCGAAGTCTCCTTCAATGCGTTGCAAACTTTCGGACAAACTGAATATACCCGTTTACACTTTGTGTAACGGGTATAAAAACAGTTTGTAGTATTCAGATGGACACAAATGGGTATAAATTAAAAAGTGTAACCTACTTTTATTAATAGTGTCGCTGTTTCCTCAGACATTTGTGTAATAGCGACTAAGCGCTTATTAATTTTAGTGAAAATTTTTAGTATCACAATGCATTAATGATATCACATATAAATCATTTCATTTATAGGTTTCTAGAAACGAACTGTGCGTCAAATCGATTTTGAGTTGTATACTTTTTCTCCGGAGAATGGTTAAAGAGTGTACTTAGTTTGAGCAATTATACGAAACAGGAGCTGTCCTTGTTCGTTTGTCTGCCTGTTTGTCATATAAATGCGATTATCTCGGAGAATGGAAAAGATTGAGCAACCAAACATAAATTTTAATTATTGTTCTTTGACCCATACCTTAAGAAGCATATGGATCAAATTTGAAGCCAATAGCTTAATAAAAAAGTTGTTTGGTATAAAATCTAGACAGTTTAAAGGCGGACACACAGAGCTGATTAATAATACATATACTCGTACTTTATATGGTTTTCGATCCCTCCTTTAATGCGTTAGAAACTGTCCGACAAAATGTAAAAAAAAATTACAAAGAAATTAGTCTGTTCAGTGTCCAAACTATCGTTTTATTTTGTCGAATACGATAATCGTAAAACTAAATGGCTAAGGGAGCAACGTAATAAACTACTTTTCTCGATTTTGGCGATTCGATTTTAAAACTTTAAAATATGTCCATAAAATTTGAAAATTTACTTTCACAAAAATTAAATTAGTCATGACCAAGAATAACTTTAGTTTAAAAGTTTTCAATATCTTCAAAATTGAACGTTTTAATCGACGGGCTTAGCTAAATATTGCAATGGGAATCAAGATCGCTATTTCGATTTTATAAAATTTTAAAAGTAAATTAGTCGATAATAATATCATAAGTTTATGAAACATTCATATTAATATGGCTTTGAAATCCTTCACGTAAGTTTGTATGGGGGCTATCGATAAAAATGGGACTGGTCCCTTGGTTTTAACATATAAAGTAGTCGTTGCCGAGAAAAGCTTTAGTTCCAAAAAATGCGTTGGAATAAACAGACAGACGGACATTGCTAGATCGATTCGTCTCGTGGCTGGTCAAGAATATATATACTTTTGGGGTCTACGAGGTCTCCTCAGACAAACTTAGTCTACTTTCACACTATGTGTGGGGGGTAAAAAATTTAAATGTATCGAGCTTACATGAAATGATTGTGAATTCTTTTGTTCCGAATTAAATTTAACAAAATTTAAAAGATTTACGTTTGTGGTTCTTAAAAGATTTAATGATAAAATCGATTTGAAAAATTTTTTGATTTTTGATTTTTTTAAAGCCTAAAACAAATGTCCGTAAACTTATATCGCTCCTCTATATTTTATTGTACTTTTTTACAAACTTAACTTAATATTTTAAATTTAAAAAGTATGGTTTCCAGTCATCAATTAAATTGTGTGAATGAAAAACCTTAATTGTGAATGACTTTAAAAGTTGGTTTGCCAAACATTTAAAGATAGCTGAATACGAATTATTTTTTACAAGTTTCTATCACATTTATTTTTTTAGTGGTTTAAAGACTGAAAAACTCGGGGTTTTTAGAGACTTTGATACCGCTTTTGTCAAGTTTGGAGTTTATTTTGTAACAAATAAAATTTTCAATTTGGTCGATCGATTTGAACTTGATTAAGAGGTTTTGATCTAAATATTTTAAATGAATTTCAGGAAAACCAAATTTGGCCTTCCAAAGTTTCTGATTATTATATAAAAAGTTTAATATTTGTGGTTAAATTTGACATTTAAAGTGGAAACAAAAAAACGTTTAATTTTTTAATTATTTATTTGTCGTCTTAACTTTTAAAGCATTATAAAACCTAACAAACTCTTGCATTTATATTTATTTTAGGGCATTTGTCAACTCTCAATACTCTTTCGAACTTCGTCTGGTATTGATTTTGTTTTGTATACTGTATATGAAATTTTCTTAGCGTATAAATAGATTGATCTGTTATAAATTAACTCTTTATAAATCAAAACTCAAGGTCTATACATCAATATTTTTTCTGGAAAAACTTTTCAAAATGAGTAATTTCACTGAATTTAGTACGTTTTACCATTTATTCTTGATCAAGTTCACAGTTCAATTAATTATTGTGTTATAATTAAACTGAATAAATTAGCTGGTTTATTTTTTGTTTGTTTGTTTTACTATTCTTAATTGATTTTTTCAAAATCGCACACTGAATTTTTAAAGTTTCCTGGTTAATTCAATACATCACTTGAGTAATTTGCTGTTTTCAAAATTTATTGTTTTATATTCTTTTCAAGATATACGCACAAAAGAAAATTGTTTATTTTATTTTTTTTTTTTTTTGTAATTTATTCTTCGATCTTACATTTGGGTTTACAGAAAACTTATTTTTAACATTTTAGAACTTACTTTATTTAATAAATCCGATAACCGTGCCGTTAAGACAAAATGGCAACCGTTAAAATGATCCGTTACAAACGCTGCGTCACGCGTTAATAATGCTCGAGTTGTGGTTAAGGCCAAAGCTAACCTCGGTATCAATGCTGCTTGGTAGTTTTCTTTATCTTTTTGCGTTTATCTCTATCTTGTTGTCTGGTTATTTTTCATTTTATGTGTATCAGTGTCTGTCTGTGTGTGTATGTGTATATGAATTTTATATCCTGCGCAGTGCTACTACGCTTAGAAGGATTGGGTGGGATATGAAGCAAGAATAAGTGAAATATTTGTGGTGTTTCATTCATTTCCTTTTCCTATATTTTTTTTATTCTTTTCTTAACTTCACACTTTGCTCTGTTGCGGATGTTGATTTCTAATGTTCTGAAATAAATTTGGAATGGGTTAGAATGGTACACTTGGGCACATTCGTTGCAACTTGATTTCATAATGAATATGGGGCACATTTCTGAAATCGTGAAACTATGCTGTGTAAAAACAAGAGCACTGGAATGGAAGAGCATTGATGTAGTTTAAAAATCGTTTGATGAACTTAAATGCTTCGTTTTAAAGTTAATCTCCGTTTTACATAATTTGTTCAACGAGTACATATTATTACATTTGAAAATGGAAAACACGTTGCGCATACGCAAAGTAGTACAAAAGTATTTAATTTAATCTAATTTTAGGTTAAGTTAAAGTTTTTCAATAAAGTGTAAAGTATCTATTAACATTTAGCTTGCCATTGCCGCTTCAAATTAAATAAATTTAAAATTTAGTATATCGACGTATTGTGTACATTTTCAGTTCACAATGTAACGGGTGATTTTTTTGAGGTTAGGATTTTCATGCATTAGTATTTGACAGATCGCGCGGGATTCAGACAAGGTGTCAAAGAGAAAGATGCTCAGTATACTTTGACATTTCATCATGAATAGACTTACTAACGAGCAACGCTTGCAAATCATTGAATTTTATTACCAAAATCAGTGTTCGGTTCGAAATGTTCGAAATCCGCTTTTTATCGACAAATTTTGTTCGCGATGAGGCTC
The DNA here is from genome assembly GCA_018903435.1 of Leucophenga varia. Taxonomy (NCBI): domain Eukaryota; kingdom Metazoa; phylum Arthropoda; class Insecta; order Diptera; family Drosophilidae; genus Leucophenga; species Leucophenga varia. Next base: position 266,934 of record JAEIFJ010002545.1, read on the forward strand.
ATTTCTGGTTGATGGCTACGTAAATAAGCAAAATTGCCGCATTTGGAGTGAAGAGCAACCGAAGCCGTTCAGAACTGCCCATGCATCCCGAAAAATGCACTGTTTGTGTGTTTGTACGCTGGTGGAATCATTGGACCGTATTTTTCAAAGATGCTGTTGGACGCAACGTTACGGTGAATGGCGATCGCTATCGTTCGATGCTAACAAACTTTTTGTTGCCAAAATGGAAGAACTGAACTTGGTTGACATGTGGTTTCAACAAGATGGTGCTATGCCACACAGTGGTTCTATGGCCATTTTGAGGGAAAACTTCGGAGAACAATTCATCTCAAGAAATGGACCGGTAAGTTGGCCACCAAGATCATGCGATTTGACGCCTTTAGACTATTTTTTGTGGGGCTACGTCAAGTCTAAAGTCTACAGAAATAAGCCAGCAACTATTCCAGCTTTGGAAGACAACATTTCCGAAGAAATTCGGGCTATTCCGGCCGAAATGCTCGAAAAAGTTGTTTTTAAAAGTTCTCAAGCTCTTAAAAAATCACCCTTTATATTAAAAATAGCACATTACTGTTTCGCAATCAACAAGTTCAACAAGTTCCAAATCGACTGAAATAAATTTGCTGCTCATGCTATAATTTTTTTGTACCCTACTTAGAGAGGTAGTCAAAAGTATTTACACAACAAACTTTTTTTTTGCACATTCAACTAAAAGAGCTTTACCTGTTGTTGCTGTTGTTGTAAGAGAACAGTATGTGTTGTTGTTGTCAACATTGATCTATCCTGAAGCGATCGACCTCAAACTGGCATAGATTATGATATATCGAACCGTGATCAATGATGATTTACACACAACTTAAACTAGAGGTTGTAGGCCTAGTCGAGTAAAAAAAACTATTTACTATGAATTTTCGAACGACCATCAAAATCTGAATCTTCATTGGTCAGAAAACTGATATTTTTTTCTTTTTTTCATTTAGAGGGCTATAAATCTGAAAATTACAAATCGTTACTGTCTTAAAAACTTAGACCTTTTGAACAATATACCTAGTATTATAAAATTTCCGATCGCACCTCCGTGTATTTTCAAGGTAAACGCAATTTTTTTCTCCAAACTTTTCAACTTTGATTAAGTTTGGTAAAACCATTTAGCTTGAAAGCTACATCTTTGATACACAGTTCTTCATAGTACGCACAATTACAAGTAAAACGGATGTTTAATGAAAAATATACGAGAATAATTGACCAAGTTATTATAGTTAATTTTTAAGAATATATTTTAAAAATGGTTCCTAAAAAGCTAGAATTAAACTTGTTTATGGATGATTGATATATACTATATAATCTTACTCAAATTTAAGAAGTATTCAGATTTTACTTGCACATATCGTCATAATTCGGGTTGCCAGACGAAATCTCTTTGGGTTGATTTCAAATCTCACGTGTTTTTGGTAAAGATTTATGAGAAGGGCACTTAAATTCAATAAATATGTAGAAATTAAGTAAATTTATACATTTTTCGACAAACTCAAAAAGTACAAAGAATTTATGCAAAACAAATTCCGTCAAAGAGGATGGCTGTGGAATAACTTTGAAATTGATGTTATATTTTTATGGGATTGTCGATTTGTTTTACTTTTACTTTATTTCAGAAGAGTCTCAAAATAAAACTGGAAAACGTTTTATTACCATATTTTGAAGAAGTCTAATTTTCAAAGGAACGTATTTAGAAAAATCGAATATAACAACACAAGTTTACAAAAAAGTTGATCTGAGGCATTTGACTATAATTTCTAATTTTCCGCTGAATCAAAATATGAAGTCAGGTATTAAAAAATACACAAGTTTTCGAGATATACATAAATAACTTAATTTCAATACGTCAAGTTTTGAAAAAAGTGAGTTCTCTAAATTGCAATTATATCTGTTTTTACTTATATAAATTCTTAAAATAGCGAAAAAAGCTTAAAATTGGGCAAATATCATTCAATATTTCAAAGGAGAAAGCGAAATTAAGTATTTTTTTTTTTGAAGACTTTATTGAATTTTTTTAGCGTTGGCCAAGTCTTCGAAGATGTTCCAAACTTGAAAATGAATTTAAAAACGGTTATTCGGGTCATTCCGCGCGGTGATAATTCTCTAAAATATCTAGTTTCTATGGAAAAATAAAAAAATAATAATTAAAAGCACAACAATTTTCTGATATAGAATAATTTTATTGGATCAGTTAAAAAAAGAAAATGATTTGAGCTGTGGACTTTTTTTTTGTGGAGTTTTTAAAAATTAAATTTCTTTTGACATTTTTTATTGAAGCATCCGACTAGGCCTATCTTATAGATTTTCCACCGCAGAATACGAATCTGACCTTGAAATTTCATGCTTTTTTTTTTAATTTCTATCAACTCAGGCTTATCTGCTATATGTATATCAAAACAGTCAAAAACAGTATTTTTTGAGTTTTTAAACCCATTTTCCTAAAAATCTCGCCAGATTCGTATTCAGCGACAAAAATCTATATGAAAAGCCTAGTGAGATGCATGTCAAACTGTGTAATTAAAACAAAACAATTTACGCTTAAAGGGTATTAAAACTTCAATTTTACTTTCAATTCGAAGTTTGTATTTTTTTCTTTTTTTATTATCTTCTTCTCTCTTCAGTTTATTCAATTTCATTAATATCTTCCGCAGAAAATTGAATTATTGTGCTGCCACAAGGCATCATAAAGCACTCGATGATTGCGAAGATGATGATGATGACGATGATGATGATATCGCACTGCTCTGTTATTTCCGTTCTTGTCGATTCACATGTTAAACGGAATGCGAGAAGGCATTCCATTGCAGCATTCCGATTGCTGTTATGCCTTGCCCCCGTGAACCAGTAAGCAATTTCAGCACGTTTGTTCTGCGTTTGACAAGTGCCTATGTATTTGTGTGTGTATGTATGTGTGTGTGCGTGTGCTCGTGTTTAATTGTATGTGGGTGTTTGCATTCAAATCATTTAGCAGAGCAGGGGTGAAGACAACGTTGGAGCATTTCATAAAACTTCGTTAATCAACTTTTGCTCTCGAATTCAGCAGCAGCAGCAGCAGTAGCATCTGAAGCAACAAGGCAAATTCAATTCTTTTGCGGCAAATTATTTTATTGTGTGCTCAACAAGTGGCGCCGCACCGCACCATTCCGCTCCGCTCCACTCCACTCCGCACCACCCACGCACGTTATACAGTTCTACAAACTCGCTTTTTTTTAGTGGCAAAACGTGCGGTTGGACTTTTTCTTTTTTTTTTTTTAATAAAAACTGCGCTCAGCGTTCTTTGCTTCGGTACAATGTCCTTGCGCCACAACAACTTTGACTATGGGTGTTGGCATTGGTGTTGTTGCACGTCATTGGCGTTGTGGTTTGTAAAGTTTAGGTGCCGTAATAAGTGCCGTTATCGTTAGTTATTTCTGTCATAACAATTATTCAATTTGTTAGTTAACGTCTTTTTTTTTTTTGCTATGTATACTCGAGTAGTTGGTATAGTAAGACCCCGGTTATCTAAAAAAAAAAAAAAAAATTAATATGTAATTAATTTTATTTTCGATTTAATATAATTTTTTATTTATTTCATTTTTTTTTTTCAGCAACTACTAAAAAAATTTTTCAATTAAAATGATGCACTATCGTAAAGGTGAGAACATTGAGCAAGAACTGAGTAAGGACGAATTGCCCTTCGATGACTGTTTGCCAAACAAGGAACAAAGACATTTTCTGTGGATGCATGTATGGCTGTAAATTATGAAATGTTTCATTTAAATTTATTTTTTAAGCAAAAATGTTTACATTTATTTAGGTAAAAGGCGGCACAAAGGTGACGAATGTTATCAATTTTGCAAAAAATGCCTTGGAGAAAGGAGAATATCGCACAGTGGTATGGAGTGGCTCTGGCGGTGGTGTTATCAAGACCATATCTTGCGCAGAGATATTAAAACGTAGTTTCGCGTTGTATCAAGTAACGCGAATGTGCTATGTGAAGTGAGTTTTTCAAGCTTAAGCAAAACTTTTTGCCTTTACAATTTATTGATATTTTTTTTAGTGTCGAGGAACACTGGAAGCCACAAATGGATGGTTTAGAAGAAATTGTAGCAACACGTCAAATACCATGTCTACATATACTAATGAGTCTGGATGAGTTGGATGATAATATCAATGGGTTTGTATTATAAAAGTTGTCGACTTAATACATATATCTCGATTGCGAAATACACTGTAAGCGGCCTATATAAACCTTAAACTTAGACTTAGCATATAAACACTCAACAGAGCAGGACATAATGCAAACCTTAAGTATTTTTTTCAAGCTAATTTCGAGTTAGTGAATTATAATCTAAAAACTTGAAAAATTGTCTTTTTAGGCACGGATTTTCATGATATCTGAAAATCCGTGAATGATGGAATAATTCTGTGCACAGATTCATATATCTCTCACAAAAACTATCTCCAGTCTCTGGTTCTAAAATTTGTCGGCCCATGTATTCTTAGATATGCTAGTACGAATCTTAGTTGACGCTTAATTAATATTTAAAATTTACTCTCAATTTATATATTTTCTAATCAGATTACAAAAGCCAAATACAGTTGCCGAATTCTGGGAGGAAACCAAATCCAGACCTATGCAAAACAATCGCTCTAATCAACAACAACAACTGAATTCGCGTCCTGTGAGTAATAACACCAACAAACCGCAAAAGCGTCCACGACAACATACATCGAAACCTTCGCAACATCATCGTGAAAATAATCAAGCGACTCCTGCCAATGCAAATGGAAATAATTAAGCCTATTTTAAGCAAATAAAATGTAACCTTAAATTCATGTACATTAAAAACTTTAAATAAATTTCAATAATACTAATTTGTATAGTATAGATTGGCATTATTTAATGGTTTGTCTATATTTTGACAGTTTTATTTCTTTTATCCATCTTGCTTATTTTAATATATTGAGTATTAATTTTTGTGTAGACATTTCTTCGTTTTTTTTTTTTAATATAAATTTGGTACTTGTTTTTTTCTACGCTCACTGATCAATAAATAAGTAAAGACAAAGATTTTTACGATGTGAATTAATATAGCTGCCTTAAACGGTTGAGAATAGTTTAAGTATGAGTCCCAGATTTATGGAAATTACTATAATTTATATAATTTATACTTTTGAACAAATTTTGTTTACATATAATTTATTATATTAAAAATAATCATTTGTCATTAGGAGTTATTCTAATAACGGAATAATATAATATGCTGATACATCTAAACGGGGATTTGCTTGCACATGACATGATTTTTTTTTCTTTTTGTTATTTATTCTTTGTCATTGTATCTTTTTCAATATAAAATATAATTATATATTTGTTTAAACTACAAATCATCGCCATTAATTTATTTAGTTGGGAGTTTTTTTTCTCGCTTATATTTTCATATTGATTTTTAGATTCATTTTTTATGTATTCGCTGCACAATAGCACAACGCCGTTTTGTTTCTTTTTTATTTGTGCATTTTTTTTTTTTTGATGATAAACCAATTCTGTTTATAATGAATAGCATTCTTTATATTGTTTTCATAATGGATGAGAGTGTATGTATTGTTTGTATTTTTGTTTTTTTTTTTTTTTTCATTTTTTTGTCTGTGTGTATACTTGTTCTACTATCATCTGATTAGTACTGAACGCACTTGGTTAAAGAGCGCAATGTACGGTTTTTTAGGCTTCACTTTCACCGGGCGCAGCGTTCTCTTCCTCGTTGATCGGCACAATCAGATTCTCTTTAGACATGAGATTATATTTTGTGACAAAATGTGTAAATCGGTGGCATAGATAAGTTTCTGCCTCAAATTCATCGAAAATACGACGATGATGAAAATATGCATGCGAGAAAATGCGATAGACCCGTCGACATACAGAGCCCAGTTTAGTAACCGAAGACTCCTTTATAGAAACTCTGTAATAAAAAAAGTATTAAAATATATGTCAAGTGTAAAAATGTATACACTCAGTTTTATAACTAACCTGCTTGGAAAATATTTATTGCTATTGAGCAGACAAGCAGCACCGTCCAGCGTGTGTCGTGTATAGTCAATGGCGGGACATTCTTTAGGCGTTTTATGTGCAGCACACAAGAATATCCATTGATCGGTAGCCGTCATTTGCGTACAAGTTGTAGGTGAGCATTGTTTTTGCAAACGCACAGCCAGACCATTCAATTCCATGCAGAATTGCCTTAGGTGCTCGTACTTCCAGACACCTTCGTCTTGCGCTTCTGGCATTGTCAGTATAAGCTCAACATTTGATGGATCACGCTTTATTAGCTGCTGTATATACTGCTGTACGGCTAATGTGCTATCCATTTCCTCAAGTGGTTCATCCGGCCAGCGGCAAAAGTCCTACGAAGTCACATATAAATAAAATATATTAAATATTACTTTAAAAGTCAAGTATGTAGTACGTAACGAAATCATTTACCTTTGATTTTGTACCCGGTCTATTCCTACGTAATAACGTTGCTCCGTCAGCCATCTTCATGATTTTCTATTATAGCCTGTTTACAAACTTTTTGTTCGTTTTGCGACGCCTAAGAGAGCAGCCAGCCAGCCAGCAAGCAAGCAGCAGTAGCAACAACGACACACAATATTTCACTTACTCTCTCCCTCTATCCCTCACCTAACTACTGCGTGTATGAAGAGCAGAAAGCCTGTTTGTGTTAAATTTACAGTTGAATTCGTTTGATTAAAAAGTCGTCAACTGCTTTAATGAATATAAACATTTCGCAGAGTAATAAAATTTACACAAACAGAAAAACCAGAGGAAAATCGAAACACTTTTCCGCTGCTACACTTTTGCTTTGTGTTGAGAAAATTTTGCCCTTCACACTACGTCTTGGTGGCACCGTGGACGCTGTGTTTTCGTATAACGAAATTTTATAAAATGCTGTAACAAATTTAATTTGTTGATACTTTGAGTTAATTAAAGACAGAATAAAGAAATATTGTATTAACAAGAATTTATTAATACTTTTTCGTTTGATAGATTTATCGAATAATTATTATATGCTCACCGTATACCTTTCTTTTTCGATTTTCTTCTACTAAAAAATGACAGCATTTATTGAGTGTTGCCATATTCTATGAATCATGTCATTTCGATTTTACTTCGAACACATGAATGTCATGTGGTCTCTACAGTTCACTCTGTACAGACGCGTTAATACAGACGTGTAAAAACAGTGTCTGTGTTGAGCAGTGCCAACCAGTTTCGTAGAGAATCCAAATAGGCAAAGACAGCAGATTGGAATAAAAGACTTATTGCGTTTTATAAATTGCATTTCTATAAACTATTGAAAACAAGTAAAAAGTGTAAACAAGAAACTTTGTGAATATGTCGTACGCTTATTTGTTTAAGTATATTATTATTGGAGATACTGGTGAGTGTAGATTTATAAATGTCCAACAACAACAACAAAGATCACTTCATTGTTTTGTCAAATCGTCATCAATGAGAAAAACGTCGCAAATTATGAAATAATCATTGCAAAGCAAAAAATAAAAAAAAAACATTATGACAAATGAATTTATTTTATTGTTCATTGCAATTTTATAAAGATAAATAAGATAAAACACAGTTTAAAATAAAGATAAAGTCTTAACAGCTGCCTGCATACAAAAAATGGAAATTAAATCGAGCCATATGAGACAACTCCATGAAAAATCAATAAACTTACTACACGTAAATACATACATACGTACCTATATATGTACGTACATATGTACATACTTGTAAATTTGTCTTTGCAAACGCGGGCGGATTTTGATGTTGGCGTCGTTATCTGTTTTTTTTTTATTTATTGAAGGGGGAAGTTTTTGTAGTCTGATATATTTTGTTAACCAAACGCAGAATGAACCACCCCTTGGGTGCTTTGCCTAAAAGCAGCATATCTAGAGAGTGATTCATAGTTACAGGTTAGTATAAATAAGGTACAATTAGTTAATTACAAAGATTTAATTTTATTTTAGGTAACTAAGGCAAAACTTTTAAGGAGATGGAAAAAGCTTTGTTAGTTATGCTCTTATGTTTAATATGATAATTAGCTTTATTTTTCCATCTGTTTGACCTGTTTCCAACCATATTGAAGAAACCGAATTAAAGCTATACGATGGGAGTTATAGTCACCAAACTTCGAATTGATATGATCCAAGTTTAATTTATTAAATATGAAGTTTCAGAATGTCTTACCAGTTTTTTTGTTTGTTAACACAATTTCATATTCTTAATGTTTGTCATTCATCTGAAGAATTTTTGATAGAGTTTGTTAATGTCTTTCAAACAACATATAGTTAAAGTTAGTCATGTATTCTCTGGATTTTTTGAAATTTCCTTACAATGATCCGTTTAGTTTGGTTTTTTACAGAAAGCCGCGATAGTTATTATTAACTTGAACTGCATTTTGTTTGCAACGTACTTTCGTGTTTCTTGTGGTGATATTCTATATGTGTCAATTAAATCAGTAGTATTTGTGTAAAAAACATTTAAAGTGCTACGCTACGTTTCGACTTACTAAACCTTAAAGCTTGTTAAATTTAAGTGATTATTAAAAAGCAGCCTATTTAGCAAGTTGTTCTTTCACAAATGGCAATAAATACGTCAAAATTATATGTATATATATATATATATATATATATTTGTCAAGTTCTTATAAGAAACAAATGTATTTATAAAGCGAATGGCTTCCCATATGGTAGAAATGCTTCTTATATAATGCCAAATCTTCAGTTTAAAATAGGTTCAAATCGGACCGCGAATTTGTAAATTTTCAAGAATATTTTTAATTTGTTTAATATTTTAAAATAAAACTTATTACAAATGCTGCACACGTAGGTCTATCAACGTCAAATGATGTGTAAAAGGTATATAGTATAAGCTTCGGTCCAACCGAAGTTAACTTTTTTTTTTTTTTGTAAATTATGTATAAAGGGAGAAAGTGTTTAACGAGTAATGTCTGCCGAACCTAGCGTTGCGGTAGAGACTCCCATTTTAGCGTTTTCAAGTTTGGCTTCACCGTTTATTTAATAAAGCTCTTCTTTCATATAGTGGGCAGATCATACGGTTCAATTAAATTTAGCATTGATATCCCATGACGATTTCATTTGGTTTTAACAGCTCACAATGTAAAACACCCTTTTGATTCTACCAAATAAGGAGCTTGTATCCGAGATGCCTGTTAGTCTGGCTTGAACTGTGGGTTATCATAGTCAATACACCTTTTACTTCTAGTCACAATATGAGGTAACAAACAACATTTTTTACCGTTTGAGCAATTCATTAAAATTTTCCAACACAAGTTGGAATTTGGAAAAAATATCCAAGGAGAAAAAATGAACAGGAAATAACAAATGTATATAAATCGACTACATGTGCTGCTATGGAAACCTGTGTGTTTAATACGGATTTGCGGAAGAAGTCATTGTGCCAACCAAAATGTTTGAAAACATTTGCTATAGTTACTCTAAAAATTACAATTTGCTGCTCCGTTTGTGTAGCTCGTTGTATCCTCCTCTTTAAAACAGGTGTCGTATAAGTTCATTTTTTTCAAAAATAGAACCAAAAATTCCAATAAAATTGCATTCATCAATAACATTTTCGTAAAAATCTCTTTAAAACGTATTTGATCGAAAATACTTGTATATTTTTTTCAAATTTAATTCTTATAATTATTCTCCGTTTTAAGGTGTCGGAAAATCATGCTTGTTGCTACAATTTACGGACAAACGTTTCCAACCGGTTCATGATCTAACAATCGGCGTTGAATTCGGTGCACGTATGATCACTATAGATGGTAAACAGATTAAACTGCAAATTTGGGATACTGCAGGACAGGAAGCTTTCAGGTAACTAAACCTATATGAAACTTATTTTAATAAAAGTTAAATTTATATTACTTTTTACTTTTTTTTTTTTTTTGTTATTTCAGATCGATCACACGTTCATACTATCGAGGTGCTGCTGGGGCACTGCTTGTTTATGACATCACACGTCGCGAGACATTTAATCATTTAACTACGTGGTTGGAAGATGCACGTCAGCATTCCAACTCAAATATGGTTATTATGTTAATTGGAAATAAGAGTGATTTAGATTCAAGACGTGAAGTTAAAAAGGAAGAGGGTGAGGCATTTGCACGAGAACACGGTCTCGTGTTTATGGAAACATCTGCACGCACAGCAGCTAATGTCGAGGAGGCTTTCATTAATACAGCAAAGGAAATTTACGAAAAGATACAGGAAGGCGTATTTGACATAAATAATGAGGTAAACATGACATTTTGCATACAAAATATTCAAAATCATTAACACTTGCGTTTGTCAATCGTTCTTACAGGCTAATGGTATAAAAATTGGACAACAGCATTCCCCGACAAATCCATCACTGCCCGGTTCTGGCAACCAGGCTGGCTCAGCCAGCAACGGGTGCTGTTAAGTGTCGTTGACTCCTTTTACTTCTACACTTTCTTACGCGTTCTTTAGCCTAGCCGCTTGTTTATAAGCCGCTCGTTAGTGACTAAACTAGATGTTAAAATACAGTTCCAATTTCTTTGATTTTTTTTTTTTTGGTAGAGTTCGCGTAGTTTGTTTCGAAAAAGGAAAAAAATAAGAATTTGAAATCGAACAACTAGATATTCTGAAGAAAATAAATGTGGAAAAAGAAATTAACTAACGATAATGTCAAATAAGAATTTGTGTAAAACTAAAGATTTAAATATAAAAAGAAATTTACATCAATTTAATATACATACATACAAACATAAATAGATACATAATATACATAAATGCATGTTCGTTTTGTACTTTGATTTTTACGTTTTTTCAAATACGGACACGATAGTTTTGTTGTATTTTATTTAAATTTAATTATAACTTTTGTAAATTATACAACACGCACCGAATAAAAGTGAAAAAGTGATGAATTAATTGTAAAAGATTTAAAATTCAGGACATCTTACGTTTGTGATTAATTTTTGTTTATGCTTATTTCAAGCACCTTTCTCGGTAGTGGCAATTATGTTATATATATTTTTTTAATAAAAACATTAATATATATTTTATTTGCAATTGTATCACAATATATGCTTTAATAGTTCTATTTAATTTCTCATTTATTTTTTAGTTTTATTTTTTCTATTACAATACCAAATAATGCAAACAACTAAAATGATTGTGAGCTGAAAATTATATAAATTTAAATAAATAAACACAAAAATAAGACAAAAAATATTATGTATATGCGATAGTTTATGAACGATCAATTTAGTACGAGTATTTTACGAAATTTATATATTTAATAAAAATTCTAAAGAATAAAATAAATAATAAAATATCTGGAATTTGTATTGCAAAAAAAAAAAAGAAAAAATTAAATAAGAACACAACATAAAAATAAACATAAAATCTATTGTCAAATATTTTGATTGATTACTAAAAATTGGGGTTTCCATTCTGTTTGATTTCTGGAAAAAGCTAGTCCTCGCAACGATGTTAACAACTCTCTAAATAAATTGAGCGAATTTGGCCGCGCATTCGAGATAAAAAGTACAACTCAATTTAAGGTGCAGGTTGAAATGTTAAAACAGTTAAAAAAATCATTTCTGCAGCTTTCTATTGCAACGATTGTGAACGGTAGTGAGCTGCACCTTGAATGCTAAATCTTGATTTTTAAATAAGTTGTTCTAGTCGTAAAAAAAGATTCAAAATCATTCAAAAGAATCTCCCCAAAAGAAGATAAATTGAACTAGTTTCGAAGCTAAAAGCCGTCAGAAATGTAAAAATAAAAGTGTCAGCAACAATTTTCAAATTGCCTACAAATATGAATTTTTTTCCAAATTTGAAATTACAGTCATGGTAAGCAAAAATCGCATTTTTTTGTTTCTGTTTACCGCAATCGTGGTTACAATCCAATCAACACTTTCTTGAGTCCACTTTTTTGCAATTTTTTAATATCCTTTAAATCACAATTCATAAATTGATCCAAAAAATAATTCTTGAAAAAAATAAAAAATTTTTTGCTACTCTTTACCAAAAGATAATGAATTTGATTAACTGAGATTTAGAGTCAAATTAAAGTAATCTCAGAGAAAGTACTAAAAACTACAGCCGAAGATTTAATTTAAAAAAAGCAACCCTAAAATCTATTCTCTTACACGCCGCGCACTTTAAACAAAATCAATAGTAAATAAATTCTTTTTTGTAACTGTCAGATGCGTTCAAAAAATCCAAGAGTTGGATATTAAAAACACAGGAGATGTTTGCAAGTAACTCCATACAACTTTCCAATACTAGATCAGCTTTTTATACCCGTTACACATAGTGTAAACGGGTATATTCAGTTTGTCGGAAAGTTTATAACGCATTGAAGGAGGCATCGGAGGCCCCATAAAGTATATATATTCTTGATCAGCTCGATGAGACGAATCGATTTAGCCATGTCCGTCTGTCTGTCCGTTGTTTGTTGCTTTGCGATTCATTCGCTTACTTTTAAAGATATTTAACTGAAATTTTAAACTTAAGTTTTTCTCGGCAACGACTAGGTTAAGTTGGAGAATGAGAGTGCCACGTCCATTTTTAGGTATAGCCCCATACAAAATGACCCTTTTTTTTGATTTTTGTATAAAACTAGTAATTATTTATGAATGTATTCGCTCCAAATATCCAATTTCAAAACCAAGGTGCCACGCCTATTTGTAGGTATAGCCCCCACACAAACTTTCCGCCCATTTTCGAATTGGGTAAAAACACTTCCTATGTCTTCCAATGTCAAGCTACCAGGTGTGGCCTCCATACAAACTTATGCCCCATTTTCGGATATTTTCGAGAATATTACTGTTATATCTCTATTTTTAGCTTACTGTTATTATTGTTATATCTCTGTTATATCTCTATTTTTAGCTTAAAATTTGAAACCAATGTTGTGTGTAAACTTGGGTGACCACTTATGATTACACGTAAACTGTTTAAAGATTTGTGTGACGAGTATTTAAGCTTTGGTTCTACCGAAGTTAACGTTTTTTCTTGTTATATTATAAAATTCGTTTAATATTTATTAATGCAGATATAATAATTTTATATATATTTGTGTTGTGTTTGTATTTTCTTAATGGTATGTGTGTACATATTTATTTAAATTTATAACTTATAGTTTGTAACATTTAAATTTATAATTGAAGCTTTTGCTTTGCTTAATTGCTATAGTTTCATTTTAATTATTTTAATTTATTATTTTTTACGATTTTCAATTTGTTTGAAACAATTACTAGGCTACAAGTGTTTTGTTTGTTTATTTGGTTTTCTTAGCACTATTAAATGTTTTTTTATTGTTTTTATGAATAAATTTGTTTTTATTTAATTAATATATTTGTAAAAATCAAGCAGAAAAGAATTTCGTAAGAAAAATTTTAAAGCTGAACAAAAAAAATGTTTTTAAATTAATAATACTTTATTGCTTTGCGGTAATTGTTAGTTTAAACTATTTGTATGCAAATATTCGCAGTTTATTTGTCTGTGCTCATTTGTTAGTTAAATTTTTATTTTTTAAATTTGTGAGATGGATTATTTGATAACTCAGCAAAAATATTATGAAAGTAGTTTTATTTTTTTCGCCTAAATTTTGCTTTGTGTTTTGTAAGTTGTCTTATATTTAATAATTAAATTTATTTTGAGTACAAAAAAAAAAAAAAAAAATACTTTTAGTAGAGAGCAAAAAGTTTTTTTTTTTTTTTTTATAATTTTTGTATATAAATTTGGAAAATTTGTTTGTGTTTTTACTTTATAATTTAAAAAATTGTCATAATTTATTGCATACGTTACAGAGATTGGTTAATTGTTTCTTTTTATTATTATTGATTTTAGAGGCTTTCTTGTTGCTTTTTATTTAAGTTATTTAAAGGTGAAAAATTGAATTCAATTTAATACATATTTTCTTTATTAGAATAGTGTACTAAGTATGAGGGGAACCCGTTTACTTGTGGCAGTGATACACTGCTTTGATATAAATTTAATTATTATTTTTCGTATTATTAATTTTCTTTTCTTTGAGACTTTAATTCGCTAAAGCTTTTTTTTTTTTTTTTTTTGCAAGTATAAATTAAAACATTCAATTTTATAAATACACAAACGAATGTGTTTACACAACATTTACAAAGTTTTCCTAAAAAGGTTTTGTCTTTTAAATTTTAATAGCTACCAAAAAAGAGCACCACAAATAATGCTGTCTTTTTTATATTATTTTTTCTTACAAAATAACTAAGAAACAAAACAAAAAGTTGAAACATTTATTATGTATTTTAAATATTTTAACTAGAAAATTACGAAAAATATTTGAAGAAACTTTAAATTACTTTCTTTTTTTTTTTATATTTCATAACAACATACACATAAGTCTAAGTCAACGATAGTTACCAACTACAAAAACTGTGCAATATTTTGTAAAATGTTGTATAACTACTTCACATTTATCATTTTTATCGATTCTATTTTAATGTAAAGCTACGTAGTTTTGTTTTTTTTTTTTTATTTTAACTAATGCATGAGGTGTACTTTTTTAGTCTCAGAAACATCACTATCGCTCTCCCTTGTTTGACGCTTTTCGCAAAATTCAATCAGATACGAAGCAACGCCGGAAAGTGATGTAAAAACTCCGGCAACATAGAAGGAATCATCCCATCTGTTAAGTGGTAGATTTAAAATTCAATTATTTTCGTTTATTATTAAAAAAATAAATATACGATATGTAATACCTTAATGTATGTTCGTAAATTGCACCCGCTATAGGCGGTCCCACAATCATGCCAACGCCTTGTACTAAAAGCACCAATCCATAGGCACAGGTAAAGTCATCCAAATCGACAATGCTTACCAGTATGCTAGGTGTAAACGAGAACGAACTGGCAAAAGTGAAGCCAAATATTATGCATAGCACCAGCAGTGCATAGTAACTAGTTATGAAGAGGGGCATCAAAAATACCGAAACGCCGCAGACTGTAAGAATTCGTTTCATTGTTTATTAATTTCTTGACAAAACATTTCCTAAAAGATTTTACTCACTCAACATGCATACAGAATAGCAAATATTTATATTCATCCATGGACTATCGCCAAGATAACCAAGCCCAATCATGCCAATTGTTTGCGCAATTCCAATTGCTGATATAAGCTCGGCACTTACATTACTTTCGTAGTTGTACTCTTTCATATATTCAGGAAGATACAAATATGGTATGATGAACCTGTATAAAAAAAAATTAATAATTATATCAAAATTATACTATTGTATAATGTGTAAATATTTTTTTTTTTTTAAATACAGTATCCTTTCTACTACTCGCCGTGGGTGTAAACTAATCTTGGACACAGTTTTTTGTATTTGCACTAAAGAAATGATGGGCAATTTTAATTAATTACTCTACGTCAAAATAATAAAATTATAAATCACAAAAAAAAAAGGAATTAACCAAATACGAATAGAGAAAGCTTTTAAAAAATTTATGAAAACTTAAAATGGCCTTTTGCCCTTGTACCCAAATTGCAATACCCAAAAATTTGGTTCTGTGTAAGAGCCAAATTATTCGAGCATCAAAATATTAATAAACTAGTATGAAAATGTACATACAAACATGTGTGTATTTAAAATTATTGTATTATTTTTTTTAAATAATATTTTTAAAATCAAAAAATAAATAATAATGATAACACGGTGCGACAAAACAAAATTTTTCAAAAAAATTATCGGATTACCGCGTTAGCGTTAAAAACTCGACAAACTCGCGTTAAATCGTATACAAAAAGATAGGCAGTTAGGTATGGGAAAGATGTAATTTTGAACGCGACTTTCGATAACACGCGTTCAAACCGATTTCACACCGATTTCAAACCGATTTCTCTTATCGGTTCGAATAATTTGGCAATCGTAAGTTGCGCATACTTATGAAAACAGCTGACAAAGTAACCGCAAAAAATAAACATTTACATAAAAGCTTCAGCTGCATATATTCAAATGACGGATTACCTTATCATGCTCGTATTGGACAGCAGTTACTAAAGGAACAACACCTACATCCACTCGTTATATTAAAAAACTGCATTTCAAAAAAAAAAAAATTTTTTTAACCTGTACAATTTTTTTACTACATAACAAACAAAATCAGCTGTTTTAACTCGAACGCTAACGCTAAAACGCAATGGAAACACCGTTCCGCGTTTTTCGATAAATTGTTAACGCGATAACAAAACGCGGCTCAATGGAAATGCGGCATAAGTGTAGGTTATATGTACAGTTAAATAAAAATTGTTGGCATACTCGAATTTTCTCTTGCACATCGAGGTTTTGAAATAACGGTAAAAAACTGATTTTTCGAGGTTCATAGCGTTAAACAACTATATGGATTAAACTATACATCTTACATCGTTAAGATGTCATAGGAAAGAAAAAAAGGATCTTTCAATGGTGTACTACATGTTATAACATTTCCAATTCTATTTTTGTGTATTTTAAAGGCAAACTCCTTTTTTTCCATAATTTTCGACTTTATCGATGATTGCTTGCACTATTTTGTTCGAAAGCTACACCTACAGTTATAAATTTTGAAAATTACGCTTAATTACATGTAAAACGAATATTTAATCGTACAAATCCGACATAAATTAGGTTATTATTTTTTAAAAACAAATTTTTCAAAAATTACAATTTTTCATACAAATTTATATAAAATAAAATTTTGTGTTTTTTGCTTACAAGTTTTATTTTTTTCAATTTGTATAAAATATTTTTTCAAACCTAATAACTGTAGATGTATCGATAAAGCCGAAAATCGTGGAAAAAAACCAAAAATTGAGTTTGCCTTTTGAAGGCAAAGATATAATCGGAAATGTTATAACATGTAGTACACCATTGGAAAGATGCTTTTTTTCTCTTTCCGACGACGTATTGAAATACGATGTAAGATGTATAGTTTAATCCATATAGTTGTTTAACGCTATGAACCTCGAAAATCAGTTTTTTACCGTTATTTCAAAATCTCGATGTGCAAGAGAAAATTCGAGTATGCCAACAATTTTTATTTAACTGTACCTATAACCTACACTTAGTCCCATCCAATCAATTTTTTTTAATTTTTTTTTTGTCGCACCGTGATATTGATATTTTGCCAAATATATTCTTCTCAAAAGCGATTTAATTCATTTTAACATTGTTGCAAATCGTTTAGAAATTCTTTAGCAGCTGCTTTGGTTAGATACGATATATTTTTCAACTTACCAAATAAAAAGAAACAGCGTCGAAAGATTGAATAAAGTGAATTTTATGTCCGCGAAGAGCGAAAAATCAAAAATTGTCTTCATGGTATCCTTTAAATTATCGTACCATGTCTGCAAGTGAAAAATAAATATAGAAATTACTGGGCTTTTTTTTTTTTTTTTTTGTTGTTGTCTATAAGTTGTGACTTACATCTTCATCATCCTTAGCGATGGTTGTCATTGAGTTACGGTATATGTTGGGACACGATGAGGCGCGCAGTCGATAGCGATGCGTATTGAGCATGGCACCACGATAATGTATCGAGTTTCTGTGTATGCGCATATCCTTTAGGAAATTCGAGTTTCGTATGGAGATATTACGCCGTAAATTTGAGCGATAACTGGGTTTTTTTGATTTTGACAAACGTCGCATACCGGTTATGCTGTCCAGACGCGCACGTCGCTCATCGCGCCGCAGTATAGCTGCCTGCTGTTGTTGTTCTTGATTTTCGGGCATTTGTATCACAGTCGGTGAGAATCCATTTTTACGTTTTTCATGAACATCGAGCAGCGCAAAGGAATCATCCTTAATTGACGTATAGAAACAGTGCAGTTCATCATTGAGAACATCCACAGAATTGTGTCGCAGTCCATTCGTTTTTAAATTAGACAGCGATGGCGTTGTGTGCTGTGCTAAGAAAATATTCTCATTCAGAGAGTATCGTGAGCTGATATTATGGTCATTGTTTTGATCGCGTGAATACTTCTGCTGCGTTAGATACCCCTCGTCGGATGTGCGTAATGAGCACTCCCCCCAGCGAATGCTTCTCAGAGGGCGAAAGTGTCTCAATTGAAGCGAGATAACTTTTCTTGACAGCTTCGGCTGCTTCTGAAACAATACCGCCCATCATGGTGTCATCGGGTGAACCAATAATAGCTGACGTCGCAGGATAGTTCATAGGCGCTGCTCCAGCCGACGACATCGAGAGTAGATTCTCACGAGAAGGTGCCTCTGCGCCTTCCTTGTGACGCAGTGAACGTCGACTCAGGCTCTTAACTTCACATATGCTATCCAGTTCAAATGAACCCAAAAATGTTGGTAAAAATAATTCACTGCGATAACGTTTTAATGTGCCGTCCAAAGGATCACCAATCTGTTGATTTGCCTCAGTATTATTCTTTGTGACGAGCGTATCCAGTACAGCTTCTTTTGTGATGCCAGTATCCAAGAGCTTCTTAATCTCTTCCAGGCAAACACTTGAATTCGAAAAAGTTGTAACGCTTTGTGAGCGACTTTCAAGTCGATTCTCCTCTATAAGCCAATCAGGATCACGCATTAATGCACCACAGACGCAAGTATTAAGCATTGTGGCGCCCAGTATTAATGTTGCACCTCGCCAGCCGTACGAATCCATCAGATACTGTGTTAGGCGGGCGTATACAAATGTGCCTATGCCTGTACCCGAGGCACCCACACCTAATAATTTATAAAATAAATAAATAAATAAAATGTTCAATAATAGCAACATCATAACTTACCTGTTGCAAAGCTGCGCTTTTTATCAAACCAAAAAGCAATAGACACAACCGCTGTTACGTAACCGATACCCAGGCCCAGGCCGGAAATAATGCCAAAGGTGACCATTAACATTTCAATGGAATTGCAAAATGAGGAGAGTGCAAAGCCAAATGCTGAAACCAAGCCACCAGCTATGGTCATTTTGCGACAACCGTATTTATCAACCAAATTGGACATAATTGGACCCATTAGCAATGGCACTGAAAAGAACAATGAACTGATCCAGGCAGTCTTCGATGGCGATTCCCCGAAGTAGTCCAGCAATTGTGTGTTAATCAATCCAAACGAAAAGGATAGACCATCGGCAATGAGTGATACTACCAGAGAAGCGAATACGACAACCCAACCGTAGCCACCATCAGGCATTTCGGGTTTCTTTTTTTCGGTACTGCCCGAGTCTATTGAATCACCGGATTCATTTGATATGAGACGTTTACGTTTTTTTACATTATTTCCACCATTCACAAGGCAAGTCATGGTGTTGGGACCATCGAGAGCTACGCGCAATGCACGATTATGGTGCGCATTTATTGCATCATCATCATCATCGGCTAGATCATCGGCGGAAAGATTACAAAATTTAACTTCCGGAAATAGATCGTGTTTTATCGATTTGTTGAGCGGCGTTGTCGTTATTGCACTGGATACTGTTGCTATGGTTTGCGGTGTATCTGGCGCATCGATACTTATCGCTGGCGCAGTCAGTGGCTCGTATACGCTGCCATTCTGATTCGTGCAATTATTCTGAGCGGGCGTTACCCGCTCTGTGCTGGGGATTGCCATGTTGATTTGAGACTTTTTTATGAATGGTAAAAGTTGAATTTCGATTTTTTTTTTTTATTTTTTTTTTTTTTTTTGCACTAAGAAAATGTTTATTTCCGAAAAATTGCACTTGACGAACACGACGAATTTATTTTTGTTTCTTTTTTTTGCTTTTTTAATTTGTTTAAAAGTTTTTCATATTCTAATTTTTACGTCTCTTTTTATTGCTTATGCGGTTTTACTTCGATTTATATGCCATCCAAAAAATAGTTCCGAGCTAAGCCGGGTAGCTTTACTATTTTGGGCCTTTGCTGTAGTTTTTATTGACTACACTTAACGTTGGCTCTCAGATTCGGAGCGCTTAAAACGTTCTTTTTGCTGCTGAAAAACAAATTGGCTCAGACTGCAATTGTTGTCCTGATTAATTCGCTTCCAAATAGAATCGGTTTCGGTAGTCTGAAAAATAAAACAAAATTAATTTGTTAAAAAAAAAAACAATTTCTATTATAAATTACAAAAAGAAAAACACAAAAAAAAAATACCATTTTTGTTTCGCATCAACGAAACAGTTTTTAATAAGCTTCTGCCTATAACTGGGTCATTTGCAAATTTATTTGTTAAATTGATTTGTTTTGTTTGCAAACAAAGGAATAAAAAAAATTTAATAAATATTTAAACGCAAAACAGAACAAACGAACAACTCGCCTAAAAATTCATATTAAAACTGTTTTTGAAATGTTTGCGCAACAACAACAAAATTCGAAATTCTTGCAAAATATTATTTTAGTTTTGCTCGTTTCTCTTAATATTATTTGTATGATATGCAATATACCCGGCAATGCTCGGATTTACAAAAAAAAAAAATTTAGTTAGAAACGAACGTGATCTGTAGACAGACGGACATTGCTCGCTTTTTCTGCATTTCGAATGTATCAATTACACTATTTTACAAATTTTAATTTTATCGTAGGATCTGGGTTCTCATGGACCGACATCCATGTATTTTGGGGCGTAGATTTCAAAAAATTCATCCAAATTTTACTTAAGAACTTTTCTCGAGATATCCTCAAAAAATTGGTTTCTTTATACCCCTTACACATATTGTAAATGGGTATATTCAGATTGTCCGAAGTTTGTAACGCTTTGAAGGAGTTGTCGTATCTAGATTCTTGATCAGCTCGAAGAGGCGACTACTCGGGGATATTGGAGAAATTTAATAAAATTTAAAATTTTTGGAACGGCCAGGTCAAGTCCGAAAATGAAAGTGCCATGCCCATTATTTGGTATGAAAATGGGCATTATTTATGAATGTATTCACTCCAAATAGGGTAAAAACACTTTTTATGTCATTCAATGTTAAAACTAAGGTCCACGCCTATTTTAAGGTATAGCCCCGTTACAAACTTAACGCCCATTTTCGAATTTTGTTTTGAAAATACGCATTATTTAGGAATTTATTGACTCCAAAATGGGTAAAACATTTCTAATATCATTCAATATCAAAGCCAAGTTGACACGACCATTTTTGGCGTAGCCCCACACAAATTTATCGATTACTTTAGAATTTTTTTTTGATTATCTGTAAAGCTTTAAATTTGAAACCAATATTGTTCTAACTTAAGTTGATCTATTGAACCTCCCATCGCGAGGTTTTATCAAAGGCTTTGATGATCAAACATAAACTATTAAAAGGTTAGTGTGACGGGTATTTAAGCTTCGGTTCCACCGAAGTCAAAGTTTTTCCTTGTTTTAATTTTCCAAATTATCGCGAATAAAATAGTGAAACTATGCACATAGGAAAATAAAAACAAAACTAAATGTAAATTATAAAAGGTTATGAACGCGAAAAAACAATCAAGCAACCCAAACTTTTACAAAAAAGTACACAAAATAACGTTTCTAAACAGGGCATTGTGAATACTTAAATTATAAATTTGGAAGGGATACTTTAGCTTATAACCCTCATAATGCAAACAAACCACCCGTTTTCAATTTTTTTATGTCTACATTGGCAATTGGCTATCCCTAATCTTTCATGTTTAAAATCGAAAATCCAGATTCGGAGAAAAATATTTATAGAAAGTTTGGAGTATATTTATATGGGGGGTACCCCTTAAATATAAATCAAATTACAAATAAGGTCGTCTATAGATAGTGTCGACACTAAATTGGTTTCGTACTTATAAACATTTTCGAGCTACTACTTAAATGCTTGGGAGTTTTTGTCAAATCTTTGTGATAGCCCTTTTCAAAACCCAATAGGAAAAGTTCTACATTTTGACATTTTATTCAAAGTTTTGAAGGTTCATTTTATAATTATTTTATTTTTTTTAAATACTGCTTGAACTAATTGTGAATTACATTTATTATTTCAATGAATGACACAATGATAAATTTTAATTAAATAAAATAATGAACCAATTTTATACTTTACAAGGCCTGGGCTACTATTTTTACCAAGAACTCAAAGCAAAATCTTTAATAGTTTTCAATTTATAGACATTTCTTGGAACAATGTTGAAAAAAATTAGAAAACAGTATATTTCTTCGACTGCTTCCAGAACTATGTTTATAGCTTAAAAACTAAAAGAGTTTTAGCATTGCGGTCTTCAGAAGAATTGTAGCTAAAGGCCTGGGCTATTATATTTACTAAGGACTTAAAGCATTATCTTTAATAGTTTTCAAGTTACAGTCGTTACTTGGAGTAATGATGAAGAAAAATTTCTTGGACTGCTTCCAGAACTACATAGGCCAAAGGCCTGGGCTACAATATTTATTTATCTTTAATAGTTTTTAAGTTACAGAAAACAGTAAATAATTGCTATTAAACATTTTTTGTAGGCGTTCTTCAAATTAATAGAAATACACACTACAATGGCGAGATGGGAAGGTGTTCCGTATTCAACAAATTAGCAGCACTCAACGGATTCACGTATCGTACTAATTTCATAAAATAATGAACGTATAAATATTATAAGAACTTATACAGATTTTATTCAAATGAAACAAATGTGTATCAACGTACCCGATTTAATTTTAATATATATTTTAAATCTGTATTTATTTTTATATCGTTTACCTTCAACTTGACCTTATGTGATACAGCAAAGCAGAACTACGATAAATTACCAAAGAATTTAATTAGAAAAATAAGACTAATGTTAGGCATCAGTTTGTTGATGTTCCGGGTGCGGTGATCTGGTAGTCTAATACAAAATGTGAGAAAAAAAAAACATTAACAGCGATGCAGTGAAAAAATGCATGTGTAGAGAAACAGCTGTTGTCCCAGGTCTTTAAATTGTGGTAAAAACAAAAATAATTTAAGTAAAATTTTCTTTGCGAAAATTGCTTTTGAAGTGTCTACATTTTTACTTATTTTTCTTCTTCTTCCTGATTTTTAAATCTATATATTTTTGTCATATTAAAAGTTTCTATTTTGGGAAATGTTTTTATTTATTTTTTTTTTTTTTTGACCGCGTGACTTTTGAAAAATTTCTCAAACAAAGTACATACAATATTATTTCTTAATGGTATTGGTGATCATCTATTTCTTAGTTCTTGAAAACTTAAAAGAATATGCTTAGGTCGTTTCTTCTTAGGTCTATTTCTGAAATAATGCAATATAAAAACATTTGGGATCGTCTTAAAAATTGGAAAAGCATTCTTTGTTTCCCTGCTATATGATTAAGTGGCCTGTTTTTAATCTAATTAATACTCTTTATATGATTTCTAATTTAATAAGGGTCCTGAGAAAATTTTGAGGATTCTAATTTTGTAGGTGATTTATCGCCGTATTGGTATTTCTTGAACAAATTTGTATGGTATTTTAATACAGAGTCTTTTATTTTGAATAAAACAGAATTATTTTCGCGTACAATTTTTGCTGGCTAGGTACATGCCCCAACAAACGATAAGAAACTTCTTTAAAAAATAGCAAATTTGACGTTGTTAGAGCCAAAGCTCAAATACTCATCAAACGAAACTTCAGAGAATTTATAATTGTTGGCGTAGATAGTACTTTGTACCCTCTTTATGAAATCGAATATGGGCGGTAGATGTATGAATTATATTCTCATACTTCACAGACTGACGGATATACGGAAAAAGCTAGTTCGATTCGTCTCGTGAGGTTGTTCAAGAATATATAACCTTTACGAGATCTACGATGTCTCCTTTAATGCGTCTTAAATGATAAAACTAATAATACCCACTCAGACTATGTGTATAGGGGCATAAACACAAAAAAAAAAAAAAAAAACAAGAAAAACTTCAACTTCGATAAAACCGAAACTCAAATACCGTCACATGAAACTTTAAATAGTATATGTTACATCAATTAATATTAATATTTTGCAAAATTCTAGATTAAAAATTAAAATGTGGAAGTGTATTATAAATATCGATTTCATCGATAGAACCATCAACTGAAAGTCTAATAAAAGGGTGCATACAGAGTAGAGTGGTTCAAAAATGTATGAAAAACATTTTTTTTCATCAAATTTTTTAAGCGTTCACCCCCTAGGATTGTTCTATACCGAAAATAAGAAGTCCCTTTTTTTTTAATCGGATCATATTGAATGGTGCCGCAAAGCCCCTGAAGTTTCCCTGTATTATACATGGGAAAATAACACTTTTTCGTAGATTTAATGTAGAAACCTAAAAAATAAATATTTTAATCTGTAAATTATGTGGAGGTTATATGGTATAATGAAACCACCTCAACCATGGATATAGGTTACTATAAGAAATCTAATATATAAAATTCTCGTGTCTCAGTGTTTGTAACCAAACTCCTCCGAAACAGTTCAATCGATTTTTATGAAATTGTTTGTTTATATTCTGTACGTCTGAGAAAAGGACATAAACTATTTTTCATACCCCTTTGTGGGGCGGTGGTCCCCATAGAATCGATCATAAAATCGTTGAATATTTCCGAAACGATACAAACGATTTCAATGAAATTTTGTAGATGTGTATTTTTAGGTCCAAAATAAAAGACAGTATATCATAGGTTTCACACAATATCTCATTTAGTTGATTACAAATTTCTTTTAAAATTCATTGAAATAATGAATATAATTCAAAATCAGTTCAAACATTATTGAAAACATAAAAAAAATATGGACCGTATTTTTTTAGTTTATAATCCAATGAAAAAATGGGCCAGCCCATCGCCAAAAAAAAAACAAAAAACCAAAAAAAAAAAAAAAAAAACAAAAGCATCGTATTTTTTCAAATAATTGAACTAGACAAATGAAATTTGACATATGTACATAACCCGAGCAAGGCCGGGCGTGGGCTGAGAGAAGCTTAAGTTTTATCTTTCATTTTAATATCCTTCTTAAATGCGTTACAAATTTTCGGACAAACTGAATATACCCTTTTACACTATTTTTGTCAGTTATAAAAAGGAAAAAAGAATAGAAAAGAAACGTAGAAGAAAAAAACTTACCTTCGTAAAATTGGTTTTGTCTGCTTTTTAGAATCGACGACGTTTACAGTTGCAAGGACAACAACAAAACAACAAACAATTAAACTTGAAAAAACTTTCAAAATATCACCAATTGTCAAATATTTATCACAACAAAAACTTAAATTCAAAACTTTTTTACTACAATTTTCACAATTTTTATTTTTTCGCGGTAATTGAATTTGATCGCACAGCACAATTGATTTTAATAATCGATTAATTTCTTTAATATTATTATTATTATTTTCACTTAAACCAATGAAATCGCCACCAATTAATTCACCATAATTGCATAAATCTTCAGTTATTCGTAACTCACTTGTACTGCGACAATTGGCAAAGTGTTTATTAAATTTATTTAAAATGAAATTAATTCTTAAACGTGGATCTCGTGGAATATAATGAAGAAAAACTTTATTCGATTTGCTGCTGTTGTTGTAAGTACGTGGACTATTGTTGTTGTTGTTAGTAAAAAGTTTTAAATCGATAACAACAAACGATGAAGATGATGATGACGTTGACGACGATAATGATGAAGTTATCGTTGTTGTTATTATTGATATTAAATAATTTATTGTTGAGTTCTTCTTCGTTTGCTTCTTTTTTTCTTCTTTAAAACAATTAAATGTTATTATTGGTTTATTACTACTGTTTGTTGTTGTTGTTGAAAGTGTTATTGTTGTTGTTGTTTTTGTTGTTGATTTTTGTGACCTCAACCGAATGTCATTCATTAAGAACGATAAGTTTTTTATTACAGGCCAACGGCGAAATAATTTTAGAGAAAACGGCTGTATTGACGCCGATTGATAATAATAACAACAATAATAATATTGATATTGAAGATATTGTAGAGTAAATTGAGCAAATGTTGTTGATAAATTGTAAATATTACAGATTCTAACAGTTGATGCTGTTGTTGTTGTTGTTTCGCTTTTAATTTTATTATTATTGACGGCGTCAATTTTTTTACTCTTCGACGCTGCTATCGACGTCTTTGTCACCCACTTTGATTTCTGCTTCAATTTTAGCTTCAATTTTTGCGTTGACCTCAGTCTCAGGCTCAGCCTCGTCTTTTTGTTTTTTGTCTTCGTCGACGTCTTCTTCTTCGTCGATTTAATTGGTTTCGTATGGACCAGTAGCATCAACATGCGGCACGTGATGTATTTCAAAATTTTCAAATTCAAAAAATTTTGTTTTCTTCTTTTGTACAAATTCGAGTCACAGACAAGTTTTTTTTTTTTTTTTTTTTTTTTTTTGAAAATTCACTTTGAACAATTAAATAAACTTAAGAGAACATAAATATAAAGTTAAAATAATAATTTTAGACACTTTTAGTTCGAGTATTTTTTTCACTTTGTTTTATTTTTTAGGTCTATCAATAATCTTTTTTTTTTTTTTGTTTTGTAAGCTCACAAATTATTTATTTTGTTTGGACGCGCGTTTAGTGCGTGTCAAATGAACACATTTTCCGGCGCTTTCGGGTACATATTTGTAGAATTTTTTTATTATATTTGATATGAAAATTATTTTTATTGTAGATTCTGTTTTGCGTTTAATGAAATATCTTATTTTTCAGATGATTTATATCATTGCCGTTAAACTGCTTTACTGTGTAGCCAATGGTATTCCGGTTGTGTTTATTATTTATGATTGTGAAAATCTGTAATTGAAAGACAAAAAAATAAATCAATTAAATTTTAAAACATATAATTTGTAATAGTAAAAAAATAAAAGATTCGACAAAACAAGAGCTGTGCACGATTCTAGAAACGATAGATAGTTGCGTGCTTTACAAAAATCGGAATATATTTCCTAAATGAATTACATTTTTAATTGAAGCTACATATTTATTTGAGGCTATTATTTTCAATCCTATTTTTGGATTAGGCAATGCAATTCTAAAAAAATTCTAATATTTTAACTTTTGCCGGTAACCTTGTTCAAATAAATGCATATAAAGTTTCTAAAGGTACGGGTAAAAGAACTTTTCGCGTTCAAGGAGAACGGATTTAGCTTAAATTTTTTTTTGTAGATAAGGCATAATCTAATATTTCCAATTTAAAAAGTAAAAGTTATGTGTCAGTTACACTAGTTGAATCTGCATCAATTCGTTGTAGTTTTTGAAAATAATACATTTTTTACACTAATAAAATAATTTAAAAAATGTACTCATTCGAACCTCCGAAATTATAATTTTTTTCGGACAAGCCGATATGTATTTTTAATTTCACTCCATAACATAAGGGCTTATCATATATGTATATGCAAATCAAACTTAGTTTTTGGAAACTTCTTTAAAAAAATTTGTCTACAAAAGACGCCCACCCGACTCGAAACAATTTTTTTTTACCGATCCTGCACATCGCGAAGTTTTTAAAATATCCATCGAATTTTTTTGGTATATGTATACATTTTTTGATTAAAAGATATAATTTTAAAAAAAAAAATAAAAAAAAAAAAGAAAAAAATATATTGAAAATAAAGAAAAATTCCATAAAAATAACCAAAAAAAAAATTTTTTCCCCCCCCTTTATTTTTTTTCTTTCTCTTTTTTTTTTATTTTTCCTCCACAAAATTTTTTTTTTTTTTTTTTTATTTTTAATAAATTTTTTTAAAATTTTTTTTTTTTTTAGATGTTTGGTAATTACTTGTTTTTGCTTTATTTAAAAAAAAACAATTTTTTTGTTCCGGACATTAAAGAACGAGAGCTTTTGCGCATAATTTAATGTCAAAATTATTATTTCATTAAATAAAATAAATTTAGATTATCATTTTAAACTAAATATGGAATACTTAAGAATTTCTATAGAATTTCTTTACTTAACATAACGAACAAACAATGCGAAATATTTTTCAATTAATTTTTCTTTTTGGTCTTGCACCGAATTCCGAACTACGCAAAATGTCAAAGATATTTTTTTTAAAGAAAATAGCACAAATGACAATTGCTGACAAGAGTCTGAAAATAATATCGTAATAAATACGAATGCCTTCTCATACAATTCAATGCAATATTGTCGGAAACTTGAAGTGAATGAAATGCCTGGCGCCCGTTTTACACTTTATAGTATGTGAGAAAGAACTACATACATATGTGTAGGTACGTGTACGTGTAATAGGTACATTGAAGTCGTTATTTTTAGTGCTTATTGAACACACCTTTACAACTTGAGATATATCGCCCACCTGTTTTTAAGTTGTATTACGACACATTCGAAAAGGATACGCTACGTTTGCAATAGTTTCAACAAGTTGAATTCTTTTTTCTTTTGTACTCGCATAAGTGAAAGTCTGAAAAGAAATTGTAGAGGTGTGACAAAAGATAATATTTATTTGTAATGTGTTTGCCTTTTCATTGAGTGACTATATGTGTATAGTACTTATGATTGGCAATAAAATAATATTAACTTGGCTTACTAATGTCTCTTGTGTACTCAATAATAAATGCAATAAGATAGATGCAATAAAATATTACTTTTTACACATTTTCTTGGCAGCGTAAAATGATTATTGAATTTTTGTAAATGATTTTTTTATATAATTTCAGTAAATGTATAGGCAGTATAGGCACCATACTGTGCCTATACTGACACCCGCCAAAGACTAAAAGTAAATTGTCAAATTCTGGAGTCAAATGATTATTTTTTAGTCGCTGTACTAAAACTGGAAAACAATCGATGGCACTATCGAACACATCAATGTTTCTGTTAGTCATCGATGAACACGATTATCGATTATTTTCCAGTTCTACCCTAAACTTGGACTTTGCTTTAATTTATTGAAAAATATTTAAACACTGCTTTTATTGTTAAAATTGAAGAAAAATAGACCGTTTCATAGGATTTATAAATTCGATACTCAAAAGAATCCTCTATAAAACAATAACTCTCAAAAGAATATTAATTGGGACAAATTTCCATCTCGTTTTATTTTTACCAATTTAGCTTGTCACATACTATACAAGCATTTGCAATTAAAAATATTTCAACTTATTAAAACGTTATCTCATGAATACAATGTAAATTGAGTACCAATTGATATTTTATTTTTAGCAAGTGTGAAGAGTATAAAATTTTAATATTTTTATACAAATGTACATAATTGTAATCAAGCGAATATTCGAATTACTGTGATAATACAGATACTGCCGCTTCGTGCACACAACCCCGGACGTATTATTAAATTGTATTTTGTTTCTTGTCTTTGAAGTTCAATGCTCGATAGCCGCATGAGAGATTAAAAACGTTTTTTTTTTTTTTTCATTTTTACAAATAAATTGCATTTGCTTAAATATGCCAACACAATAATACATACATATACTTGAAATTATGTCAAGAGTAAATAAATTGGACGCTGCTTAATTTAATCACATATGACGTCGTTATACATTGTTCTTTGATTTTAATTTAATTACTTTTATAGCGTCTTTTTTTTTGTCCAAACGCTAAGCGCTGCGTACAAAAATAAGAAATACTACGGAAATACGCTTATCAAAAAACGAAACACGAGCAAAAAATGCTACAATTTACTACATACGTCTAATAAGTGAAAACAAATATTTATAGAGTTAGACAATAATCAGCAGAAAGATTAATTTTATTAGTGCGTTTATCTTTAAGATACAATTTAATTGGCAATTATTGTTATACATAGTTTAAGTTTCTTTTAATGCATCCCAAATATAACGATCACGTGATTTTGGGATGCCACCACACAATGATTACTTCATACTATACCATAATTTATTTACATCCATGATCAGTTCCAAGGAAAGATTAATTTTATAAAGTAATTTGTAAATATATGCTTTATCAGAGAAATCGAACTTAACCATAACTTAGTCCATAATTCTCGATTATCTTTAATAACAAACACAAACATTTCTACACCAATTTTGTTTAGAATTGTAAAAATATTCTTGTTTTCGAAGAAAAAAAAAAAAAAAACATTTATTATTTTGTTATTCTTGCTTGATTAAAGTCTTGAAATACGTAATTTTAGAGAATATTTTGTATTACAATATTTTTTTTTTTTTTTTACATTTTTACATTGAAATTGCAGACACAATTAAATAATTAGTTCCAGACGATCATTAAATTTTTTTAAGTGGAAACATACGATTAAAATATTTATAAATATTTGTATTTTTATTTAATTTTACGCAATCGAAATTTATTTACAATCATTTAAACTCACTTTTATGGCACCATATAGTATGCAATATTTTTTAAGTAGTCAATAAAAAACTACTGCGAGTATTACACATATTAATATTATTATTATTTTTTTTTTTTTTTTTGAATTTAACCATTAAATATTAAATTAGCCATTTTTGATAGAATTTGTTTTAATGAATTATATTTTAATTTAAGTATTTTTTATTTAGATTTCATAAAATTTTTAAATATATTATTATTTTCAGTCCACAATAGCGTGCATTTCTAAAAAGACGACTGATTTAGTTAGCGCGAACGTGTGAACGACTGAATATGAAATTTATTTCTTTTATATACTACATTATGAATATTGTAAGTTCGTCAATCGTCGTCGTCGGCTGCAGATACTTTGTCTGATTAAAGCCGATCATTTAACGAGATTAACACCAAAAGTTCTATCAAAGAAAATTCCAAACTTTGTGCACCATCTAAATGTAGTCATATTTTCAGATATAAGGCTTTAGTAGAATTGGTCTCTCTTTTTGTTGTGTTGCATTTTTAAAGATATCAAACCCATTCGCCATTTTAGTTTATTAAAGGCTAAATTTAACTTATTATAAGGGGGAAAAGGGGAATTTTGGGATGCTTATAGCCATAAATTCAATCCGACGCAACAAGTAAAATAGTTTTTAAAAGCCCGACACGAACTATTGAAAAGCCTAGCCCGACCCGACACGAAATTTTTAATTAACTGTATGAAAAAGATATATTTTAATAAACACTTTTTTTCCGTTTAAAAAAATTTACATAAGCCAAGTAGGTTCAAAGCCCGGGTTCATTGCTCAAAAAATAAAATAATTATTTTATTGTAAAACTAAACAAGAACTAATTTAATATATAGTATAAATCGTAAGGAAAAAAAAAACAAAATTTTATTTTATTTTTTTTTTTGTCTTTCCTTTTTTTTTTTTTTTTTTTTTTTCAAGCCACGAACACGAACGCCATTAAATTTTTCAAACACAAAACCGCACGAACACGAAAAAAATGGACCACGAAGGGCCACGACAAAAAGCCCAGCCCTTTTTCCATCGCTAGTGCGAATATTATACAAAAATGACATTAAACAAGGACTTGCGAAGAGGACCCTGAAATGCCAATATAAGCTGTTGTTTTAAAATTATTTTCCCAGCTATGATTCCATTTTATTTCTGAATTTTATTACAATAAAAACTGATCAAATATTTTAAACTATGAAATTTAAAAATCAATTCAGCGTTACTCTCGTATTCTAAACATCGTGCGAGTATGTCTAAAGACTTTTCGTCTATTGTGACCGAAACGAAGTCTCTAATCACAAAACGGCTTGCTTTATAATCTAATAAATTTCTTATCACAACAAGTTGATTTCGTCTTTTGTTCGCTTACAGCGGGTAGAGATGATGCTTGCAGATATTAATATGTACAGTAAAATCTCTTACTCCGGGAATATCTGTTTATTAAATATTTGCACAATAAAAAAAAAATAGTTTGAATTATTATTTATAATCACTAAAGCTGCGTAAAACTTTTATCTTTCAATAATATTTAGTTTCAATTCGTGTGTTTACTGTTTTTATACCCTTTACCAATCGGCTTGAAAGGTATATTAAGTTTTTGAAAATGTAAGGGTAACAAAAGAAAAAAAAAAAAAAATATGACATTCCCTTGTAAAGCATTTTTATTTTAGAATTGGTAACGAAATGAGAGAGACTTTAACCCAGAAACCGACGTGAGATAATATTTATGTTTGAAAAAGAGTATCTCATAGTCTAGCTTACTGGGTTGCGTTTTTTTTTTTTTTTTTGTAACAAGTTATTTATGTGGTCTGATTAGTTTCAAAAACTTTTAATCAAATCGCAAACAAATACACACTTACAATGTAGACCTTGTGCGTTGCTTTAATCAAATTAGATAGGAATAATAACAATATTTAATATGAATAGTAGCTACAACATTATTTCTTAAATTTATTATTATTATTATATATATTTTTTTTGAAAATTTAAACGTTGCTATGCTACGTTGATGAGTGTTTCTTAGTATGTTTAGTAAAATAATTTTATAGCACGTGCTCTGGAACGATAACCTAACGATTAATTGAATCCATGCATGATTAAAAAGCGTAGAATAAAGTCTAATAAACGTAAGACTTCTGCAAACAATTATTTCATTATTTTGTAGTTAAAATACGATTAGACAAGAAATTTGGCATTTGATAAGAAATTTGGCTCAACACAAAATAAAAAAAAATGCGTAAATTGTTTATAGCTTTTTTTTTATTAACAAATATAATTGTTATTAAAAGTAGTATTAACTAAAAACAATTGGATAAGTGCAGAATTTTACTAGTTTTTTGTTTATTAAACAAAAAATGTAGCAAAATAATTATACACAAATAAAATCTAATAAAATAGAATGGGGTCAAATGATAGATTTGTAGAGTACCTACTATGTCATTGCAGGCTTGTATGCATACATATATTTTTTTATATTAGTTAGACTAACTAAAATAGATACAACATCAAGGACATACTAAAAGAGTTTGTGACAACGCGCAAATAGATCTGTATCCTTGCCATGCATTGGGGAGCGATTTGCTGACATAAACAGCCACTTTTTCCATTTTTTTTTTTTTTTTGTTGTTTTTTGTTACATCGAACGAAACGACATGACTATAAAATGTTCAAGGACTCACTTAGGCGTGCTGTCACTGTAGAGCGCAGCATGTTTAAAAATTAATATTTTAATACAGTAAAAACAAAACATCGGTCTAAACGTGCAGAAAAAAAGTTTATAATTCCGCGTCAACTGCTATCATTTTTGTTTTTGGCGAAAAAGTGCGACAAATGAGCGATTTTAAAACTGGATTATGGAAAAGTCATTTCCGAAAATGAAAAAGTCAATTTGACAATGATGAAATGAAGAAAGGAGGGAAGAAAAAAAAAAGGAAGGAAGAAAGGAACAAAGAAAGGAAGGAAGTAAGTAAATTTCAAGCGTACTGTCTGCAGAAAGTTTCTTTATTAAGCAATTCATTTAAGTAAAACAGAAAAGTAAGTGCTTTTCTATAAGATACACACTACGGAGAGATAGAAGGATGTGTCTAAATCGATTCGTCTCGTCAAGCCTAGTCGATGCCTCCTTTAATGCGTTACAAACTTTCCGGCAAATTGATAATACCCTTCACACTATGAGTGATGATTATAAAAATGAAATTTAGTTTACATGTTGATAAGAATAAAAAGTAGGATCCATTGGAAAATGAACGGAAGGCATGGCCGCGTATAAGCGATACTCAAAAATAAAAAATCTTGTTATTTAGCAGCAAAATATATGTGGAGCGAAAAGATCGCAGGTGACACAAAAAATCTATAAAGAACTTTGTCCATTAACCAAACAAGTCTGGGTAATTCGGCTGCTATTTAACATATTCACGCCGGCAGATTTTTTTGATATGCCTACCGGATAAGAAAATATGTAAAAAACGCTCTTTTAGAATAAAGTTTCTTCTGCTCCTCTTGTTACAATTTTTTGCTCAATCTAAAGATTTTGTTAATTAAAATATTTTTTTTTATTTTCCGATTATTACCCCTTCCATATATAAGTTGCATAACATGACTTTATAATTACAATATAATATTGCACTTTCACACATTGTCAATTGAATGATATCAGATATAATAATAAAAAAATACAGAATAAAGCGTTTATTGATTTGCGGTCTGAGCGATTAAAATGAATTTAATTGAATGAAAAGACAAAGCTGCACACTACAAAACGTTGCGGTTTAATGTTTCTATTTTCCCTTTTACAAAGACATTCAATTATAATTATCGAAGTATCTTTTTACGTTAAAGCGTTTATTTGAGAGCTGCAATATTTTTAGTGAGACTTTAATATGTCAATTAAGTTTTAATATCCTTTCTCCTTTATAATCTCTTTATTGTTTATACATATTTGCAGGGTATTTAAAAATATTTTTGTTCAGTTTGCACTTATTTGTAACATTAGTAATAGTTTAATTTTAAGTTCACAGCAAATGTACGCTGGCAAGTGGAAAATTTTGTTAAGCTATTATTGCGATTAATTAATAAAATACCGCCTGCCCCACCTTCCACCTATTACGTGAATTTGTTTTATATTCGAGCGGGTTTCTTTTTATAACACTTTTACTTGTTTCACTTTTTATTTTATTTGTTGTCTGGGTGCGCATCACTTTTCTGGAATTACAAGGAATTACATTTGTTTATACTTGTTGTCTACTTAAATGCAGTGTGACTATTTATCGCTTTTCACGTGAATTTGTTATCTTTTAAAAGAACACAAATAAATACAATTATATAAAAAACAAGAAAAAAGTTAACTTCGGTTGGACCGAAGCTTATACTATATACCTGTTACACATCATTTGACGTGGATAGATCTTCGTGTGTAGCATTTGTATTAAATTTTATCTTAAAATAGTAAACAAATTGAAAATATTCTTAAAAATTTAGAAATTCGTGGTCCAATTTGAACCAATTTTAAACTAAAGATTTAGCATGGTATAAGAAGCATTTGTACCATATTTGAACCCATTCGCTTTATAAATGCATACATTTTTTTTATATTTGTCAAAATGTTGCACTTTTGTATGGGAGCTATACCTAAAAGTGGGCGTGGCACATTGATTTTAACATATAAAGTACACAGGACCTAAAAAAGCTTAAGTTTAAAATTTCAGACCAATATCTTTAAAACTAAGCGAATAAATCGCGCAGCAACAAACAGACGGACAGATGTACAGACAGACAGACGGACATGGCTAAATCAATTCGTCACATCGAGGTGATCAAGAATATATATACTTTATAGGGTCTACGAAGCCTCCTTCAATGCGTTACAAACTTTCCGACAAACTGAATATACCTGTTTTACACTATGTATAACAGGTATAAAAATAATTGATAAATGTTAGTGGAAACGATTACGCAGGCCTACAAAATTGACTTTTTATACCCGTCACACATAGTGTGGAGGGTATTATCATTTTCTCTAAAAGATTGTTATGCATTAAAGGAGACATCGCAGACCCCATAGAGTATATAAATTTTTTGATCAGGTCGACGAGACGATTCGATCTAGCCATGTCCGTCTGACTGTCTGTACATCTGTTTGTTTCTTCGCAGTTCATTCGGTAAGTTTTGAAGATAGTAAGCTGAAATTCGAAACTTAGTCTTTTCTCTCCAACGACTAAATCAAGTATACCCATTTTCAGGTATAGACCCCATACAAATCTACCGTCCATTATCGAGTTTTTGTATGAAAAAAGGTAAAGTTTATGAATATATTGCCTTCCAAATTGAGCGCACTGTCCATTGTCATCTGTTCAATGTGTATAGCTCTGTTAAAGAATAAACTTAGCAAGAAGTCTGCAGTCAAGTATAAAATTCACAGTTGGACCTTCCAACAAGTTGAATAGATATTTTATTTTTATTTATAAAAATAATTTGCATTTGTGCATGACAAAGCAAATTAAATGCCACAACTTAATAAGCTTCTGGGTAAAATATTTTTTGAGATACAAAGACTGACTAAATGGCACTTTGTCACTTAGAAATCCTTAGCACAGTTTGTAGTAGCTTACAACATTTGTGTCCTTATGCATTTACTTATGAACTTGTCGGTTCTTTTTCTTCTTTAGTTTTTTATATCGATTATTTTTTTCGCTTATAATTTAACTTTTGCATGAACTTTTCTTTGTTTGGTTTTGTTTGTGGTTTATGCAGCTTTTCTGCTTGTATCTTGTATCTTTTTATCCTGCACAGTTACATATAATTTTCACGTTCACCTCATTCGCTTGGTTGGTTGGCGAATAAAACTTTTTGCGCTTGATGATGCTATTTCTTTTTTTATGCTAAATGAAACTTATGCATTTACTTATACATATATATATACATCTATACATACTCGTCCATATACTTACATATGTGAAGGTATGTATGTATGCAATAAGTTCACATTCGAGGTTACTGTGAAACTAAAATTTTGTTGTTTAAAATGGTTTACACACATAGAGGCAAACATAAATATGAATTCAGTGTTTTGTATTTTATGAGGACTTAGATTTGAATCGACCGTTTCGTTTTTTTATATATGCTTATCTTTGTGGTCACTGAGGATATTTTTTTTGCTCTCATTTTTACTATGTTTAAGTGTTTATTTTATAAAAACAGATAAACTTTGACCTTGCTACTAAAACGGCTCTAAAATGAAGCGCTGTAAAGCACTAAAAAATTGACAGTGGTTCGGTTCAACGTTCTGTGAAGCTTTTGAACAGATGGTTAGGTTCATGTACCTGTTTTTAGCCAGTGTCGAACCCTCACATAAACCTATGTTATATCATTTTTGCCTACTCGATATGATCACTTTTTTGTCTATTTCGAGTATACGCTTGAATGTTTTTTTTTTGTTCTAAAAAAATTTGCATACTACTTACTTACTAAGCTGTTAAGTTAATTAACAAACTTTATAATTAGCATTAATAAATTCTGTTTAGCGCATACATGTAGCAGCAATTGAATTTAAAGGAATATACGATGCATAACAAATGTCGCATAAAAAATGTTTATCTTTCTTCATAAGTATGCGTAACAGTGTATCTAGCAGTCGACTTAAGTCTACTAAAAAATTTTAAAGCATTCCACTGTCAATCGTTCGAAAGCAAGCGGAATGTGATTACTATAACATTAGCGACACTTCAAAATTTCTGCATTAATTAAATTACAAAACGACAAACAGAAAATGGAAAATTTTTCTTTTTCACGTCTAATTGAATTTTCGCAGCTTACCATAATAGTATGAGTGATATGGACACGTCATTCAAGTGAGGAGATTAGACTTTTTGACTTATATAAAAATAGAAAAAGGAAAATTAAGCGAAGAAAAAAGTTGACTACGGTATAGCTACCCTATAGATAATTTTATTTATTGTGCTCTGATTTGCACCAAAGTCTTTAATTAACGCATAGTGGTGATATTATAGTGGTGGGAAACTGATAATAAATTCAACAATCGATAGTCGATTACAGCTTTTTGATGATATCGGTGAACTATAATGAGTCAAAACACTATTAAAAGAATGAAATCTTTAGGAATTTGCAAAGCAACCAATCGCAGATTTACTAGAGATTCTCCTGACACCCCCGAATAAGACCAATACAGTTAGGTATGGACAAAAGTTGCGTTCACTGCGTACGTAACTTTCGATAAATCGCGTTAACACCGATTTCGCTTATCGGTTCGATTAATTTGGCAATCATAAGTTGCCCATATTTATCAAATTGGTACCAAAAGCTGACAAAAGAGAATTGATAAATAAAAATAAGAGAAAATTTACACTTTGACTAAAAATCACAAAGTATTTCCCAAAAGATGAAAAGTGAAACAAATGAAATTCAGATTATAACTCAAGAAACTATTCTTTGAGTTACTGCTTATCTTAATTAGTTTTATAACATCTGTGAGTAGAGTAGCTAAATTTAATAAAAAATTTTGTATATAAAATTATAGTTAACGAAAAAAAATTGCAATTAAATTTCATTAAAATTGTAATTTCTCATGGAAAAGATTAATTTTAATTATTATGAAAATTATAATACAATAAATTGATTTCCATTAATACAATTAAATCGATACAAAAGTAATCAAATTCACAGACAATCTAATAATTAGAAAACAATAAGACATAAATTAAAGCAAAATACTAATTTATTTGAAATTATTTGCTATTTAAATTGTTAAAATTATAATCTATAATAAATTATAATAAATTTTTTGGAATTAATTAAAGTTTGCACTTGAAAGGCATAAATTAATGTGATTCATCTCAAACTTCTCTTCGAACTTTTGACAAAATATCTTAGGGTAAAAAAGCCGAGAAACGTGTCATCCATTATTATGCTTTATGCACAAATCCTTGAACTAACTTTTAGTTCATCGTGTTACGTTTTACGAATGAAACTTTGAGACGTTTTGAATTTCAGCTGTCAAAGATTTGTTATTTAGCAGCGAGCTCACTCGCAAAGGATGAGAAGACGTGGGCAAATAATCGAAAGATGCAAGGATATAAAATGTGTGCGCTAGCCAAGTCAACAGCCAATCGACAAAATCTTACATCTCAAGGTCGTCAATGATGCTACTGATTTATGACTGTGCAGAAGGACCTGCGCTTTGTCATCGATGCCTTCTTGAATAAGTTGTTGAAGTTGTTTTTCGAATAGAAAAACAGAGCTTAACGATTTTTTTCGGGCAGTATTTTATGCAACGCACGTTAAGCACAAATCGTTGGGATAATTTAAGCATATTATTTCAAGATACATACAAACCTACATACATATACTATATGTATGTAGGTAAACAATAGATATTCAAGGACGCGAGAATAGCACCATCATTATCTTTTACGAGTATACAATACAATACATATATATGTATAGTAAATTGTCCTGACGCAATATCTTCTTAAAGCAAACCCTTAAAATTCTAACTAAAGGTTATCTCAATGATAAATACACATTTTGTTCTTTAGCTAGCGTTAATTTTTTGCTGATAAATTTAACTAAAAGTTTTTCTTCATTTAAAAATGTAACTGATACTTAACTGGCTTGATTTTGACATTTACAGTGAATTATCTCGGCAAAGTAGGCCTTTCATTTCCATATTCAGAAACAATTAAATTCAAACTTTATGCGTACAAAGTTGCAGGTCTTTTTTTTTTTTTTTTAAATTCTCAAATTGATAAACGAATAATATGAAGGCTACTTATTCGTTTGCTCAGCGATTTTGCTTAAAGTCATTTGTTTTGTTAGTCAATGAGCATTATTCGCAGTCAACTTTTGTTGATGCTCTGTGAATTTGTTTGAAAATAGAATCTATAGAATGTTCTACTTAGAAATTGACTTACTTGACACATCCGTTTGATAAAAACTTACAGATAAATTCGTGCACTTTGAACACTTTAGAGCATAAAAATATTGAATATTATTTTTTTAATATAAAAAAAAAAAAAAAAAAATAAATAAATAAATAAATGTTTCCTGTTGTTGTTTATATTGTGACATTCGTAGTCAAACTGAAGTACGACGATTCATATTCAATGTGGAGTTGAATTTTAAAACGAGTTGAAAGTGGTGCATCTGCAAAATGTTTTTATTTTTATTTGAAAACATTCCAAAACGATACGACGCACTTCAACCACTTCGAGTGTTGCATGCTGTTGTTATTGTTGTTGTTGTATCTATTGTTTTCACTTTTTTTTTCCTATTTTTTATTTTATGACGAATACAAAAATACACACATAACAAATGAAAGATATTGTACAATATATGAGTGCGCATTTTGCTGTCTATTTGTTCGTTTATAAGCTTATTCTCTATTTGAGCACATATAAAGATAATTTTATCTATTTTTATATATTTAGTATGTGGATAGGATCTGCAATTAACTAATTTGTTTCAGTTTGTTATTAAAACGTTTTTTTTATATTTGTATGAAATTTTTTGGTCGTTGATTTTGTAATTTTGAGCGTGCTGTTTTGTTTCATATGGTGTAAAGGTTATATTAGAAGAAATTTTCAATAACTATTTTCCATGCAGTTACTGAAGTCACTTTCATAACAAGTTTCCAGAGTTAATATTAAAGCAATAATTTTTATTTTGTCTGAAAATATATGGATTCGATCTGCATCAATGTTGTTTCGTATTTCAATTAATATTTTCGGTGTTTTATTAAAAAATTTTAATTTTTCCATGAAAAAATTTTTAGTTTAGTGCAACAAAGGGCTACGACACTACGGCACTATTTCACCCATTGACCGCACTAGTCAATACAGAAACAAAAATAAAACGAGATGTGTTTGTTGTTTTATGTCTTTGAGTACGCCTGCAATGTGGTTGTTGTTTTTTAACTCTATCTTGTGTGTTGTAATTACAGTTATAAGCAATCAGCCATGCTTCCGTAATCGTTATTGTAAAAACTTTACGATTGACTTTTTAAATTGCATATTTTGGTGGTCCGGCAATCGTAAAACAATTCCGCTTTCAAATCAGCAGCTTTCGAGTCAGTGAAATGAAAAGTTAATGCATAATATTATGCAAAAAAAGCTTCGGTCGATTTTTTAAAAAAAAAATTTTTAAATCAATATTTTCTACTCATGTCTAAATTTCAAGAATAGAAAAATTTAGTCAAATTTTGCGATTTGATTAGACCGATAAGATTTTAATTTACAACCGATAACTGTGTCTGCAATGAACTATGCAAAGAAACATATTGGAAATGAAACATAACTTTTGCGAATTTTGTATTCCCTTAAGTTCCACTGTGTAAGCGTTCGAGTTAAATTGTTGTTGTTCTTTTTTTCTCACATTGGACAATTGATCCATTTTGCATTTTCGAGGAGAATAGCTATAGTTCAAAATCTAGAAGAGATACGAAGTTGCACTCTCAAAAAATAGTAAAGCCAATGCATTTTAAAACATTTATTTTCAAGACTGAAAGATTTTACTTTAAAAATAACTTAACAGTATAAATTAATTGTGATTATGTTCCATTTACTAGGTTAGAACTTAATACAACTGAATATATTATACGTTCAAATTAATTCAGTTCAATTTTAGATTGGAATGCAATAACGTTATCAATTATAATTTTTACAATATTTGTAAATTGTATTTAAAAAATGAGTGATTTTTATGATGGATTATGGTTTATATAAGACTTTTGTTTTGCGTGTTTTTCTGTATTATAACTTGAAAAGATTATTTAAAATTTATTACCTGCCACAATTAATCGCAAAATAATTTCCAACTTAAAAAATAATAAATTTTGCAATGCAAGTTTTTTTTTAATATATGCATATGAAATCCAAATGCAATGCGTTCACTGATTTTATTTCCTAATAAAGCAATTAAAGATTTAAATTTTGGTAGAGCCAAAGTTGTAATACGTAAAGACGGATACATGGGTTACACTAAATAGTGGAGTTCATATAAAGACTTCAAAAATATCGACTTTCCTATGAACTATATAGAACGTATCTTTTTTTATATCATAGTTTTTAATTATATCAATGTATTGATGACTTGAAATTAACTGTGTTAACAATTAGCTTACGATTTCATGTAAACTCAGTCATTTCGATTATTTATAGCGCATAGAAATTGCATGCATTCGTTAAAGGTCGAATACGAATTGTTTAATTTATGCGCAAATCGCATGATGAACTTCATTTGCTTTAATGCGACATTGAGTCTTGCACAGTTATGGATCAAAATTTTAATACGTTTTTGT
Source organism: Leucophenga varia (assembly GCA_018903435.1). NCBI lineage: Eukaryota > Metazoa > Arthropoda > Insecta > Diptera > Drosophilidae > Leucophenga > Leucophenga varia. The sequence goes on from JAEIFJ010002545.1 coordinate 308,572, forward strand.
TTTCTTTCGAATGGCCTTTTTTTCTGGCAAAGCAACAGTTTGGATGTGAGTGTTTTTTATGTAAATCGATAAAAGTTATTGTCATGACAACGAAACTCATTTGGCTACAATTATGTATTTTAGTTTGCCAAATTATAATTTTATGGAAAATTGTCACAAAATTAAATTAATTAAAAAAAAGATTGAAACATTTTTAATTTGTATTAAAAAAATATTCACGAATAGTTAATAAATGTCGTCTTAGAGAAAAGGTAAATTAAAAATACAATATAAATTAAAAACAAGGAAATACGTTATCTTCGGTAGAACCGAAGCTTAAATACCCGTCACACGAAACGTTAAATAGTTCGTTTATGATTATCAGTGACGTAGAAAATATTTCGTAATAGGGTTGGGTGAGGTCAACTCAAATTGGGGTTCAAATAAATAATAAAATATATATATATATATATATATATATATATATATATATATACAGTAATATCTCGATTCTTGCACATGCTTAATACTTGCACACCTCGATTCTTGCAACAAAGCATTTTGTTAATTACCCGTAGTTTTATGCTGCTTATGAAATGTAGTAATTTTAGTCAGTTTTAAGCGGACTTTTGCGGGGTGCGGTTTCATAATGGCAAAGAGAAAACTTACGTTGCTGACAATTAAAAAAAATCCAGCACTTAATTTCTAAAGAAATTAAGTGCTGGATTTTTCATCAATTTCTTAGCCAAAAGTTTTCACGTGCATAGATCAAGAATAACTCGTGTTAAGAAAAATGAACACACCAAGTTTCCAAAAATGGAAAGAGCATTGTTCAAATGGTTTGCAAATCAACGAGCGAAGAACTTGCCAATCACATCTGATATGCTCAAGGAAAAGGCCAAATTACTGCAAGCCAAAATCCGTTAAAATTCGAGTGACTTCCAAGCTAGCAATTTAAAAAAAAAAAAGACGTGGAATCCGGAGACTCAAAATATGTGGGAAAAATTGTCGAATAAGTCTGGTTCTGTTAACCCAGTTTTGCAAAAACTAAACGCAAGAATTGCCGATTTAGGTTTAAAAAAGGAACAGATTTACAACGCTGATGAGTCTGGTCTGTTTTGGTAGCTAGGGAGTAAAAGTGCTTGAATAACGTGGGCCCTATTTGAAGAATGGTTTCACGGAACATTTGTTTCAGAGGTGTATACATTTCTGGCCCTCAAAACATTCCTTTCACTATCTTAAAATTTCTTAAGTCTGCAGGTAAAAGAATTCGTGCGTGGCAAAAATCTTCCCGACAAGGCTCTTTTACTTATTGATAATGCCCCATGCCATTCCAAAGAAGTCGAGTTACAGAGTAATGATGGTGGTATAGTGGTACTGTGCTTGCCTCCAAACTGTATAGCTCTTATACAGCCCATGGACCAGAACGTTATAAGGCTTACGAAAATGAACTACAAAAAAAGCCTCTTAAGTCACATTGTTCATCGTGGGAAAACAAGAAACGATTCTCTAAGTAATATCAACCTGAAAGACGCAATATGCTTTCTAGTGAATGCTTGGAATGCCGTAAATTCATCTTCAATTCGGTCATCATTTCAAAAACTGTTTGATAAATCATCCGACTGGGATAAAGAAGATGACATCCAGAGTTGCATTTCAGAGTTGCAAATTCAGCTAGCTGACGACGCATTAAATATTCAATCCATTGCAACTTTGCTTGAGGAAGTAGAACCGTTGCAGCAAATATCGTATTCCGAAATTGAGCAATGGATCGTTGAATCTAATTTGGCGCCCACAGCACAAAATGAAGAGCACTCCGAAGATGACCTAAGAGACGATATTGATGAAGAAACCGACGACGTGGTACACAGTACAAAGAAAATTACATCGGAGGAGACTATATCAGCATTTAATATTTGCTTAGAATCGGCGGAGCAAAGCAATGTTTCCTTAGAGGATATTATGATGCTCCAGAAACTCAGAAGCAGTGTGGCGCTGAAAAATAATAACTCGGTTCCTGCGACAACCTCGAAACGTGCACCGAACCTGGTTTTCATTACGTGCAAGAATCGAGATACTACTGTATATATATATATATATTTATGGGTTCTCCAATGGCTTCTTTAATGTGCGACAACCTTTCCGTCAAACTGATAATACCCTTCACACTATGTGTGGCGGGTAAAAATTTAGAATTAACTGTAAGTCATCAGTGAATTGCCCCGTTTGTTGTGAATGTTCTAAAAATAATGCTTGTAATATTTAATTACAATGAATTCGATCAAATGTATACAGTTCTAATAATGACACAAAATTAGTTCGTAAATTATTGTGAAGTCTAAACAAAAATAAAAGCTTGTGATAATTAAAAAGCTATACAATATATAATATAAAACAAAGTACCCTTTGATTTCTAAAATTTTTTTGTTACTTAATTTCATTTAATCGAAAAAGTAAAATCATAACAAGAAAAAAAGTTAACATCGGTTGGACCGAAGCTTATACTAAATACCTGTTACAGACCTTCCTGTGCAGTATTTGTATTAAATTTTATTTAAAAATACTAAACAAATTAAATATATTCTTAAAAATTAAGAAATTTGCGGTCCGATTTGAATCAATTTTAAACTGAAGATTTAGCACGGTATAAGAAACATTTGAACCATATTTGAAGTCATTCGCTTTATAAATACATTTTTTTCTTATAAGAACTTGACAAAATGTTGTACTTTTGTATGGGAGCAATATCTAAAAGTGGGCGTGGCACATTGATTTTAAAATAGAAAGTACACAGGACCTAGAAAAGCTTAAGTTTAAAATTTTAGCCCAATATCTTTATATCTTCATCGAATAAATCGCGAAGCAAAAAACAGGCGGACAGACAGACGAACATGGCTAAATCTATTCGTCTCATCAAGCTGATCAATAATATGTGTATATACAAACTTTCCGACAAACTGAATATACCTGTTTACACTAGTGTAACAGGTATAAAAATTTATTTGATGTGTTTTATTTAAAAAAAAAAAATTCTCATCTCAGACGTACATGAAATGGTACTATTTAAATATCATGTAGGGGGAAAGTGATGCAAAAAACTAAAAAAAAAAAAAAAATCACGATCGCGTGATTTACGAACGCTATCTTAGGTAGATATTTGATCAGCTAGCTAAAATATTATTGTAAAGTTTCGTATATATACAACCTTGCAAAAGTTTGGACTCATTTGTAAAAATTAAAGCGATAAATACAAAAACAAAACAAAGATTTTTAAATGTGGGTCTAAACTTTGGAAGGGTAGTGTATGTATGTGTATTATTTTCTTTGTAAAATTATTTTATTAAAATACGTTATCAAAAAGTGTTTCTAAATATTGGAATAAAGATATGACGTAAACTGCTTATGTAGTGAGACCTGACTCAGAGATACATACAGCACAAACAGTAAAAACTTATCTACACTGTTTTTATTTAACACGCCACACTTTTTGCTATCCGCAAAATTGTAACGCAATAAAAGATACGTTTACTAAACAGGGTTATTCACAGCACCCTGTTTAGTAAAGCTATTTTGGGAATTTTTTAACAAAGTGTAAAATTTTTTTTTTTCTTTTTAGTATTTTTTTTCTCCCTAAATTATTAGAAAAACGATATGTATAACTTAACTTGAGACATTTCTAAATTTTAAAACGACTTTTTACTTTTGCTTAGTTTTAAACTGTTAATTTTTTGTTTTTGTAGGTTTAAAAAATTAATCAAATACTGACCGTATTATATATAAAATCTTTACACAGATTCATAATCAGCTCGATGAGACGTATCGATCAAACCATATTCGTCGTCTGTATTTTTATTGCTATTTTTAACGCTTCATTTTTAGAAATAGTTTATTGATATGATACTTAGGCTTCTAATATAAACTGCAAAAAAGTATCCATATGGTTATACAGTTAAACACAGAACTACATACAGAAATACTTATATGAATTGCATGTATCTGATAGATATGGTATATATACGGTAGTATACGCAATACCAAAACAACAAAAAAATATATCGGATAATTAATTAAAATCAGCAAAGTTTATTCAATAATTTTGTCTGACAATACCATAAACTAGTCTAGTCGTATCTTAAATGTTAATTAATAAATTATTCAATTTGAAATATATCTTTTAGCTATGTAAATTAGCTACTGTTGTATTCGGTCTGCAGTTAATTTTATAACTTTCCAATGATGCTCTGATAAAGTGAATAGTTTATACGATTCGACTATTTTTTTATCTAAAACGGAAAAACTTGATATAGATTTTTTTTCTCTATAAATAAATACAGTTTGTCTAGATCTACATATAAAACACAGAAAGCATGAGCAATTTTATTAAAACATCTGAATATTCATTACTAAAATATTATTTATTCAGATATTTCACAATTTATTAATAGCTTTCAGCTGAGTTTTTTTTTTTTCGTTGACAAATGTTGCTAAAAGTGAGTTTGTTTTAATAATAAATCATATAGTGTGTGTATCGATTCGAACTTGACAACAGACTTATCGATTTTTTGTGACGATAGTTAATAATTTAGTTAACAGTTTATTAGATTGATTAGCTCATTGGTGCTGGTACATATCTATTTATTGTCTATAATATTAAAGTAAATATAGGAAAGTAATTTCATCAAAATGTAATAAACCTAGATACGTCATACAAAACTTATATTCATCTACTATGTATGTACTATATGTACTGTGAACGCTATACAAAGGCGCAAAATTATATAATCAGTTCAATCTAATAGCGAGACACATTCCTAATGTGTTGTAATGTGAAGCTAGAAATAGAAAATTATTTATTTTTGAAATTAAGTTTACTTGTTTAAATTCTGCTAATTAAATATGTCACGAAATGTCATAAAACTATTAAAGACGCTAATTAAATGTTCCTACTAAGATATAATTTTCTTTGTAGTGCAGTATTTATTAAATCATGTAGCTGTGTGGTAAAAAATTGGGTTAATTCAGAGGGAATTGTAGTCTTTATAAAGTACATTCAAAGGTCAGTTAGTATATCTCCACCTGTTAGTCATACTATCTTTCGGCTGGAGGTAAATTTCGTTATCTTTGAATATAAAATTTTGTACCTTTTAATGGTAAAATTAATCAGTGGGACATTTTGTGACCTCAAAATGGCGGAGAGTAGAACAGACAGAACGGATAGAGCGATATGTTTAAATCGATACTCCGTTCATTCAGGGTGTTCCATTCTTATTGAAATTTTTTAAAGCTGTTTTCCTGCTTATATCGCAAGAAACCCCGTGAGTGTGCCTATCAGTTCGTTTTTTTTTGTAAATTTTTTTTTTAATTTTAATTCATTTATTTCATCAAATAATTTGATTCTTATAGCGTATCTTACAGTCTAACTAATTTTATTGTTGTATTCTTTTTTAATTTGTTTTGCTTATTAAAGTACATAGTATGTTGTATATATGTATTTTTGTATTTATACATTTATACATTTATACATGCGTAAAAATATCGATCATAAGTTATTATTTGTTGAAAATTGTTTTATGGCGCATTTCGATGACAAAAATGAAAATTAACTTAGAAAATTTTTTCTCTCTTGTGTTCGTCTAATGACGCACGAAAACAAATGTATTTGTACGCTTCGCATGATTTTAATATTTAAGAAAAGTGTATTTTTAAATTTTCGAAAAGGTTTGTAGCAAATAAATTTGGGTTTTTACATGAAAATGTAACATATTTGAACATTACTAAGTGTTACCATTCATAACTTTGTTCCCATAAATATAAAATAAGATAAATAAAAAGAAGGAAGAAAGAGAGCAAACAATAAAAATGTTAAACATTGAAAGTGCGCAGAGTATTATAATTTTGGTGTTATTCGCACAAAAGTTTATGATGTGTTTTTTTATACCCGTTACACATACTGTAAACGGGTATATTCAGTTTGTCCAAAAGTTTGTTACGCATTGAAGGAGGCATCGGAGACCCCATAAAGTATATATTCTTGATCAGCTCGATGAGACGAATCGATCTAGCTATGTCCGTCTGTCTGGACGTCTGTCCGTCTGTTTGTTGCTATGCGATTCATTCGCTTAGTTTCAAAGATTTTGAACTAAAATTTTAAACTTAAGTTTTTCTCGGCAACGACTAGGTTAAGTTCGAAAATGAGACTGTCTCGCCCATTTTTAGGTATAGCCCCCATACAAACTTATCGAATTTTTTGGATTTTTTGTTTAAAAATAGTAATTATTTATGAATGTACTCGCTCCCAATTGGGTAAAAACTTTCTTTTGTCATCCAGGGTCAAAAACAAGACGCCACGCCAATTTTTAGGTATAGCCCCTATACAAATTTACCGCCCATTTTCGAATTGTTGTATGAAAACATTTATTTTTTTCTGAATGAATTCAATTAAAATTTGGTAAAATTAATTCTAATGTCAACTCCATCGATATGGTAAAGATCGGGCTAATATTACAAAAAGCGTGCATACAAATTTGATCAAATTCATCGTTAAATTTAATCTAAGCGCCTAGTGAACATATAAACTATTAAAAGTTTAGTGTAACGGGTATTTCAGCTTCGGTTCCACCAAAGTTAACGTTTTTCCATTTTTTTTTTTTTTTTTTTTGTGGTAGACAGCCAAATGTTTTTTTTTTTCTGCTGCTAAAAATATAATTTGAATTATTTATGTACTAAGGCATATGTATACTATATGGGTACAATGAGGCATTTTGCCATTAAGCCATTTGTTAACAAGTAAATGAAACACATTGTATGATGAGTGAATAAAAAGTATTCATGAAATCATGGCTGAAAAGAAACATGCATTTTTATATATGTATGTTATATTTATACACATTTTATAAAACAAACTCTGTCATGTTACCGTCCAATTCCCAACAAAACGTACTTGTCCCTATCCCATTAACAAATATAGTTATTTTCGATTTTCTTTTGAAGTATTGATAGATTTCCGAGTACAATTGTAAAAATGCCGGTATTGGCAAGATCGGGAAAGAACTTTAAAATTGGCGTCGCGGAACGTGATATAATACATAGTTCATAGACTATAACGTAATTAAAAATATCATAGAGCTTACCTTTATATTCGATTTCTGAAGATGTTACACACTTGAGCATAAGCAATCTTGCGTCAATTAACAATTTAGGCTTTATTTTATTTAGATGATTTTTAAATACTTTAATTTTTTTACAAAAATATTTCGCTTTTCTAGACCATTTTTTATATGGCGTGTTCATTTAAGTACTTAAATAAATGCACTGTTATTTGCTATCACGTTCACTCACATGCATACATACGTGTATCTCTCTTTCGCACATAAATCACAACTCTTCTTTAATATCAACGTCGAAAGAAAACATGAAATTGGTTTAGTTTTTTATTCTAAAAAATTTTAATTATTATCAATGTTATTGTTTTCTAGAATTTCAAAATTTCTATGCAGCACATTTTCTGAAGAATTTGAGTATAAATGATTTTGTGACACATTTCAAGTGTTAACAGTTTACATTTTAATTAAATTGATTTTATTTTTTTTTTCTGCTATTGTTCTTGTTTTGTTTGTAACGAAGCGAAAAGAATCACAGAAGTGAAACTAATAGAATAAAAAAAACTGTATAATTTTGTAATTTTATAAACAAAATTTGGCACACTGAATTTGAGATGTCTTTGTTCGCGTTGGTTTCGTTTATTGTTGTTGTTTTTTATTGAAGTGGATTTTTCTTTTGTTTAAATTATTTCTTGTTGTTGTGTTGCACAGTGGAATAAATTAATCTATTATTTATTTTGCTTAAGCTTTTTGTTTGTTTTTTTTTTTTTTTTTTTTTGATTGTTTTTCTGTCTTATTTTTTTCGATAGTTGTTTTGATATATTTTAAGCACTGCAAATGCCAATGTACTTTAGTGATTGTTTATACCCTGCACATAAAAATAAAAATAAGTAAGATTTGTTATTTATTTAACCATGCTGATTTTATTTTGACCAAATTTAAAATTATTTCATTTGAAAAAAGTGTAAAATGCATTAATTTTTGTAATTTTTTTTCAATATATTCATTGATCAATTGATTATTATTTATTATAAAATTTAAATTCAATTTTTTTGGTGAATTTTCATTCACTTTTAAACTCAATTTAATTTTTTTTTTTTTGTTTAAATAATAAACATTTCAATTAATCAATGAACTCAATTCATAAGACTCTATTTTCTTAAAAAAATATGCAAGGTATAAAATAGTCGCGTAAATCGACTTAAACATTCATACTTGTTTTTTTTTTTCTCTTCTTTTGTTTTTGTTGTTTTTTAACTGTGGTGGGTTTTTTTTGTTGTTGTTTCTGATTGTATAGACAAATACAAACAATTGCACAACTCGTAATGATAGAAGACCGTTATTGTTTGTTGTTGGGTGGCTTTAGTATGTCACTGTGTAGCTTTTTAACCAGGGTGCGTGTACATACATTTCTATATGTATGCGAATATGTGTAATATTTGTGTTTGGGTTATATGTAATTATTTACGTATGAGTAAAAATCGTTATAAATTTAATTCAATTCTTGCTCTTGAATATGAAGAAATGTAAAAAAGTTTTAACATTGATTTGTCCGAATGAATGCGCGCGTAAATTTCGCTCTTTAAAAACTTTTTTCTCTCTTTTGCTCTTATCCAAAAGTGGGAGGCTGTTTCCCCCAAATTTCTTTTTCTCTGACAGCAAATGTGCGTGGTTGTGTGACCACGAAAAATTGGAGAAAAAAAATCAAAGCAGTATTTTATAAACAATTGAAAGACACTTGAAATATGTACACGTATTTATTTAATTAATTCAATTTATAATTAAAGCACACTGTTATTGATGTAATTTTATGTTAAATGATTTTTAAATTATCGGTTTTTTTTTTGTGCAAAAGACAATTTACGCGAGCGCCGAATAATGACTACAATGACCGTTTGCAGCTGATACAATAAAAGTGAATGCGGCACGATAATATAACATGCTGTAAAGCGGTGAAGTGCAAATGAGACAGGTTAAATTGTTGCACTGCTCGCACTTGTGACAGACCCATGGACTGCATGAGACCATGTGTTGAATTGTGGTGTGTTTAAGTTGCTCTTAGAGAGTACGAAAGTGGTGAATAAATAAACAGATGAGAGTGCTGGGTAGTTTAGGGCTACACAAGTTTAGTTGTATTACTTGCACACACAATAAATTATATCTGTACACATAAATTTGGGCAGAGCAGTAGAAATTTACGTTGACAGGGTATTATTATATTAGGGTATTCCCTGCACTTTTTTTTTTTAATTTTCTTTATTGGCAGTTTAATGGGATAAAATGATATATTGCGGTTTAATAATATTGCTTAAATTAATTCAAATATTTAATATGTAGTTAAGTATATTTTTTTTTTCTCATCAACAACACAATTTAACAAACATTGGCAACATCTCTTGGGATTCTTTCTAACCGACCTATTTCCATGTATTTTGGGAAGTAGATTGCAAAAATGGTCACCAACTTTTACCACTGACTTTTACTTTATTTTACTCTTTATTTTACTTATAGTGCTCTAGTTCAGGAATCAACGAACCGATTTTTATTTTTTAACATGTTATAGAAAGAAAAAAACAGGGTTATTTAAATTCTATATTAAAACAATTTTGTGTTGTTCGTTATTTTTATATTTATCATATTTATATATTATCATCATTTTACATAATCGGTAATAATTTATTGTACAGATTTATATATTTATATGTAATATATAGTATATCGTAATTACTATGACTTTTATTTTTATTATTTATTAAATTCATGTTTTTTTTAAATTTTTATGGTTTATTTAAAAAAAAATCTTTTTTTATGTTTAGTATGAAGCTAAATGAATAATGGCAGGTTTGCTCATCTTTTCTTTTTTTTCTTCTATTTTTGTATGTCAAGTTTTTTTGATTTGTATCTAGTAGGCACACATAAGTAAGTAGTTCTCAAATAAATATTTTGTCATTTTTGTTTTAATTTTTTTCTTTTAGAGTTTACAAAAAGAAAACAAAATGTCTTTGCTGTCGAGGTCAAGTGTTGTTTTTAATTTTTTAATTTTTTTTTATATTTTGTCATATCTGATTTTATTCGATTTAGCAGTTGTTTTTTCGCAGTGGATTCGTAGTTTAGCGTAAGCTCATCGATGTTTTGTTAGCTCAGTCGTATTTATGCTTAAAATTGTCTATAGATATTGTAACTATTGGTTTGATTCGTTAACAGAATGATTTTGTGTCGTCTGTGTATGTGAGGTTTTTTTTTTGTTTTTATTTTTATTTTTATTATTGTATTAAATGTATAAGCGTCTAATTTAGACGATTGGATGAAAATAGTAACTCCTCTCACATTCAAATGTACGCGTTCTGTTCTTGAATTTGTTTCGTTCTTGGAATAAATTTATTCCCATCACGACTGTTTTGGATGCTGCACTGGCGGTGGTGGCGCTGGCTTAAAGCATTGCAGTAGAAAGGCAGTATAGACTACAAAGGCAACGGCCAGTGCAATCAGCGCATACATAAAAATGTTCAGTTCGGGTTGACGAAAACGGTTTTTACGCAGCCATTCGAGTACTTCATCTTCGGAAAGCAAATCACCTTTATGGGACAGAAAAAAAAAAAAAAAAACAAGAAAGTTAAATCCATTATTTTAAGTAAATCATTGCTGATGACTTACCTCTATAGATGCTAGGGAATCTTCGACGGAAGTAGACCATAGCTGGCAGTTTGGTGACACCCCATTTTTTTGCGTATCGTGAATCCGCCATTTTAACAAAAGTTATATCAAGATTATCCGTTTCGCTATCAATGTTTTCTAGTTTTTCTAATGCAGCTGTGCTATCCGCTTGATTATGTTCATCTATAAACAAAATATATATATATTTCGAAGTAGTCTTTTCAAATTCTATAAGATATTAGTCTAATTGCTTACAAAAGAACACCGATATAAATTCGTTTTCTTCGAGTAGTTTGTCAAGCATTTTTCGATTAACTTCTTCAATTTCGTTTTTAATCTCGAAAACATCTTGCGATGTCAACCAGGTTATAATTTTATCGTGTTGATGCAAATCACCGTCGTACAAAACCGGAACTTGTTTTCTATAATTGCAAAATATTATTAAAAAGGCTAAACAATTTTTCATTTTTCGTAATTATTTTCGTATTTTTACTTGCCTAAAGTATACCAATGAAGGTATATTAACAACTTCATAGGTTTTGGCCGCTTCGACACTTGCAATTTTCACAAAATCAATTCCAAACATGTCCGCTTCACCATCAATCTCCTCCAGTTCTTCAAGTATCTCTTCACACTCAGCACAATCCTCATCATCTATAATAATTATTAATTATGAAGATAGTTCGGAACTCCGAAGTCACCGGCAAATGTCTTTATTTTCGTAAGCGTTTGTTCTAGGTCAAAATATTTCGTATCATAAAATAACATTGGCTAAGCCATAATCCTATTTAAGGCTTGAAAAAAACCATAATCCTTAACTCTAACCATAAACCCTAACCTTGAACTTATTTCGAACTAATACAACCAAAACGACAACTTCCCTTGTTGAATATTAAATATAAAACTTTTTTACCCTTTAAACATATAAAAAAAAGGTTTTTTTTTGTTCAAAAGTTTGTAACGCATTGAAGGAGGCATCGGAGACCCCATAAAATATATATATTCTTGATCAGCTCGATGAGACGAATCGATCTAGCCATGTCCTTGTTGTCTGTCCGTCTGTTTGTTGCTATGCGATTTATTAGAAAAATATGGCTGAAATTTTAAAATTAGGCTTTTCTTGGCAACGACTAGGTTAAGTTCGAAAATGAGACTGCCACGCCCATTTTTAGGTATAGCCCCATACAAACTTATCGATTTTTTTTTTGTTTAAAAATAGTAATTATTTATGAATGTACTCGCTCCCAATTGGGTAAAAACATTTCTTTTGTCAACCAGGGTCAAAACCAAGACGCCACGCCCATGTAACGGGTATTTCAGCTTCGGTTTCCACCGAAGTTAACGTTTTTCCTTGTTAAATATTAAAATATTTACAGAAAAAGACAACCAATAGCGTAGATTCGGCCATCAAACGCTCCAGCATGCGTTCGTTTACTTCTTCAATTTCATCGGCCAATTCACGATTATCATCATCGACTAACCATTCTAGGACGGATTGTTCGTTTTGTAGATCACCTTCGAAAAGTAATGGATTGCCGTTGCTATTTGAAAATTTAATAAAAATGTAAAAATCTTAAACATTTTTTTTATTTACAAATAAAATTAAAAAATATACTTACCGAAAATAGACCATCGCTGGGAAAGTTTTAATCGAATAACGCTTTGCCAATTGTGGATCTTGTATTTTTACCATGTGTATACCAAAAACATCGCATTCATCATCGATCAGTTCAAGTCCCTCCAAGATTTGATCACAAATATTGCAATTAATCTTGTCTAAATAAACAAATAAAAAGAAAAAAAACAAAAAACAATTTAGGTAAAAATATAAAAAAGTTATTTTGAGGATCGTCAATAGATCACATAATCGCTTTCGAGTATAGACAAAAAGAGAAAGGGGCCCAAAAAGCGATCACATGACTCGTATTCGACCCCTTAAAGCCAAAGCAGATTTGAAATACATAAAAAAAAACGTTTAATGAACTCGTTATTGGTTAGTGTACAAGTATGAAAAGAGAAAAAATGGTTAGAAGCCTTGTTATAATTTATTTTATTAAAGTTTTAAGAAAACGTTAAAAATTAAGGTATTCATTTCCAAACTAAATTTTTTAAGTTTTTTTTGTTTTTACAATATTATTTAATAAGAATGCATTTTATATTTCAAAAAATTATCAGTTATGTTCTCTATTTCACTTGCCAAAATTTTAATGGAAATTATAAACATAAGAGTCAACTAATAGTGTTCTAGATACACATATATATAAAAAATGAAATTTAATTAACTAGAAGCGCAAATAGTAAATAACAAATTTTATTATTTTTCCATTCGATAAAATTTTGTGAAAGTGGAATTAAGAACGATTCTGTACTTTTAATTTCTTTTATTTATTATGAAAATATCTTCTACTTTATTTGTTCAAAAAGTCTTTTCATAATCACAATATAAAATTGCTTTTAAGTCTTTGATTCAAAATTATTTTACAGGGGTTATCTTTATTGTTCGGAAAGGCCAATTCTAGTTCTGCCAACTGCTTTGCAAATTTTGTCATTTTTTTGTTTAAACTATAGAAGGGCGCGGAAGCCTGAGCCCGGCCGTCCCAAAAATAAAATACTTTGCTTGTTTTTTATAATTTTTTTCTTTTCTAGAAAATAGGAATTGGAAATTCTCGAAAATTTAATTTAACTGATTTAAACCTAGCGCACAAGAAGTTCAACTCTTTTAACAAAAATGTTACCATATTTTTCCTTTGAAATGCGTGTCCCTTGGAAGGGTCGGCAATTTAATAAATCTTACGTTTCAAAATTTTTTCAATTCCCAAAATTTAAAAAGCCATCTATAGCAAGATTGCAGTTTATTTAATTTTAAATTTATAATAGTTATTTTTCTGTAGAACTATCGAATTATCGATTGGCAATATGTTTTCGAAAAAAAAACACATATTTCAATTTTTCTGATCTGATTTTGCTGAACAATTCCCGATATGAAATTTAGTTTGGAACTTTATACGCTTAAGATTTGTTTAGTAAGAAAGTATTTTAAAATAAATAGAAAATATTATCTCGAATTTCGTATTAGATAAAATGACTAAACTGTATTTAGTGTTAAAACTGGGAAAAAAGAAAGGAAGGAAGCTAGGAACATGCTCGATTTTTAATTGTTTAATTTTTAAGTTTTCTTTTTTTTTTTTTGCTTCAATTATTTTAATAATTTTTTATTTTGAAAAAATTTAGCTAGAATACCTTTATTTTGTATACGTTTTCTTTTACGTGACATATAGTTCTTAACGAATTGTTTGGATGAGTGTTTTTTGGTGTTGGAATTTGTCATATTGCTCTCTTGTAGGGATATGGGTGAACAGAAACTGCGACAAAAAGCGGGTTGCTTGCCATTACGCTCAGGAGGTACTGAGGTGTGTGTGTGGTGTGGTGTGGGTCAAATCGGATATTTATTTTGTTTTGGTGTTGATGGTAGGTGTTTACGGATGTTTTTGTGTGGATTTTAAACGTAAAAAATTTCAATACCATAAATCAATGAATGAACATGAAAATGCGTATTCAAGAAAAATAAATATATAAAATATTAATAAACTTACAGAAATAAACGGCTAAATATTGTGTCTCTTCAACCATAGTCTCCAACATTTGACGTGTAATCAGCTCAATGCGATCCTCGGTTTTTTGCGTAATAAGCCACTGAAGTACTTCTTCCTCTTCGCTTAATTCACCTTTTAGACATTTAAAGAAATATTGATGTAAAAATTGCATTAGAAAAAAAAAAAAAAAAAAACTGCTTACCTTCAAAGACATTCGGTATGCCACCTTCAAAATAGACCAGGGCCGGATATTCATGCACACCATAGCCGTCCGCTACAGAAAAGTCACGCGTCTTTACAAAAGTTATTCCATGTTTATCGCAATCGTCATCGATATTTTCTAATTCTTCAAGCACTTTGGTACACTGTTCACAGCCTTCCGCATCTAGGAGAATCGCGTTAATGTTTAATATTGAAGCACACAAAAAAAGTACAAAAATTTATGAAGTACAAAAATGACAAAATTCAAACAATTTGCATTATACAAAATTTACGTCTACAAGGCGCAGGTAAACATTACCGAAAGCATAGCTAAGGTATACGAAATATATACAAAACAGATACAAACCAATAATTTAACTACAAAACGCACTAAAATTTATACAAACAAAAAAACAGATAAAAAAATAAGAAAAGTCAAAGGTGAACTAAAAAAGAAAAAGAATAGCAAAAATTAAAAAAAATAAAATAAAGAGGTCATACATAGGAAGATCTGAAAGTGCAGAGAATACGACATGATAATCAGAAAAAGAAAATAAAATTGTGGAGACATACAAAAAGAAACGTTCCACATCATTTGTAAAGTGCAGGTGGGACAACCATAGAACAAGAGAAAAATAGGGGCAACAGCTGTGGTACCCTAAAAGTTTTACATTTGTTATTTGTCAGTAACCTATTTTTCAAATAAATTTTTTATAAAATTTTTATAATTCTCAAACAGTTGATATTCGATTTCGAAATAGTGATAAATTTTTAGAATGGTCCACTTTTGTTTTTAATTTCAATAAAAAAAATTAGATCTAGATAAAAAGTTTAACAGGTTCGAAGAATTTAAAGGGCCCTGATGGATGGAAGAGTTTATGCTTTAAAATGTTTTATCGGTTTTTTTTTATCGACTTTGATCATACAAAGACTTTTAAATATTTTGTTTTTTCGTTTGATATTTTTAGTAATTTATTTCCAAACAAAATGAAAAAAAAAAAATGAAATACTAGAAATTAACTTTGATTTGCGAATCAAAACTACATTTCTAGTTCGAACCCATATTTATTAAGTATCGGTACTTTTATTTTACCAATCGTAAAGCAAACTCAGCTGTATTGAAATCATATCATAACACTCTAAACCGTTCGATGATATATCGATATATCGTCGATATGTCGATATATTTTGACAAAGTCCGTCCCTAACTGTGAACATGATTAAGTTTTAAATTTGACTGCAATCGTTTGCTATGGAGAATCGTTGGAACTGTGCGAAAATAAAAGCTCAAAAATTATCGGAGAGAAATTTTTCTATTTCATAAAAAAAAAGTGTGTGTGAACTTGTTTGACCAAAGTTCTTTTTTTTTTTTGTTTTTTTTTTCATTAAATTTGTAAAAAAACTTTTAGGGCTACCATTGAAACAAGGTGTACAGACTTGTGTGGCAAATGTTTTTAGGCTGTGATTTGGAGTTTGATGGAGTAGAGCGCAGGTGTGTTATGATGTGTGTGTAGGGGGAAGACATTTCAATACGCATCCATTCAATCTAGTATTATGTTTAAATTAAAATATATTTTGTTTTTTTTTCTTCGCTCAATTGAATGTTTTTGCTACCATCGTCATGTTTGCTGGCACTGGCACTGCTGGGATGTGATTCTGATGCTGTTGCTGCTCCCTCGCCACCCTCGCCCGTTTCACCCTCACCAGCTGCGGAGGCAGCACCAAATGCTGCTGCTGCACCTGCACCTGCCCCCTCATGTTGCTGTTGCTCTCGTTCCTTTTTCAGACGCGCCTTGCGTGCCGCCTTTGAAGTGCAAATATCGCACTTGGTTTTGTTCCCTAATTTTTATATATTTCGAAGTTTTTTTTTTTTTTTTTTGATCGAGTGTATTACACATAAATAATTTTTAAATATTTTTTTTTTTTTTTGGTGCATTTTTTGTTTGACGTTTGTGTGCGAGAGTAGTTTCAGTAGAAATGGTTTGTAATTTTATCCCAAAAAGAATTAAAGAGAATTATAGTAGACTGAAATAGCTTAAATCTTAGAAAGTATAATATTTCTCTGGGTTAGTGACATTGAACTTTGTTCTTTTTTAAAGTAATATTTGTTATTTTTTTTTGGTTTTAATTGTATTATTTCAATTGTTAATAACTTTGCCTGCTTTTTTATTAGAATTGCGTTTAGAAATTTTTGTTAGCTGCAATCTTTTTGCGCAAAAGTGTAACAATAAAGCCTACAAAGTACTTCAAATCAATGGAAAAAAAGATAGAAATGTAAAGAGTTACTAAATTAAGAAAATAAATATCTGAAATGAATTCGATAGTTTAGTACTTTGTAAAGATTTATGCCACCAAACCGATTGCAGCGTTTGTTTTATTTTTATTTTTTTTTTTTTTTGGTTATTCCATTATTTTTTGTGTTAGTATTTTCCAAATTTTACTGCCCCAATTGTAAGCTTTTAGCGAAAGCAACAAACTTACAAAAATAGACAGCTATAGAGCCAGATTCTTCAATTAAGTGAATAAGTCTATCGCCTTCGAGATCTTCAATAACATCTCCACTTGGGTCCTTTTGCGTAAGTAACCAAGTGAGGATTTGTTCTTCTTCATAAAGATCACCTGAAAAAAATAAAACAAAAACATGAATTTTGAATAAATTGAGATAAAATTTTTCCTTTAAATTGAGCCGAAGTTTTACTTTGATAAAAAGAAGAAATATTTAGAGACAATTTGAGATGCTCATCATGTCCGTCTGTCCATCTACCTATATTGATGTCTATCATACAATATCATATGATAGATAATTTATGAAAATATATCTCTACCAATTTTGAAAGGTTTGTATCTAATGACTTAAGTATTAAGTTGGTAACTCTGTCACTTTTGCTTTCAAGATCGTTGCGACAGCTATAATTGCAGAAATGCGTTTATGAATATATTTAATTTATGGGATCTACGACATCTTTTTTATACATACTACCCGAAGGGTAAAGGTATTAAATTTGTGGAAATATATGTAACAGGCAGAAATATGAAATATGGTAAGGATTATGATTAGCCAAATGAAATATTCCAAGTTGGGTATAGCCCCTTTACAAATATAGCCCAATTTTTTTAAACTTTTTTTTTATAAAAATCCAATACAATACAGTAAGGTATATAAAAATTGGGTACGGGGTTTCTTGTAGTCGAGCATACTTGACTTCAACGTTCTTTCTTGTTTTTCGAAACATAAATATTTTAAAGTTACAATAATGAAAGATTAAAACAAGGAAAACGTTAACTTCGGTGGACCGAAGCTGAAATACCCGTTACATGGGCGTGGCGTCTTGGTTTTGACCCTGGATGACAAACAAATGTTTTTACCCAATTGGGAGCGAGTGCATTCATAAATAATGACTATTATTAAACAAAAAATCGAAAAAATCGAAAAGTTTGTATGGAGGCTATACCTAAAAATGGGCGTGGCACTCTCATTTTCGAACTTAACCTAGTTGTTGCCGAGAAAAACTTAAGTTTAAAATTTCAGCCCAATATCTTTATATCTTCATCGAATAAATTGCATAGCAACAAACAGACGGACAGACAGACAGACAGACGGACAGACAGACGGACAGACAGACGAACATGGCTAGATCGATTCGTCTCATCAGCTGATCAAGAATATATATGCCTTCTTCAATGCGTTGCAAACTTTTGGACAAACTGAATATACCCGTTTACACTATGTGTAACGGGTATAAAAATGTCTATACCTAACATTTAAAAGGCAACACTGGTATGTGTAGGGACTACGCGTAAAGTTGTTCTGGATTGTAAAAATTATCTTTACCTAAAACATCTTTTTTGCAAAAGTTCAACAACGGTGGACCAACCTTTAAAACGGAGAATCTTCTCTTATAGTCTACGAGAAAATCTCTCTCATAAGATAAACAGCAACATAAACTGGCGGACGGAAAGATAGACATAGCTAGATGCTCTCTCCTATGAATACTGATCAGGAATATATATACTTTCTTGGGTCTATCATGCATCCTTCTCCAAAGAATCTGGTTGAGCAACTGAAATAGTCATACACTGTTGTAGAAACTCACACCCGTACCGTTATAGAGAAGCAACATTAGTATAAGGTCCCAGATTAATATTGGTTGATAGATGACATATAATCGTGGGTGCGAAAACCTAATTCATTCGATTGTTAATATATTTAGAGTCAAGTGGTATGGCTTTAATAAATCGGGTTAACAAACCAACAAAAGTTCATTAAGTATATCGACTCGACTAAATGCTTTTTATATTTTCACAATTTTCTATCAATGAATTTCGAATTTAAAAAAGACAATCTTTCAACTTTCCACTTTTTTTTAAGAATACATACCGGCGTAAATGACTGGCTCCTTTGATGTCGGTTTAAAGAATACTATCGCTGGTAGCGCAAAGACGCCGTACTCCTTTGCCATTTGTTTATCGTCGATTTTAACAAAATCAATGCCAGCCTTATCAGCTTCATCGTCAATATGCTCCACCTCGACTAAGACACGTGGACATTGTTTGCACTCCTCGCTGTCTGTGTTAAAAGCATTTCAAAAAAATATTGAAATAATAGTTTTTCTTTTCCCTCTTTGGGTAATCTTGACTTGAGTTGACTTACAAAATATAACCGCTAAATAATCCGACGATTTTCTTATTTTCTCAAACATTTTCCGATTGACCTGTTCTATATGATCGGTCATTTCCATATTGGCTGGACTTGTTAACCAATCAAGCACCTCTTCTTCATCATCGATATCGCCGTCGTAGTTAATATATTTTCCCTTACGGAAGTATGTAATGCCCGGTGGATTACGGAAACCATATTTCTTGGCCATAAGCTTATCGTGCATCTTGACTATATAAATGCCATATTCGGAAGCCTCATCATCGATGAGTTCAATGTGGCGTAATACACGTGGTGCATCTGCATCATCTTCTCTATCTGCAATATTACGAAAAGTATTGGTTAGGTCTCTACGAAATAATATAAACCTATTTGCCATATGATGTATTGTATGTAAAACTCTAATATAAATGCTGCTTATTATCTACATTTTGTTGGCTGCAAGTCATTTATTTTTTATATTTTATTTTTAGGCAGTTACAGTTTTTAGTGGGCGCGTTTTAAATTTCTTAGCACTTTCACCCTATCAAAAGGTGCTCGACTGTTTGGGTTATACGAAAGAAATACAAAATCGATAAATAATTTAACAGATTTTTTTTTGTTTTGTCTTTAACGCTTCACAACACACTACTTACAAAACACTACCGCTAAAAAGTCCTTTGAGCTGATGTACTCCACAAGTTTCTCACGATCGATCAGTTCAATACTAGCATCGGCTTTCTGTTCAAGTATCCAATTAAATACCTCGTTACCCTTTTCAATGTTTCCTGTTAAAATAAAAAAATTAAAAAACAAAAAAATGTTTTATTAGTTTTGGAATTTTGAGAATTTTTTAAACAATATTTATTTTATTCTTTAGAACATACCTGTCCACTGCAGTGTTTTAATCAATCAAAAGTTACGTTACAGCTAAATTATTATTTAAAAAAATTGTTATATTTTAACTGAACTTTACTGGAATATCATGTTTAATATGGAGTAAATTTTTTATAAACTATTCCAATTTTGCTCAGATCCGACAGCTGCATTTGCCTATAGATTTTGGTAAAAGACGGAATCTGAAACTAGATGTAGTGAACCGAAGGATTTTGGAGTGCTGATCAAAATAGTTCCAGCATTCTAGGTTTTCGAGAAATTCTAACCTAAACACATGAAAACAACCTATTTTTTTTTAAATATGACATTACGTAAAAGTCTTAGATTCATTTTTCCTCTTCAAAATATCGATAAGTTAAAATATTTGGAAAACTTTACAATGGATTAATTTTTAGCACGGATTCATAAACAGGTGGTCGCTCTGTGGTCTTAAATACGGTCTCCAAATGTTTGTATGGCATTATTTTTTTTTTTTTTAACATATCTGAAAAATTTTTTAAAAATTTTTATTTTTATGTGTGTAAAACCGCAGTCTCCCAAATTTAAATAAATTTGAACCATTCAAACTGAGCATTTTTATTCAATTGGACATTTCTCCAATTCGATTCCGATTCGCTTCATTCAATTATTCTCAAAATTGTTTTTTCAAACATTTTCAAATACTTTATTGCGAGTGGGTTAGTGTTGGCAAAAAAAAAAGAATACTTTGGGTGATTTGAAAATTGAAATGTCGCTAAAGACACTGCGACTCAAAAATCTTACTTTTTAAGAATCCATTGCCTGCTTTAAGGAGCATCCTAAACTTAAATGTTTTGTGTCAAGAACAAATCACTCTTGTAGTAGACCAATTATTCTTTCAACAACAATCGTTCTTTTTATCAACATTATAGGTTCATTGTGCCAAGAACAATTGTTCTCAAATTGAGAACAAACGTTCTTAAAAAATCGACCAAATGTGCTTAGTTTAAGATAGTCTTCAATTTGATTTTAGAAAAATCGATGTGAATATTTTTTTTTTCTATGAATAAAAATATATGAAATTCGAAATTACAAAATGAAAAGGTCTACAAATAGTTATTGTATATGATATAATTAAGATGTAAAGATATTAGTGTGACTAACATTTGGACATTCTTATTGGTGTACGAATTTCTGAAAGTAATTCAGTATTATAATAACCATAGCTTTCAGAGACTTTTTTTTTTTTTTTTTTACATTTTTTCGTTTAACTTTAGTAACTAATTATTATTTTTCAAACTTTTTGCCTTTCTTTATATATTATATATAATTTTCTATTTCTTTTAACAAAAACAACCAAATGGTAATTCATTTTTATTCTCATTTAATTTGTATTTTTTTTTTTTTTTTTTTTTGAAAAACGCTAAGTTTTATAACTATTTTTAGTTTAAAAAAAGTGTTTATACAAAAAAATATTTTGGCTGAAATTTTACAAAAAGGATTGATTTCTCATTATTTTTACATCATTAAATTAAATTTAAGCATAAAGTACTTTAGTATGTATGTATTTTGTATATCTGAAATTATTTTATGAAAACATTAGCAAAGTCTTACAAGTTTTTCTTCAGCGTTTTTCTTTAACAATAATTTTTATTTTTTTTATATTAAATTTTTTTTTTTATTTTTTTATTTTATTTTGATAGCTGCTGTTCAACACAAAAATGTTTTACTTTTATACAAAAAAAAAAAAAAAAAAAAAAAAATTAATAAATAAATAATAAAATCATAAAATAAATAAAATTAAAAATTATTTATAACAATGCTTTTGTTTTGTTTCTAAACTTAACAAAGTGTACAAAGTTTGCCATTTAAATAAAATTATTTATCAAAGGCATTCAATATTCTTTTCAGAAATATTGATAACAAAGTTAATAAAAAAATTATTTATTTTTTCTCAGCTAAATATTTTTTGTTTTTTTTTTTTTAGCTATTTAGTAACAAAGTTTGCATTTATTAAAATTCTTGATCATTGTTTAATTTGTTAATTATTATTTTTAATTACATTTAAAAAGTTTTTCTATTTTTTTTCATATAAACCTGTGTAAAAAGCGAGTTCTTACGAGTTTCAATCATTCTCAAAATTAGTCAAGAAGCAAAAGTTTATAAAAAGAATTAATTAGAAATCACATACAGAAATAGTTGCAAAAAAGTTGTAGTTACTGTTTCTGTGCTCAGAACTAAGATTCTATTTTAAAAAAGTAGTTAACATTTTTTTTTGTAAATTGTTACAAAATTAAGTAAAAAGTTTTATTTATTTGTTTTAAGTTTTTAAATAGTGTAATAAATAAATTTTTTCTTTTCTTAAAATCGAAAGTTTAAAAATTTTACGGTTCAAATTCATAAAGTATAGAATTGAACCGTAATAAAAAAATTTAATTTTTTAAAGTTTATTAAAATATTTAGTTGCAGTTTTTGTTGTTGTTGCAATAATTGCCTTCGAATTTGAACAAAGTTTTGTGCAAATAAATTCGCTTTGACAAAATGCAACAAAAAAAAATAGTTAAAGACTATTAAGAAAAGTTTAGAAAAAAATAGTAAAATTAATAAAAAGAAAGTCGAAGAGCAATTAAAGAAAATTAATAAGTTGCAAAAATTAGTTTTGTAAGTTTTTTTTCGAAAAAAATTTGAGTTGCGTTTGCATTTTCAGCATTAATGCGGCTTCTGCTGGTTTTGTTGTTGTTTTTTTTGTTGTTGTTGTTGTTTCGCATGTGGAACAAAGAAATGCGTTGCATGTTTTAGATATTTTCTCTCAAGATTGACATTTTGACAAGATAGTTTTTTGTTTTTGTATTTTGTCTCACAGAACGGGACGTATGAGTAATATAAATAATTAAAAATTGTGCGCGTTTAACAAATCGCTCGAGTGAATGATTAATTTTTTTAGTTTTTTTTATTTTATTTTTAAGTAAGTTGTTACTCTTGCGGCAGTGCACATTAGTGTATCTATGTTTGTGTGTGTGTGTGTGTGTGTATTTGATGTTTTTTTTTTATTATGTTATTGGCGTATTTAGCTCTATATTTTTTTTTTTTGCACAGCCAAAATTTGTCTTTTACACAATAGTACCTAAAGTTCTTATAGTACGTGCTACTTTAATTATTTTATATCAATCATATTCATATTTTTCTTAAACTTTTATTCAGTTATTATTGTTTCCTTACTCCCACAGAGAGATATCCTGAAAAATGAGGTCATACAAATTTTTTAGTCGATTATGCAAAAAATTAATGCCTGCAAGACACAAAAAAAAGAGAAAAAAGAGAAAAAGAAATAAACATATAAAATACAAGAACAAAAACTAACAGCAGAAAATGACAGAACTTTTTTTTTTTTTTGACAAATAAACAAATAATTTATATTTAACAAGGAAAAACGTTAGGTTCGGTGAAACCGAAGCTCAAAAATAACCGTCACACGAATCTTTAAATATGTAGTTCATGTGGTACCATCTGTGGTTTAGATAGAAGTTCGAGATGGAATGGGTGGGAGTCAATGGACCGATACAACCCGATTTTAGAACCAAAATTTACATTAAATTTTATGCTAAAAGTACAGATATATTGTAACAATAATGTTCTTGAAAATATCAGAAAATGTGTGCTAAATGTTATAGTGGTCCGATCCGTAGGATGACACAAGAAGTGTTTTTACCCATTTTGTAATGAAGCAATTCATAAATAACAACTATTTTCATACAAAAACTCGAAAAGAGACGAAAGATTTATATGGGGGCCATAACTTAAAAATGGGCGTGGCACTTTCATTTGCGTACTTGATTTAGTCGTTGGAGAGAAAGTTTAGGTTTCAAATTTCAGCTTAATAACTGTGACTGACCGAATAAAATAGAAAGAAACAAACGGACGGACGGACAAACAGACAGACTGACGGACATGGCTAGATCGATTCGTCTCTCAAGAATATATGTATGTATATATGTATACATATACTTTATATATATATACATATATGTAAAAAACTTTCAGACAAAATGATAGTATCCCTCTCGCTATGTGTGACGGATATATAAAAATTTACATATAAATTTTTAATTATGTTTTTTCCAAAAAGTGTAAATTTTGTATTGCAACACATAATTTAACATTTAAGTGTCCTTTTCTAATGCCACATTTCCACTATGGCTGCGTTCGCGTCAAAGTACCGATTAACGATTGCTCAATCAATCGAACCAGTAACAAAATATTTTTCAGTTAATTTTTGGCTTTTAACGTGAATTTTTTTTCTTACTTAAGATGAGTTCAGACACGGAAATATTTCGGATCATTTCTTTTTTAATTTTCTTTTGTATTGAAAATTGTGTCCGTGTCTCCCCGGGTCCCCGTGTCATCCGCTTTTTCTTGTTGCGGTTATAGTTCCTTAGTTTAAGCAAAAAATGGTTTTAAAAAAACTTGTGATTTAAAATACACAATAAAACTAAGGTTGGTCGCCCATGAACTTGTCTCAGGTTTGCTTCAGATTAGAGAGAAAGCTTCAGATAAAATCCAGTTGGGATGCTGGCTTACTGCTGGCATACATTATCGATAAATCGGTTAACAATATTATTTCTCCCTGCATTAAACTAAACTTCAAATGACATCGATTTATTGATAATAGTTTAGGCCCTTTTTCATACCAATATCGGTGTTTTTAATGTGCTTATGCTTACTATAGATAACTGCTTAACGCTTTTTACTGCGCGTCTATGGTAGGTATTGTTTTCGATAATTTGATCTTGTGATTCTTATCGTTTATCGATTCTTTAAAGGTACCTTAACGCAAACGCAACCGTAGTGAAAATATAGTTTTAGCTTTTTACACAAATTCGTTTTATTTAATGCGTATGTGTACATATGGATTTGTAGCTGTGTCTTTGCTTGTACGAGTATGTGTGTCTGCAGATTTTATGAAATAATCTGATCTTTATAAACGAAAAAAAAAAAAAGAATCCTAGATTTTTGTCAACCTACCGGTTTTAACGTTCAGCTTATTGCCAGACTTTTTCGATGACTTCCTTTCGCCACGCTTGCTCTGTTGTTCTTGTTGTTTTTGTTCCTCCTCATCATCGTCATTATTGTCGTCGTCGTCTTCGTCGTCGTCATTGTCTTCGTTGTCATCATCATCGTCTTTCTGCTGTTTTTGCTGCTTTTCATGCTCACGTTTCTTTTGTTTCTTATCAATGGTGCTACCGGCTTTCTTAGCGGCATTTTTACGCTGATTAGCATAGGAAACCTTTACCAAGGGTTCATCATCATCATCTTCATCGTCGTCGTCTTTGTCTGCATTACGTGCCTGTTTCTTTTGTTTCTTAGTGGCAACGGGTTTCGCTTGCGAAGACTTTTGCTCAAATTGGAAACCGCTCTTACGTTTGCCGGTTGCACTATCACTCTCAGTGTGTCCGATACGCTGTGCCGTCATTTTAGGAACTTTTGTGGTTTTCTCCAATTTTGTTGGACAACATTGGAATGGTCTGTATTCATTTGGCATAAAATTTGCCGCGCCTAGCCGAACCGCCTTCATGACCCAATCCGACATAGAAACATTCGTCATCTGTGTGAGCAAACAAACAAAAACATTTTGTCAGATTGTTTTAGTTCTTTAGAAATTTGCAACTTTTATTTATTTTTTTATTTTTTTTTTTACGTAATTGTTTTGTTTTTTATAATTTTTTTTTTTTTTTTGAAGAATTACTACCAAAATAGTAGAAGAGATATAAACACGATCATCAAAATTAATAAAGACTAAAGTCATCGGAAAAACACAAAATAAGTGAAAAAAAAAAAATAGTAAAAGAAAAATTCGTTAGAGTTTTCGCGTTTGTAAATTAAAAGATATTACCACAAAGAGTAGTTAGTAATATTTTGCTTAAAAAAATTTAATTTATTTTATTTTTAATTTTTATAACATTTAATTTTTTTTTTTTTTTTTTTTTTTTTGATTACACATTTTTTGAAAGTTGGCAAAGTTCTAGAAATAAGCGTGCTTTATGAATGCAAAATTTATATAAAAGAAAATAATTTCTTATATAAATTAATAATTAATAATTTTCGATTTTTGTAAAACTAATAACTGACAAAATGCTTTTGATGCTGACTGTATAGTTTGCTCTAATTATTTAAATTTTTTTATTTTACAATTTTTTTTTATAATTTAAATTACTTCTTTACGATTTTTGGTTGTTTTTGGTTTATTTTTTTTTTTTTTCAATATATATATTTTTTTTTTGGTATATTTAAAGATATTTGATAGAAAGGCGTTTGATTAATATTGTTTAACAAACACAACAATTACTTAAGTAATAAAAATAATAGAAAAAAAAATTAATAATGGTAAATCAAACAAATAATTCAGTTATTAACAAAATTTTTCGTTTCATAAATATATGTTTTCAGCTTAAGTAACTCATTTTTTTTAACAAATTAAAAATTTGCTAAATATTATATTTAAAAAAAATTAAAGAAAAAAATTTTTTTTTTTTTTGTCAAAAAAATAACATTGTGTCAGCTATGGTTTCCAAAAAAAAAAAAAAAAAATAAAAAATATATCTCTTCTATTTTAGCATATACTCTTAAGAATTTATCACGAATTTTGGTAGAGAAAAAAAAAACAAAAAAATTATTATTAACGCAAGCATTGATAAGGGACAAAAAGGATTTATAAAAGGATCAATACAAAAAAAAAATAACACAGTCACTTAGCGTGATATGGGAGCAACGCATTTATGTGAATATAAAAAATATTTTATAATTATTTTAAAAGCTTTTTTTTTTTTTTTTTAATACAAAAATTGCTTTCAAATATTGCGCAAAATAAAAAAAAATTAATAATAATAAAAATGGAGTAATTTTATATTTTTGTTTTTTTTTAATAAAAAAATAATTTTTAGCTACTTTCCAATATTCCGATGTTGTCTACGCATTAGCACAAAAGCTATTTGCAAACATCAATTAAAAGAGTTGAATAGTTCGTTTGTTTTACCTTCATGAAATGAAGTTTTTACTTTCCGCTTATTTAAATCTGTTAATAGATATATGAGTTTCAGAATGAATAGAGAACATATTATTTGTACACAGAATACTTTCGACAGAGATAATAATTATTAAAATTAAGTTCAGTGGGAATTTCTTTGTTGTTGTTGTTTTAATAGAGGAGACATTAAATTTGGTATGATGGTAAACGTTTATAGAAGAAACAAAAAAAAAAAGAATGATCGTTATCTTCTTTACCTATTTTTTCTAAAAGCCGTCCGCTACAGAGTTCGGAAGCTCGATGAATTTTTTTGTTATTGTTACGCCCATACGTTTGACTTTAAAGTTTCTTATATTGTCGTCGTCGTCGTCATCGTCTTCGTCGTCATTGTCTTCGTCTTCGTCATCGTCTCCGTTTTCTTCATCGTCGTCTTCGTCTCCATTGTCATCATCTCTGTTTTTTCTCATCCTCGTCCTCGTCATCATCATCATCTCCATTTCCGTCTTCGTCATCATCTCCATTTGTGTCATCATCTTCGTCTTCTTCATCATCGTCTCCATTTTTGTCCTCGTCATCATCGTCTCCATTTTTGTCTTCGTCTTCGTCATCGTCTCCATTTTCATCATCGTCATCATCGTCTCCATTTTTGTCATCGTCATCGTCTCCATCTTTGTCTTCGTCATCTTCATCTTCTTCATCATCTTCTCCATTTTCGTCATCTTCGTCATCGTCTCCATTTTCGTCCTCGTCTCCATTTTCGTCCTCGTCATCATCATCTCCATTTTTGTCTTCGTCATCTTCGTCTTCTTCTTCATCATCTTCATCATCTTCCCCATTTTCGTCATCTTCGTCATCGTCTTCATTTTTGTCTTCGTCTTCGTCATCTTCGTCTCCATTTTCGTCTTCATCAACTCCATTTTCTTCGTCGTCGTCTTCTTCTTCATCGTCTCCATTTTCGTCCTCGTCTTCTTCATCATTTTCTCCATTTTCATCCTCGTCTTCATCGTCTCCATTTTCGTCGTCTTCGTCTTCGTCCTCGTCTTTTTCGTCCTCGTCTTCTTCGTCCTCATCTTCTTCGTCTTCGTCCCCGTCCTCTTCGTCCTCGTCCTCGTCTTCATCATCATCACGTTTAAATAGTTTCTTTTTGGGTTTATCATCTTCGTCATCTTCGTCATCATCGTCTCCATTTTCGTCATTGTCATCATGCTTTCTTAATCGTTTTCGTATTGTTATTTGTAATCGTTTAAGTCTATCAGTTCTCGTTATATTATTATCTTTCGGATAACTTAGTTTTTTAATTCTAGAATCATCGGCGTCATCCTCGTCGTCGTTGCCTACAGCAGAGATACGCATTACGCTTTGAACTTATCAAATTGATACTTTAAAAAAATATATTTTATGTAGCGAACAATGAACAGTTTTCATCTAAATGAGAAGACTGTACCTACTGACTATGTATATGCCTATGTAATGTTGTTGTTGTTGTTGTATCTTGTATCTGCTTTAGATTTTATGTATGTTTTCTGTGTATCTTTTTTTACGTTAACTTGGTAAATGAGCGTGAGAGGTTAGAAAGCATTAATAAATTGAAAGAAGAACGCTTACTCTTTTGATTGATTAACCACTGCAGCACTCGGTTTTCATTTTTGAGATTACCTATAATTTAAATATAAATAAACTATAAAATTTTGTAATTATTTGTATACGGTATTTAGTACTTACCATCATACATGATCGGAACTCCTGTTTCGTAGTAGACCAGAGCGGGGAATGCAAATATGCCGATCTCATGCGCCAACTTGACGTCATTCGATTTTACAAACTGTATGCCGTGCTTATCAGTATCATCGTCAATGTTCTCCAGTTCTTCAAGTATGCCAGGGCACGACTCGCATTTGTCATCATCTTTGAAAGAAAAAGTAAATGAATTTATATATAAAAACCCTCTATCTAAATGTTTTGTTCTACTTACAAAAAAAGACAGCCAAATGTTCAACATCATTGATCAGCACCTGCAACGTTTTGCGATCGACCGATTCAATAACATCTGCGGTCGATTCAAGCAACTCAATGACCCATTCAAGAATTTCTTCCTCTTTCATCAGATCGCCGGTGTAAATAGTTCTAAACTTATGTCTATAAAATGCAAGTGCCGGTAGGCTAGGTAAATCGTATTCCTTTTCGATATCATCGTCAGAGGTCTTAACAAAGTCAATATCCTTCTCCTCACACTCATCGTCAATGTTCTCCAGTTCGTTAAGAATCTTCTGTGCCTTTTTGTCACCCTCGGCATCTGCATTTTAATTTACTTATAAATAAAAATGCTTACTGGACTTGGATTGACTAAGTACTTACAGAAGAACACTACCACATGTTCGTTTTCGGATAATATCTTATCCAACATTTTTACATTGACCTCCTCGATTTTACCGGGAATCTCCAGTGTAGCATCATCGGTTATCCAAGCTAAAACTTCATCTTCATCATCCAGATCACCGGTAAAAAGCAATGGATCGCGATTTCTGAAGAATACCAACTGGGGATATGTCTTGACGTGATACTTCTTTGCGACACTTGTATCCTCAGTGGTTACAAATATAATGCCAGCCTCGTCTAACTCATCATCGATGCTTTCAAGAGCGTTAAGCGTATGGTCGCATTTCTCCCCCGGTTCACATGGACCGGTAAAGAAGACAACTACGTACTCATGCTCGTTGATTAAATTTACCAGAATCTCATCGGTAACTTCTTCAATGGTTGCGGTCTTCTTTTTGGAGCAACAACCATTCCAAAACTTCGTCTTCGTTCATGAGATCACCTTCGTAAAGCGCGGGAATTTTATTTTCGAAATAGATTAATGCAGGAAGATGATCGAGACCGTACTCCTTGGCTTCAGCGGCATTATCGATACGCACAATAACAATGCCTTCCTTCTCAAGTTCATCATCGATGTTCTCTAGCTCGTTTAGAATGCGTGTATCTTGTTTGTCATCTTTGTCATCTACAGCACAAATAGAAAATGCAATACATAAGCATACATATTAAAAAGAAATGAAACAATAATCTTACAGAAGATAACCGCCAAATGTTCAGTATTTTCGACCAGTTTATCCTTCATCTCATCGGTTACTTCAGGAATTTCAGAATAACGTTTTTGATGCACAAGCCATCCAAGTAATTCATCTTCTTTCATCAGATCACCCTCGTAGACATGTGGAATACCACGTTCAAAGAGTACAATCGATGGTATCTCATCGATACCCCATTCTTTAGCTTCCTTATCATCATCGATCTTAACGAAAGCAATATCGTTCTGATCGCACTCATCGTCAATGTTTTCCAATTCTGCGAGGATTTTCTGCGATTTCTTTTGGTCCTTGTCATCTGAGAATGATTAAAATGTTTGATATAAAAATAGGAAAATAAAATATTTCAAATCAATATGATATACCTAAAGAAAACTGTTTAAAAAAATCCTATCTAAAAAAAAACCTACTTCCTAACTCGCTCTACAATTCAACGTAATCTTACCTTACCTTATCTTGTTTTTTTTTTTATTTTATATTTTTTAAGTCTGAAAGTATTTAGTGCATTAGATTTGCAAGCATACACATAAGCAAAACTTTTTGTTGTTGTTTAAATAGAAAATTTACATAGACACAGAGACCCCAGAGTTACAACATCTAACTGTACAATAGATAGATACTATTATAATACAAGCCTTAAACGATTTTCGTGCCAATTAAGCAGTTTCCTAGTTTTCCATTGACCCAAGCAACGCGTTTTAACTTACAGAACAGCACCGCAACATGTGGCATTTTTTCAATAATCAAATCCAACATCTCATCGGTGATGTCTTCGATTTGATCGGAGCTTGTTTGCTCCTCAAGCCATTTAAGCAACTTTTCTTCGTCCTCCAAATTGCCCTCGTATATAGTTGGAATGCCTTTTTCAAAGTAAATCAATTTAGGAACTTTATTAATGCCATATTCGATGGCCTCTTCAGGATTGTCGATCTTAACGAATGTAACGCCCAAGGCATCACATTCATCGTCGATGTTTTCGAGCTCCTCGAGCACCTTTTGCGATTTCTTATCATTGTTGTCATCTATAAAGCGAAGGATTTTACTTAAATTTGCATTTAATCGAACAGTTTTATGGAATATTTACAGAAGAGAACCGCAATAACGCGTCCCTCTTTGATCATTGTGTCGAGCATTTCATCGGTAACATCTTCGATTTCGTCACGTTCCAACTGTCCTAAGAGCCAGTGCAATATCTGCTCTTCATCCATAAGATCGCCATCGTAAATGTTTGGAATTTGTTTTTCAAAATACACAATCGCTGGAATCTGATGTATGAGTAGATAGGAATACAAAATTAAAGAGTTATTCATAATCGATCATAGCTATTATCGTAGTTTTTGTTTTGTTTTTTGAAATTGTATGGCATACCGCCTCGATTCCGTAATCAGCTGCCGCCTTGGCATCATCAATCTTAACAAATTGTATGCCATGCTTGTCGCAGTCGTCGTCAATCTGTTCTAGCTCTTCCAACACGGTCATTGAATCATCATTGCCATGATCATCTGTCGATAGAAATCTCGATTATTCCACTCGATTATTATTATGATTATTCATGGACATACAGAATAGCACAACCAAATTATCAATATTGCTGATCAGCGTCGATAGAGTCTTGGAAGTAACATCCTCAATGACATCATCCTCATCACCGGTGGATTTATTTTGTACCAACCATTCCAAGACGTCCTCTTCACGCGATAGTTCACCTGTACAGACGTAAATGAAGTGAAGTAACGATTAGCCATATTTTTTTTCTTTTTTGTTTCGATTCGAACGATTTGTGGTATTGCTTCAAGCAGTTACCTTCATATATAATCGGAGTTTGATGGCGATAGTAGACCAATGCCGGAAGATTACCCAAATTATACTCGTCAGCGAGCGCCTCATCGTGTATCTTCACAAAACCAATGCCCAACTGATCTGCCTCGTCATCGATATTTTCCAGTTCTTGCAGTGCCTTGGCGCATTTACGACACTGCGGCTTATCTAAATAATCGATCGAATGCGTTTCGAATTCGAATCAAACGAAACGAGATATCAAAGAAAGGCAATTTATTAGCACAATAAGTATTCGAATACTAAATGGAACGTTTTTTTTTTTTTTTTTTTTGGTTTTTGTGGTTTTGTTCATGTTGGTTGGTTTGTTTTGGTTTTTTGTTTTAGGATAGAAACATCGGAATTAAGATGATTATCGTGAGCAGTAGAGTGGATATTTGGAGTGATAAGTATTTACATTAGATAAAAGTTATATGTATTTAAGTGTTCTTGGTTGGTTGTGTTGATTGATTTTTTTGGTTGGTTGCTTGGATTGTTGCGATACACACGGTGTTTTTATTTGTTTTTTTTTTTTTCATAACTGGATTGATGTTTTTTGAGGTTTAATTAAATTAATTAACTACTTTGGATGTTATACATATATATTTCTACAGAAAATGACTAACTACAAAACATCAAGCATACAAACATATTTATTCATAACATGCAAACATTAAAAGCTTTTATACAATATTTATGTACATATTTACAATAAAAAAACAAAACGATTTTAATGGAGTTTTGAAAATCGCTTTATCTAAAAATAAAACTTACTTAAAAAATCTACAAAAACAGACATGTTTCTGAAATCGTCGATTTTTGCGATTTACGATTTTGTCAATTCGTACAATTTGCAATTATTCAAGGTCTGGCAATCGCAAAAGCGCCGTTTCATTTCCAAAACGTTTCTGCTATCGGTTACATTTTAAAAGGTTGTCGGTCTAACCAAATCGCAAATTGTTTTTGCTTTGACTAAGGCTGCTGACTGAGTAGAAGCTAAAAGCGAAGCGATAGGCCATGCGATCGCACAGAGTTGTATTTCGCTTCGCAACCCTGCTTAAAATTTTCTGTATGTGCTATCGCATGGACTATCGCTTCGCTTTTGGCTTTTACTCTGCCAGCAGCCTAAATGTTATGCCTAAAAAGGCATGAGTAGAAAATTTTGATTTAAAATTCGAATTCAGAATTAATGATATAAAATAGTACAAAGATATAAAATAGTTTTGGAAGCATGAAATAAAAATATATCAGGAACCAACCTTGATTTTGGTCGACATTTTCATTAATCCTGTGACCTCTTAAAGCTCAGTGTGATCAACATCAAAGACCAAAATATTTTTTTTTTTATATTATGCATTTACTTTTCATTTCACTAAGTTGAATTCTGCCGATTTAAATCGGAAATTTTTTGCGATGGCCGGAGCACCAAAATTGGCCATTTAAAAAGTAAATGGAAAAAATTTTACGTTTACGGGTGCATAGATGAAAAACTCTCTACGTATATTTTTCATTACATCCACAGCATGTAATTTTACTTAATCACAAACAAAAAGATATAAAACCAAATTGTTTTTTTTTTTTTTTTTTTGCTTATTTTTATTTATTTGTTTTGCCGCAAATGAGCTACAGCGGCAGCTATAATTGTGCAAGCAACCTGTTTCTAGCCAAAAAGGTAAAAAAAGATATATAATGAAAAAGCCATTTAATAGTCAAAATGAATAATATATCTAAAAGATTTTCTCGTTCATTTTGAATATATCTCTATTTTCTTTATTTTATTTTATGCTATTTTATGCAGCCTAGCGCCACTTTTTGTTTGTCACATCTTGACAATTTTTTTTCTCTTGTCCCAAAGCTTTCTTTTATTTTATTTTCTTTTCTTATATGCATTGCTCATTCACAATTCTTTTTTTATTCGATATTCTGAAATGCTACATGCAGCTTGCAGTTTGCCGAAATTATGGTAAAATTTTGAACGAAAGAAATTCACAAATGTATTCGTCAAAGTAAACAAGTCGTATGTGTAATATTTAAATATTTCATATCGATTATTTCTTATTTTTTTTGTTTCTTTCGATTCATTTTGAATACATTTCTGATATTTGCCAAAAAATATTGTTTCTTTCAATCTGTTTATTTTAAATAAAATTAGTCATATTTCTATGAGCTGCACAATATAAAGAACTCATTAATAGAATTATACAAAATATTTTGTTTTTCCTTTACCATTTAGCACAGGAAATGACGTTTTGCAAAATAAAATAAATACATAAATGAATATGATATTTGAATACTTCATACTTAAAATATCTAAATTTTCGAATTTTGTGTTAACGACAGATTTTAAAATATTGTTTAAAAATATTTTCAATCGATAATAGCATAATAGATTCAACGTGCAGTTTAATATCTCTTAAACTGAATAAATTTTGTTTTTACATTTATTTTTTAGAATGTCTTTCCTTATAATAAATACCAATTATACAGACCACCTTTTTTCAGAGCCAATTGTTGGAAATAGCGTATCCGAAGGATTTAAACATGCAGATTACTTATTTGTGCTCAGAAATGTTTCATGGTTTTCAAGATTTTCTTGAATTTGATACTTAAAACATCATGTTTTTAAATTATTTGGTTGAGAATATCTCCAAAACCATGGGACATGTACGAAATTTTATGGCTGTAAAAGTATTTCAGTTTCCAGGGCCGTAGCTAAAATTTAGTGTGAGTTTTTTTTTCTGGACTCCCCTTTTTTTTTAAGTTTGACTCCTAATACATAAAAATTTTAGGTACCAAACCTAATATACCCTCTTTGGCCCTTTGGGTACAGGATAAATAAATGTGTCAGCTATATATCAGAGACTATAAAACATGAAGCTAACAGTATTTTTGTAATTCCATTACAAGGGATAGTTCCCATTCAAAAATAACCAAAAACTTTCAGTCTATAGATAAAAAAGTTAAACTAGAAACATTAAATTCGGTATCATGACACTACCACATGATTTTTTAAAGGGTATCTTGTAGTCGGGCATAGTCGCGTACAGCGTTCTTCATATTTTCGTAAACTTGTTTGATCTCAAACAGTTCGTGTTTCGAGTATCACAAAATTTTGGTATCGATAAGTTTCATTTCCAATACGTTTCTTTTGCATTGCTTTTGTGTTACAAATTTATCGGCTATCGGTTTTGCCAAATACAAAATTATTGATGCAAGGATTAAAATTTCTACTCAATAATGTCACGTCTCCTATTACTCGAGTAAAATTTGTGTAATGGTTAATTTTTAAATTTAGAATGTCAAAGAAGACTATTAAAAAGTCTGGTTATAATATCAGTAAAATTATATATTTAATTTTTGAAAGCTCCAATTTTTTATGATAGAATATTATGGGTTTGATTATCTTTATGGGTGCACGCTTTGGGGCTGTGGATCACAATTATCAAATTCCACAATATTCCACGCTAAGCCCAAAAAAAGGAAAAAAAAGGGTTGATTTTGAAATTTTAAATAATTTTAGATAATATTAGGAAATTCAATTAAAAAATGTAGTGTATAATCGGAAACCTATAAAATTCTTTTCCTCTGTCAGAACCTTTATTGAACAACTAATAAACATTTAAGCTAAAATATATGTATGTAGGGTACAGTTTACGGTCAAAAGAGGTAAAAAAAAACAATTCATAAATTATGAAATTATTATTGTATAAAATGCTAAACGAATACTTTTACTGGGACTGACGAATTTCAATAGAAATGCTTTTAAATGCAATATTAATGCACTTTGTTTGTGTAAATATTCGCATAGCTTTTGATGCTACAGATGCATATGCACTTGTGCCATGTCGCCATGTCGGTCCTAAAAATAGTCATACTCTATATACATACATACATATGTGCTTATCTAAATGTATCTGTGTGTATGTCTGTGTCTGTGTGTGTGTGTGTGTGTGTTTGTTTAGGATGCGTTGATGTATTGCTGTATGCAAATGCAATTAAAAGTGCTGTCTGCTACTTGTCCGTCTATCAGTTTTAACGTCCGCACATTTAGTTGCCTTTGTTCCCAACCATACGTCCGATCCCAGAATTGTTGATCCATTCGCATGTTCGAGCACAAAAATTAATGTTCGACTGTCAATTCATTTCCCTTGCGTCACGATTTGCCGCTTGCCGCTGACCATTGACTTGAATGCATAAATAACAACTTAAAAAACAATAGATTCTCACACGATTATTTCACCTACATGTGTTGTAATACAATAAAAGACCCCGTGCAGGCCTCACACAAATTTACACACATACACATATGTACATATGTTCGTATGTATGTATGTACAGTATGTATAAAATCATTCAGCTACACAGTTAGTTGTTTAATTTGTAGGATTTTTTTGGCCGTGCCAACTGCTCGTGTGGCTATTTTTAAAACAAATTGTAGGTGGCTCTGATGTGTCGGAAAATAATCATCTTCAAACACAAAAAAAAAAAAAAAAAAAAAAAAAAAGAAAACATATGCGATTTACGCAAAACGCTAATCATTGAATCTATAAGACACATTGATACACTGCATATGCACTGCACTACACTAATAGGGTATAAAATTTATTAGGCCTGTTAGAAGGTAAACACGAATTGTACCATTTTACACCGAAAAAAAAATCAGATCAATACTTTGACCACCTCAAAATTGCCGCGTTTTGGTTCAAGAGGTTCAAGTAATAAAACTATTAAATTTTTTTACATACTTGATATGATTAAAAAAAGTAAAACAAAGACATTTTTTTCCAAGACATTCACATGAATGTCTTTTCCTCTTATTTTCTCACAGCGAAGTTTGAGAAAAATTTTTTCAGGGTCACTTTAAATGTATTGACCACCACAATTCTATTGTTTCTAAACTAAATTTTGAATTTTTTCAAATTCAGATTCAGCATTAATTTTCAAATGAGTCAGCGATTGCAAACAAAATAATCAGGTAAACTCCGAAAATCGAAATCGTAAATATTTTGCGTTTTAGGATTTGATATGCTCTTCCATGAATCATAAAATAAACTCTACAAAAACCAAATGTTTATTAGGTTCGGGATTTACAATTTATAGAATATTTCTGACATAAATTTTAGAACGAATTCATAGAACAAAATTGATACAAATCTTAACATGTTCACGTCCAAAAAACCATTGTATTTTTCGATTTTTAAAATTTTACATTTGATTTCTGGAATTAAAAAATAAAAGGGAATTTACATTTTGAATAACTATTTTCATTGTAAATGAAATATTTTCTATTTGCCCCAATATAATTTTGATACTTTCAAAAAAAATGTTTTTTTCATTTTCAGATTCGTATGGGTTTTTATTTTTACTAGAAATGAGATGGTAATGGGTCAGAATAGTTGAAAAATAGTGTAATCGATTCATTTGTATTCCGTCAATTTTATTTTTTTCGTACAATTCGTAATTGTAGGTCATTGCTTTTGAAAAGTCAGTTTGACAATGTGGAAACAAGGCACCCCTACACCTACTGCCCCTTTAACAAACTAAATAAAAGAATTTTATAACATCAACTAAAATTAATTTGAAATAAAAGAGAAATTGTTCTTATGTTTTCATTACAGTTGCGTTTGCGGTAAACAACCGATTTATTGTTTTCAAATAATCGAACTGATAAAAAAGCAACACTTACGTAACTTGTTTTTACACATGATTGCTTCAAGTGTTTGAACCACAAGCATAGTGGACATAGGTTTCTATATTTCTATTTCAATCGTAAAACCTCCTTGGAAACTATACTCTTCCAATATAAAGATTACGATGACATTGATATGACAATAATATTAGTTCGACCAATCAGCATATACACGGGTGTCACACAAAATCTCTTTTGGTTGGTTTCAAATCTCTTCTTAAATTCAAAGAAATAATGAATATAATTCACAATTAGTTTAAACTACATTAAAATACGGTGTATATGTTTTATTTATTTTCTATTATTTGAACTTGTTGTGCATTATTTTCAATATTTCGTTGAATTTTAGAAAAGATTTGAAACCAACCAACCAAATGAGATTTTGTGACAC
Source organism: Leucophenga varia (assembly GCA_018903435.1). Classification (NCBI taxonomy): domain Eukaryota; kingdom Metazoa; phylum Arthropoda; class Insecta; order Diptera; family Drosophilidae; genus Leucophenga; species Leucophenga varia. Next base: position 346,592 of record JAEIFJ010002545.1, read on the forward strand.
CCCTGATAGTTTTTTTTTTTTTTTTTTATTAATTCTATATTGATGAAGAAATAAATGTTTCGTTATTTTTTTCAGTCCTTACACATGTTGTGAGACCAGCGATCAGAATGGGGCCCCAAAACGCTACTAATTTACTGAATAAAATAATTCTTTTTGCCCAATGGGCTTTTGAATATTTCCAACTATTTTTCAGTTCGAATATTGTGTAGGAATAAATTATCTACAGCGTACATTTTATATTTTATTTAGTCATAAAACCGATGATTTCTTTTTTTTTTTTTTTTTCTTCTTAAAAGAAAACTGAAAAAATGGCCAATGAATTTCCATAGACCTTGGATACAGACAATATATTTATGCCTCATATTAAACTGGCAAACAATGAATTTATTTAAGCAAAATATTTTTTTTTATATTTTATTTTATTTAATAAAGAGTTTCATCTAAATTCTTTTTCTATAAAAATATGTATCTTATAGATATTTTTTGTATATGCTGAGAGTAGGAAAGAAAGAGAGAGTGAAAGAGAAGAAATATATATATATATATATATATATATATATATATATATTTTTTTTTTGGTTGCCACTTGTCTCTGGTGCCGCACTGGGGACAAACATACTTTGTACATAATCTGGCGCAGCGCCCAGACATTTATTTGTTGTTCTTATTTTGAGCTTTCATTTTTCTATAGTATAGTTCTCGTTGATTTTTGTTTTAAATTTTTTTATTTTTCTAGTCGCTATAGTCTACACTGTAGTTAAAATTACTATTTCTAAATATATTGTAGATATAGTTTGACCATAATATAGGGCAACGACAAAACGCCTGAACTTGCCTAAACGTAAGCAATTTATTTCGATTGTATTTTTCGTTTTAGAAAGAACGACGGATGAAAATTTTGAACTGGACATTTCTTGAAAAATGATTTTTTTCTATTTTTAGTAAGATTAGGTTTGTTTTATGGTTGTTTTTTTTTTTTTTTTGCTGCCAATATACAGCCGCTTTAATCTTAGTTAAAATGAAGCATTAGCACATTTACATAAAACAGAAATTTAGAGGATCAGTACAATTTGAAGACGGATAGGAAAGTGAAAAAAAAAGAAAAACGAAAGGACAAGGCTCATGTAGTATTGCAAAGGGTCAGGGCAAAATGACAGGTGCATGGAGGACTTGGCTTTTATGAATATTACCCATTTTTTATTATATTTTCGTATCATTCGACTTACCCATAACCCTTGGCGGGCAGGTTTCGTGATCGGGACCTGTAGTCGATTGACAAAAATTTTTATATGTAGATAGATTTTTTTCTTTGCTTTAAAATCATCAAAAACTCCCAGACTCTTTTCTTCTTATTTCATTTTTTCTTTTAAATGGAAAAAATCCTTTTTTTCTTTTTTTGTTTTTTTTTTTTTTTTTTTTGCACAGCTTGTGTTAGTCACAAATAGATATAAAGAGCATTATAATATATAGATACATAGATAAATAGATAAATACAAAATAGCATAAATAAATTTTCAAATACCTACGTCGAAAGATTTTTGTAATTAGTCACAATTTTACTACTTTTGATATAGAAGAAAATAATACGCTAAAAACTGCAACTGCTTTCATTTTTGTTTTGATTTTGATTGTTTTTTTTTTTTTTTTTTTTGTTTTTAGTTTTCAAATTTAAATTTTTTCTACTTGAGCATTAAAAAACTTGAAAAATTAAATTTTCAATTAAACAAAGTAAAGTAAAGTAACTAAATAAATGAAATAGATAAATACGCATATGTGAAATATTTTTTACTTACAGAATAGCACAGCAACAAAGTCAGTATCTTCGATAATTTTTTGCAAAATCTTTGAATTGACTTCTTCAATGCGATCGGGCAGATCCATAGCCTCGAGAGAGGTTAAAAAATCCAGCACGCCCTCCTCATCCATAAGATCGCCATCATAGATAATTGGTTCCTTTTCCCTATTAAATTAGTTGAAAATTTATGTCAAGATTAGACAGTTTAAAGTTGTAATGTATTAGTTTTTATACAATATGTCGTGAATAAAAATTTTTTTTTAATAAGAGTTTTATTTTTTACCTGAAGTACGTGAGCGCAGGGAAATTCTTAATGCCATATTGTTTAGCTAGTCGTTTGTCGTTGATTTTCACGAAGTCCACACCAAATGAATCGGTGTCATCGTCTATTTTTTCGAGTTCTGCTAAAACTTTATCACAGGTTACACAGCTTCGCGCGTCTATAAATAGAGTTGATGAAAATGAAATGATTGATTACAAGAAAAAAAAAATGATTCGAAGTTCGTAACTTTTGATGCTGAAATAAATTTAACAAACTTTTTAAAATGTTTTGAGAGTTGCAATTCGTGACATTAGAAAGAGTAATATCAAAAACTATTTCTGAAACGACGACAAAAATAAAAGCCATAGCAATTTGGATTTCAAACTATAGAAATTCTCTTCGATCATTCAATTTATGCGCATTTTCCGAGTGTCTTGGTAAGTTTAAACGAACAGTGCAAATGAATGCAACAGGCAAAAGGAGGCATTGATAGGAGAAATGACCTAGCTGTGACCGTTTGTCATTCTGGCTACCGTATGAAAACGTTTATCTCGGAGACTATAAGAGATAGGGTCACCACATTTGAAACCTAAGACTCTCCTGAGTCAAGTGGTCACTTACAAACGGGCTTTCTCTAGTCCCATTTTAAAGGGTAGCTCCATACAAAACTATCTAATCCATCCAAAATTTTCGATCTTCGTTTCTTATTCTAGGAATTTTAAATTTAGTATATCCTAATATGGGTATTGCCAAACATTTTTAGGTATAGCCCCCAAATTAATTCCTCCTTTTTTTTTTCTATTTTCCAATAAAATAAGGTGTGATACTAAGATAAGAGTTAGCTTACGAAACATAGATATTGGGTACTGGGTAATATGCAGTCGAGCATACTCGACTTCAGCGTTCTCTCTTGTTAATGTTAAAATAAATTTTACATCTGAAAAATCATGCCTACTTTTTGTTTAAATGTTCAAAAATTTTTTAATGATTTTCCGCTTTTTTAAATCCATGCAAGTATTCGCCCGATTTAATGCTGTGGTATATTTGAAATGTAATGCGAAATTTTCGCATGGTCCTCTAGTTATGTTATATTATTCCATACATGGTCATAAGTAGTACCATATTCGTACCAGATTGCATCCCAGGCAATCGCACACAAAAACATCACTTAATGTACGAGCAACCAGAGGTACCAACATCGGACGTACCAGATTTAGTACATCGCATGTCAGGCGAGCTACCATACAACGAAAGCTACATGTTGGTAGGCTTAATTCCCAGCAGACCGTCTCTGCCTTTTCAACAAGGGTCTCTCAACTGCATAGAGATCAACGATCAGTAGAATCTTTAATATCTCCAACTCGATAAGTACGACGGACAAAGAGAATATTGGTTATGCTAAACGTCAGAGGCAAACCTGGTACGATGACGAGGGACACATTGCTATGACAGAGAAGAATATCGCCTAAAAACGAACTCTGCTAGCGGGAGCAACACTAGCTGTTGTTGCGTACGATCATCAATGGCAATGGCATACAGACTGAAATGCGGAAATCGCTAAAAAGGTTCGTCTCATCGAGCTTATCAAAAATCCTTGGGTCTACGATGCGCCTTTTTAACTACAAATATAACAGTCACTATTTTTACTTATCATACAGCCCTCGTACATGTTTTCTGTACAAAAAAATAACTTTTACCAAATTGCGGCAATTGCGTTGCATATCTGCATAAATAGAGAATTAAAACAACAACATAAATTGACGGCAAGCAACTGTCGCGTGTGACGCTACATGCCGCTACGATTATTCATCCGTTGCAGTTTGATTGCAGCCAGGATGCATCAGCGACAGTGAATGGCCAAAAAGCAGCCTCTGCACCTTTTGACTGTTTCAACAACAACGGCAACAACGTTGTAAACGACATCAAGTGCCGCCCAATGTCAACATTGTCAAATGAATGAAAAGCGCAGTACGAATCACAAAATATACAAATCGGCTTAGTATACTATATAGAAGAGCATTATTGTATTAATGATCACAAAACTGCCAAAAATCTACTGAATTAATTCATAAAAATTTATGCAGAACTATTAGGAAAATGATTGTATCATTTTGGTTTTCTTTTTTCTTATTTCAATTCTCTTGCAGCGGGACAGACGGACAGCGACGTTGAAGAAATGCTATTTCAATCGTAAATACTAAATATCGAATACTTAACATAGAATGTATGCAGCAGTTGTTGGCGTGCCTCTAAAAATACACAAATAGTTGGTAGGTATAGTAGATGGGTAGGTAGGTAACATGGGTATACTATATAATGTACACAATTACCATTACCAGCGAATATAAAATGTAAATGAATCTAATTGTAAGCAGTAAACTTGGCCCATATTTAGCGAGTGCGCAGTATGAAGAATTGTTTTTTTTTCTTTCTTTTTTTATATTTCAAATCTTTTTCAATCCACTTCAATTCGAACGGAAATGATTTTCTTGCGCTTGTAGCTTAAAATTTTCTTTTTTTTTTTTTGTTTAATTGCAAACATTCAATTTCTCTTCATTCGATTTATTTTATTCGATTCTGATGAGCATAATTAGAAAGTGAAATTACATTCAAATATTGGCGGCTATCGGTCTGCGTGTGTTATTTATGGCTTTTTATGGCGTAAAAGTACATGGAACAGATGCACAGACGCAGTCGACCGATATTACGTATACGTAACAAGAAATTTCAAAACTTTTTTCCGTATTTAATTTTTATTTCTTTACACAGCTGGAATACAATGTTTTCTGAATTTATTCTTGTGTAATATATTTTCAAAAAAAAAAAAAACAATTTCAAAATAATTTCGTTAAATATGAAAGGTTTTCCAATCAACATTTTTATTGGCGTCATAAAAAGTGTGAAACGAGTATTATTAGTTTTTCGGAAAGTTGAAGGATGTTAAATGTTTAACCTTTAAAATAGCGTGTGGCATGTTTAAAATTTAGAAAATGGCAAACCTAAATGGAGCACAGTTCTTTAAAAATTGACTGAGTTTAAATGTTTTAAGAGTATTATTGGATTTATAAAGGTAAACATTTCTTGGGCACTACTACTTTGTATGTCACAATCAAAATGTTACGCTCACTTTTAAGCATAGCTCCATACCAACATATCGCTCATTACGTTTCTATTTATGAAATTGGTTTAAAACATTATTAATGCCCACCAATATGTATACTACCAATTTGATGAGGATTGGAGCTCTATGGCAAATTCACCTTATAGATACATTCTGTATTTTTTAAGATTGTTTTATTTTTGTACCTGTAAAATCAAGTAAATTATAGAGAAGAGCAGGAAAAAATCGATGGCATTATCGATAGTATACGAAATTTATTTTTTGCATCGGTGTAATTCTTGTGTTGGAATATAAACAAGAAAGTTAAGCAAGTGGCAGCCCGAATTTTGGTAGCACTGTTAATAAATAATTCAAATGAACAGTGAGCGTCTACTGGTGCAAAGTTAATTTTTATTTCTTGCAAAACATATAAAACGGTGGTTGTATTAAAAAATAAGACACAATACAATTAAGTTATTTATAAAACTTTGTTTTTATATATGAAATTCTAAAATACTTTCAAAATAAAAACAAAAATTTTATAAATTAAAACAATATTTTGAACATTTTCTAACAATCATTTTTTTCAATTACTACTATCGATGTTCTATTTTAAGACAATCGAAAGCATCGATGATTACTGACGAAATTACCGATGATCAAAAATATCGATTGTTTTTCAGCACTATTATAGAAAATATTTGCTAGTAAAAAAGACTTTTGAGTGCTTTATAAACTTTTGTTCCTGCACAATGCTTATTTTTCGTTTTGTGTTTAAACGTGAAATACGATATTCGTGAAATGTGTGTATAAGCAAGGTGTATTAATTTAATAATAAAGATAAATTATGTCACCCAAAAATAAATTTTCACGTTGAGAGGCAGAACCTTTTTTTAATTTTAAAGCTATAATCGCCAAGGCTTTTGGAGCAAACCTATATTTTTGTATTTCACATTTGATTGTATAAACCTCGTGTATGCGTCTCTACTGTTTGCGTAAACAGTTTAAATGAATATTTTACCATTTATTTATTTATTTTATCTGTTCGCTATTTTTCATTGTCAAAGTTTATTTTTGGAATTTTTCAACAAGCACATTGGCTGCCATGTTATGACGTGAATTCGTTTAAATCGCAGAAAATTTTAGATATTTTATATAAATTGTACAAATACAATTAAATAAATTGTTTTCTTTTCAAGAACAAAACTCAATTAAATTTTCTGAATTGTTTATTGTTGATTTGATAAAAACATTTTTTGTACAATATAAATTCAATGTTTTAACTATCGGTTATACTTGAAATATCCAAAATATATATTTCTATATTACATATAAACAAAATTATATATTGTATATGTATGTACAATATATATTTAAATATTTTGAAAAAATCATCATTTTAAAATAAACTAAGTAAAATTCAAAAATGTTCATGAAGCCAACATTGAATTAACTTGAAGGCAATATTTTTTATGTCTTTATTTTTTATTTATTTATTTATTTATTTTTTTTGTTTTTTTGTTTAATGATTCAATTTAATTATTTTTTTAAAATGTTCTATCTAGCGCTAATTATATAAATTAATTTAGCATTTGTAAATTATTTCAGACTATTAAAAATTTTTCTAAACATCAATTTATAGAATTGTTAAACATTTTAACTTGAATAATGAATAATGAAGTCCTCGTTATTTCAACCATTAACAATAAAAAAATTAAATTAAAACGAAAAAAATAATGAAGAACATTTTACGGACTTTGTGGCACTCGAACTTGGGTTCCACTGACACGATCGGATCGGTTGTTTAACTCTCAGTCTCTCAAGGAACAACTTAAACTTTGATAAATGCGTAGCTTAAATACCCCATCACACAACATTTAAAGTAGATAATTCTTAGCAAAGTGGCTAGAATGGGCCACATTTTGATCCAAATCGCATTGATGTGTTTGTGTTAAACTAAAGCCCAAATGTATTTGATTTAAAGCTAAGACATTAGAAACGTTCTGAAAAATTTTTAAATTGGCGGTCCGATTTTAACCAAATTTTGACTGAAGAAGCGTTTTAACCAAATTTAAAGCTATCTACTTTATAAATAATTATTTTTTATACAGTACAAAAAATAGAAAATAAGATTTAGGATTGCATGGGAATGCTTAAAAGTGGACATGCCAATTTGATTTTACCATTCAAAGTCCGGATGAGTTAGAAAAGTTTAAGTTTAAAATTTCAGCTCAATATCTTCAAAACTTGGAGAATAAATCCTGCAGCACCAAACAGACAGACGAACAGATGGTAAAACGGACAGACGCACATGTCTAGATCGCCTCGTCGAGCTGATCAAGAATATATATTTATATATATAAAGATACTTTATGGGGCAAAGATGTTTTCATTCACACATTCAAAAATAGTAAGCTAATATAAAATCAAAACTTTTAATGTGTTTTTCTTGAAACACAGTCTTAGTGCTGGACTTGATTTCTTAAGTTGTAATGAATGGAGTTTTTTTTTTTTTTAAATATAAAAATCATTGAGGTCGATAATAGTATTTTATAGAAAAAAAAAAATAAGACTACGAGATACTCTGCACTTAGTAAATCTCGGGTACATTTTTATGGGGCCTATAACAAAATTGGTATACATATTACATTTGGACTATCATTGGCTTAAATATTGCTAAATTTAGAAATACTAGAATACATAACACAGAAGTTTTCATGAAAAAGATAAACAATTTAGAGTAGGTATGTAATGGGGTACCCCTTAAAATGGCGCTAGAGAAAAATCGTTTGCAAGTGAACACCTAACAGCTCAGATGAGTTTAAAGTTACCCCATCTTTTATAGTCTCCGTGATAATTAGTTTCATATGGCAGATAGACAGACGGGCTTTCGATGCTGATTAATAATTTATGTACTTTATTGGGTATCCTTCATTCTGCCTGTTACATACATTGCACAAACTTATTATTATATACCCTTATTATATTATACTCTTATTATTATATTCTCTGTATCCGATGAACCCATCGGATACAGAGAAAGAAAAGGGACTATTTTTCTTGATCCATTAAAGTCATAATAAATCCGTTTGAGAAAGTAGAATTTCTTTTGGTGTAAAATTTAATTACCTAAATTTAGTAAACACAGCTTTATCTAATGTACGATTACGTTTGAGTAAATATATCACAAAAAGGAATTTTACAATATTTAAGTAAAAAAAATTTTATTTCGCACTAGAATGGATATATATAAGCATACTTTGAGATTTTTCATATTACTTAATCTTAAAAAGATTGTGTACCACATTCCTTAAAACTAACGAAACAAGTTAGGAAAAAACAACTAGGTTGGTGGCTAGAACATGTCATCTAGACTCTGAATACCTGTGTGTATTTCTTACTAGGAAATGTTACTAACTATACAAGAACAGTACAAAAAATTGTGGAGAGTTTATTTTACCTGGCAAAAGAGTTATTTTAAAATCGTTTCGAATGAAGTTTATTCATTATGCAAAGAGGATGTGCTGTATTTGAAGTAAAAATGTGTCGGGGCAGGAATCCAGTGGGTCCCGATTACTTTTAATTATGAAAACCCAAATATTTGGTAAACTAGTTTATTATTATAAAGTTTAAAACTACTCAGTTATAATTTATAGGTATTTGCAGTTTCGTACATAAAAGTAACCGAGTCTCAACGGGAGCCACGGGATTCTGCGGGAATTAATTTGATGTTCTCGCTTTATTGAGAGCGAATTTTTGATTTTAAAACGAGTTACAGCACAAGTTTATTTCAAGTCTTTGAGATTAGCGTAACATCGACAAACTGAACTAAAGACAGCAGCAATTTATGAGCATTAAATAGTTAAATCGGGTAATCGTTGTTTCCATTTTTTTAATTCATAGAGACTACTAAGGAATCATTAAGCTTATATTTTATTTTTTTTAACTCATTAATGTATGCCATTTTCATTTATTATATCTATAAATCTGTACCATTAAAAATTTCAAAATAACTAGATTATTCTAAAAAAATCGTAAAATATCGTATGTATCCAGAAGACTATAATCTTTTTGATTCTCTTTTCTTTCCTTTTCATAGTTAATAACAAAATATAGCGCATTGTCTAGATCTGCTTATATTAGAAAAAAAATATACTATATATATTTTATTTGTACCATGAAAAATCACAAAAATATATACGATATGTATACGCATACAGGTCTATACATATAGTATGTTATATTCAGTAAAAGAGAAGCAAAATGAAAAAAACCAAATACAAATACAACGACAAAACCGATTTTTCAAAGTTGTCTAATATATATCCTACAATAACCAAAAAGCATAAAAAGAATTGAGAAAAGAAACAAAGAAAAAAACCAAAACCAAAAAAAAAAAAAAAAAAAAAAAGAAAAAAGAGGAAAATCTTAGACATTTCGTACAACGAATTTTTCACATATTTTCGCTTGAATGTGAATTTTTAGAATGTTCCTCAGCGAAAATTTATATAATATTTTTATCTGTTCTTTTTGCAAACTGCTGTTCTGTTACTATCTATAATATTTTGAAACATAAATAATTTGATTAAAAAACAATTTTTTAAATTTTTTTTATCTGAATAAAAATCCAAGAATACTTACACCAGAAAACTGCAACATAATCCTTGTCAGCCAATAGCTTTTCCAATTGTTTGGCATTGACCTCCTCGATAACGGCCTCTGGTTCGATGGGCGCAGCAGGTGCAGCGCTCTGTGATCCTTTGCTTTTGCTGTTAGCGCAATTCACATATCCGGGAAAACTACAAAGTGTCACCAGTAATGTACACACAAGCAACGTAAAAGTTTTTAAACGCGTAGAATTTGTCATTTTCACAGAGGTATGGGATGGGTATACTTCGATCTGTATTCCGATCGATTAACGAAAAATTTACTTCAATACACCTCGACAATTCGTGTACACGGAAAAATCTCAAACATGCGTGCGACAAGTGGGTTTTCTTTTAAAATTTTATTTTGTTTATTATTTTTTCGAAGATAATTAAATTTTGTTACGAAAATTTCAGTTGAGTAACTGTTCTACTTCAGCCGATCCGTTTGATCCGTTTCAATTTTTTCGTCGTTTTTTTTTTATTAAATTTAATTATCGTTTCGATTTCTATATAAAAAATTTTCGATATTAATTGTGACACTATTTTTGGTTAAAAATATCGTTTCTTTTTCTCTTTTGCGATATTTTATTTTCTTTTATTTCATTTTTTTTATGTATAACAATATATTGTGTAGTATATTTTGGTACAAAATACTTTCGTATATATGTATGTATTGTATGTGGAAAATTAGACAAAAAATTTTCTTAAGAGCGTTTTTTTTATATGTTTTCCGCGGACTGTACTCTTTTAGCTTTCCGATTTTTGTTCCACTCCGTGCAGAGGTCCGCTCGCAACTGATTGGGCTTTCTTGGAAAAATCACTGGCCACGGATATTTCATAAAAACTTTTGCAGCTTTTTCGATCGTTAAGGCAGCTTTTTAGCCAACTTTACGGAAAAGTTAGCCGTGCAGTAGTGCGCATGATCGCTCAGTTTTAGGACGTGAAAAATGTGTTGCAAAACTTGCGGAAAAACTATTGCATAGTTTGTTTGCTTGCATTTTTTCGATTGCGGCACATTTGCGCGCGTCTCTCTCTCTCTTTTTGCATTTTGTTTTTATCGCTTTCTTCATAATGTTTGTATGCAATATTTTGGCAAATGTTTATGTATTTTTTCCTTTTTTTTTTCTTATTAAGAAACGCGCTATAAAAACAAATTTGATGTGAAAACAAAAGAAAACCGAATAAAATGTAAATACAAATTAAAAGTACAGTGTCCCAAGTGGCAAAAGAACCCAAAGTTGAACGTGGCAAGATTTAAACTGTAGATTATATTTTTTAAAGTTGAATTTTCACAATTTTAAACCAATCAAATATTTTTTGCTTTTGAAATCGAGGAATTAATGATTTCGGTAATGTTAAAAACAAAATGGCGGCTAACGTGAGTTAACGGAAGATGGCAGCATTACCAGCAACATATTAAGGGTACTCACAGATCGATAATAACAAAATACATGATAGCAGGGCTTGGTTCTTAGTGATTGATAGAATCAGCTGCTTTTCTTTTTTAGCTAATCAATGTGAATACTTTTAAATTCAAAGTAAAAAAAGAATAAATGATATCGTTTTCAATTTTTTCCCAACTACAATTGACAATTTGTAAAATTATTAAGGGTGTTCACAGTGCGGTGTTGGTTGTCATATTGTGCTATTGTGGTACTTTAAAGCAAGACTTTTGTTGTTGTTTTACATATAAAGCAAAAGTAGCATAATTGAATTCAGCGGTTAACTTTTTAAATTATTTTTCGCTCTCTCTCTTCTTCTTTTACATTTTCCGTTAACATGAACGGAATTATTATAATAATTAACTAACTAACGAACGAAATAATATCACATAATTTTACATCAAGTGAATAGAAATGAAGCGCATACAAATGGCCACGGCAAACAAAATTGGCAGATCGGTGCACCGCATATTCGTTGGTAATCTTCCCTGGACAGTTGGACACCAGGAGCTGCGCGGCTATTTTGTTGTATCGGCTAACGTGATAAGACTGGCTGTTCAAAAGGACTATAAAATAATGACAACCTGTGAGTGCAAAGGATGGATGGCGGTAGAAAGCAAACAGCTCGACTTGAAACACGTCATGTTATACAAATCTTTGTTGAGTAAACATGCAAGCGGAAAACAACAGAATCGTGACCTTTATGGCAATACATGTTTATTTAGAAAAAGGAAACGTATTTAGTCCAACAACAAATGTTTCCTGGTAGTGCAAAAATCTTATTGTAATACCCGTTACACAAAGTGTAAACGGGTATATTCAGTTTGTCCGAAAGTTTCACGCATTGAAGGAGACATCGGGGCCCCAAAAAATAATATATATTATTAATCACCTCGATGCGAAAAAAATTTTTACCCTTCCCCTTTTTTTTTTTTTTTGTTTGTGTTTTTCTCAAAATTTTTAAAATTTTTTAAAATTTATTTAAAAATTTTTTTTTTTTTTTTTTTTTTTTGTAAAAAACAACACCCCTTTTTTTTTAAATCCAAAACACCCCCTTCATGAAAACATTTATTATTTCTGAATGAATTAAATTAAATTTAGTAAAATCAATTCTAATGTCCACCTAAGTGAACACTTTCGATATGGTAAGGATCGGGCAAAAATATAACATAAAACCTCCATACAAATTTGACCAAATTCATCGTGAAATTTAATCTAAGCACCTGGTGAACATATAAACTGTTAGAAGTGTTGTGTAACGGGTATTTCAGCTTCGGTTCCACCGAAGTTAACGTTCTTTCCTTGTTTTTATTTAATTTTTTACATTCTAAACGGACGGGTCGAAGCTGAATGTGGAATCATCTCGATGATCCAGTAAGTCTTTTTTCGTTCCTGCAATGAATTTTGGTTTAAGTTTTGTTTTTTATTTAAAAATATAAAAAATGCTTACTTCGTTTGTGATTTCCGCTTCTTCCTCGTAACTAAGTGCGACTACGGCTAACATTAGATTAATTAATCTAAAGTGGTCAACTGAAATCTTGTCAACATGGACTACATAAAGTTATCGAAATTCGTGTAACCATGATTGGGATTCTCGCCAAAACAAAGACATGTATAGTCCGTTGGGCAGTGTCGCGCACCAGTCAAATTGCCGCACAGCATTGGCACTTCTTCGTCATCGTACAACCAATTATCAGTGTCATTGACCCAGCTAAGCAAATATATTAAATAATATTAGCAACGGAGGCATTTTTACACTTACATGAGCCTATCTAGGTCCGTAGTACTTACCCTTACTTATAGTAAAAGACCATTTGGTCCACGTACTTAGCGAACGTATGCATTGAATATGAGTATTTAATATAAATTATATAATTGTTAAGTGTAATAATTCCGAGACGTGTTATTTCAATAGTATTAATTTATAATTTATAGGTCTTTATTATTATTGTTTATTATTATTATTGTTTATTATTATTTATAGTGAAAGACCATTTGGTCCACGTACTTAGCGAACGTATGCATTGAATATGAGTATTAAGTTAAAGTATAGTAATTTAATATAAATTATATAATTGTTAAGTGTAATAATTCCGAGACGTGTTATTTAAATAGTATTAATTTATAGGTCTTATTATTATTGTTTATTATTTATAGTGAAAGACCATTTGGTCCACGTCTAGGAAAAAAAAAAAAAAAAAAAATGGTCAAAATGTAAACAAATAAAGGTAAAAACGGAAACTATCTAACTCCCTTTCACAAAAAAAAAAAAAAAAAAAACCATTCGTAGAACAATGTTCTTGCTTGCTCGCACCTATATGAGCTATATCGCTCATATAGGAGCGCATAAATTAGAGTGAGATAAACAGACACTTGAATTGAAATCAATGAGCAGCTGACATTCAGCTGGTTTTTAGCTGTCAATTTCAATGGGGAGCGCTTTTGAGCATTTCGTTTGGGGCTCTCTTTGTGTGCAGTTGTGTTTTCAAGCAATCGGCTAGCGGAATAACATCTACGCAATTAATTAATACGCGATAAAAAAAGCGCGTAAAATTACAATATTTACCGATTGAGTTGATAACATTTTTTTTGTGTGTGTGTGTTTGTCTGTTTGTGTTTGGCTTAGCAAAATTCCAATTAAATTTCGATCGCCGCAGTGTATTGCATAGAAAAGCTACAGCTTACAGCCGCCGCGGAAACCACAAAAAGCGCATTAGTCCAGCCTTGAAAACGTTGGCCGTGGAAATACATAGTTTGGCTTGTTTTTATCTTTTTCTTATTGCAGTGGAAAAATATTATATTTTGCAAATTATCGACCATAAAAATTGTCATAGAAGACATTCGACATTTTATTTCTCAATCAGTGCAGGTAAAATTGTTATTAATATATTAATTTATTATTTTTATTTTCATTATCTTCGAAAACATTTTTTTTTCCGCTGTGCAGTTTTCCTTGAACTCAGTTTGCTGCATAGGCAATCGCTTCGTTTAGAGATTCATGCGAGAAAACCCCACAACACACCATCCCATTTCATTACACGCCGTCTGCGGCACAAAATGTGTTAACACATTCTTTTTATTTCTATTTTTTTTTTTTTTTTTTTTTTTTGTTCTAAATCGATTCTAGATATACACAGGCAACGTAAACATAGAATATATTCAAATGATTTTATTTCCTCTTTGTTTTACTGCCACAGAAATGCTTCAAATTACTGAAAAGATTTTATTTATATTGTTTATCTATTATAAATTTTGTTTATTTATGTATATACTGTAAAGTATATTTTATAAAAATATTTTAATTTCTTTTGTTAGTGTTCCGCGTAGCATGCAAATTTGTAGTATTTACAATTATTATTTATTTATTTATTTTTTTTTTTTTTTTGCTTTGTGCAACATAAATCAATGTGAAGGTGAAAGTTATTACTACTGGATCTACTTTCAGGAACGAGTTTCTTTACCAAATCGAATTTTGTTGAAACCTTTCATGCGTAGCATAAGCCGTAAAATACGCTGCAGCAGAGTTAGCTTGACTTATAAATACCCTGTATCAAAATCCATTTGAACTATAGTATTTAGATAAGATGAAAAAAACATATGTTTTGATTTAAATTTGTACAATTTATAGCTTTGTTGATCTGTTGTATTATATAATCATTTTTAAAATAAAATTTCATGTAGAATCCAAAAATGAAATCAAATTTCTTCAAATCTTTGGTTCTGATAGTCTAATCGTCATGTTTATAACAAAAGATAACATCGTCATTTTATTCTTTATAAACCATCTGAGCAATGTTTTACCGTCAGATTATTAGTTCAGGAACTGTTCACAAATCCTATTTCTTCACATATCGCAATGCTAATAAAGATTTTTTTTACTTCATAGGGACCACCACGTCTGTTTCTGTAAACAGCACCTACAGAAATGTATTTTACTTTATGGGCATAGTTGCAAAGCACGAAGAAAAATTAGTAGGCTCAAAACTTGTATGCCAAATAGGTACGAAATGCTGCGCCAAAAGAGGGTACAACATTGTCGTGACAACCAGACTGCTGTCTGATTGTCCGCTTAAATGCAGTTATCAGAAACTGATAAATCATTTAGTTTTAAAGTGTTTTCATTGATGCGCATATTCAATATCGTACACAACTGTTTTGAAGTGATTTGAAGTGCTCTATGAAAGCCGAACAGAAACTTATTTTACAAAACAGCTTTATGCGCATCAATAAACACATCAATATTTCTGATTAATTGACAATAATTAAAGTTGATTGTTTATTCTCTTTCATAGAACACAGACTAATCGAAAAGCTTTTATGTATTTAGTACTATGAAATTGGATGAAGTGGTTGGATGGTAAGTTAAAATGATAATAAATTCAATTTTTAGAGAGGAACTATTTCACACATACCGACATAATTTTTTTTTTTTTTTTTTATAGGTACCAGAAAAAAATCGGCACCTATGACAAACAACAATGGGAAAAGACGGTGGAACAGAAAATACTGGATGGTCTTGGAAGCTGTGTTACGTTGAAGAATGCAAAACTTAAAACCGAACTGATCGATGTAGACTTAGTGCGCGGATCTACCTTTCCGAAAGCAAAACCAAAACAAACCCTTCTGACTGTGATACGCTTGGCCATATTACGTTACCTTTTCCTTCCGCTTTATGCACAATGGTGGGTCAAACAGACATCACCGAAAACATTTACCCTGATATTTGTTATATATTTAACACAAATGATAAATTGGGCCATATACATGTTAAATATAAATCGCCTTGATGCGAACGTCTACAATCAAAGCGCTGCATCTGAAACGACGGTAAAGATCTCAAATGCAAGCACAATACATGCAACCGAAAGTATTGCCGATGTCGAAAAACATACCGCAGAGGAGCACATTGTCTCGATCACAGAGCTGCTTATACCGATGGCGCTTAGTCTGCTCATAAGTTTAATACATTCACAAATTGTCGCTACAAATTCTGCTACTAGCGGTAATAAGAAACGACGTCGCGTCTCCAATACCAGTCTCACCGGTGGTGGTAAGACAACGCGTGAAATTCGACAGCGTCGTCGCAAGAAGTTAGTAAAGTAAGCAAAATAGAGTTTACAAAAATTTTAAATAAACATTTCATTAACTTTACTTTTATATATTTCAGAATACGCCAACCTGAAATAAGTGAAACTGTGCACATTTCCAGCAGCACAACGTTTCCGAAACGTGTCACACCAAATACAAAAACCTTAACTACTAGTGGCAGTGGCATTGAGTTACAAACAACACAAAATCAAACGCAGTGCGTTGAGAAGTTGTGCAATACGCAAGCAACAACGCCAACGACGACGACAACTGGTACGCTTATAGCAAGCAGCAATAGTGAGGAGACATTTTTAACCATAACTGCCATTAGTTCATTACACAAAACACAGCAACAACACAGTCAGCCGAGAATGGATAACGTTACAACTAATACAACTAAGAAGCCAGCGATTGATCTCAAAAATGTCTCCGCCGACAATAATCAGACTGATAATCAGATTAAGAAACGTAATGTCAATTGGCATTTGCCATTGGATAATTATGCACCAAGCAAAACGTTGGAAAAGGAACAGCAAACGTCACCCCAAACAAATAGTATTGCAACACAATCTTCCGCATTTTCATCCAGTTCTTCATCAGCACAATCATCAACTACCAGCAGCGAAACAACAACACCAACAAATATTGAAGGCAGCAGCCGTAAAATACCCGAACAGCACATATCAACAACAGCTCCAGTTAAAATTGCATTACCCTGTATTAAAATTGTTGCGGCGCCTTCCAATGATGAAAACAACACACGACGCAATCTTATCGAAGATGATGGTTTTGAAAGTTTAAATGGCAAAAGCTCAAGCGGCGAGGATACTCATTCTCCACTGTTGTTGCCAAACCCCAATAATCCACTACCGGCGTTGACGACAACAACAATACCAACCACTAGTACATCTCTGGACAATGGTCCACAGACGAATCAGCTTCGTTTGCGTCTCAATGCTGCAGGCGTAGAGAAAAAAAGTCAAGTACGTAATACTACAAGCAGTGATGAAACCGATGAGGAAGGCGATGACTGCGATATAATTTCTAGCCCGGCTTCAGCTTGTACTAATGAATGTACCACATCTGCAACAGAATGGTTAGGCATTACAACGAACAGCGAGGATTGTTGCAGCTATAGTTCGGATTTAGAGCACTCGGATGCTTATAAACATCAAACGCATACCGATGAAGATGGTTGTGATTTAGACTTTACGCCTACAACTATATTGAATCCACATGGATCAACAGATCGCAGTAAGTTGTATAAAAATTAAATGAAATAAATTTGTTTGTCTAATGAAATGAGAAACATTTTCAGTTAGTTGTACGATTTGGGAGCAACGAGATATCAAAAAGGCACAAATGTCTGTATTGGAGATATCGTCGTGCATTATTGAACGTGTCGAGTCAATGCCCGAAACTAATGATTACATTTATATTGGTTTGTGCTTTTCATTTCTTTTGTCTTTGATACCAACCTTTTGCAGATTGTGTGAGGTGCGTAGTTATTCAAAACACATTGAAATATATATTAATTAAAATTCTCTAAAACTTATTTACAGGTTACACTCGATTCGGATAAAACTGGTGAAGTCAGCTACTTTGAGTTACCCATGCTTTTATGGGAGAAAGCTTCATTCTCAATATTTCCTCTACTTCGATTTGCATTCGGCAACACACAATGGGAGCGCACTGTGCTAACTATAGCAATTGTACAACGTTTGTTCCTAACGCTAATCCTCTTCATAATATTTGCCGTTGCAGAGCGTACATTTAAGCAGCGGTAAGTTTTGTAGTTAAATAAATTAAGTAAATTGCAAAAATAATAATAAATAATAAAAATTTGGAATCAGATTTCTTTATGCCAAACTCTTTTCACATCTTACATCATCGAGACGTGCACGAAAATCAAATTTACCGCACTTTAGGCTGAACAAAGTACGCAATATTAAGACATGGTTAAGTGTACGCTCCTATTTAAAGGTAATTTTAATTATATTTTTTTATTGCGAATCTTTTTTTTATTAATTGTTTTGAACAGAAACGCGGTCCACAGCGCTCAGTCGATATAATCGTTTCGGCAGCATTTATAGTTACTCTATTACTATTGGCATTTTTGAGCGTTGAATGGCTTAAGGATTCAGTGCATCTTCATTCGCATCTTAATCTGGAGGCACTTATGTGGTCTATAACTATTGGTATATTTTTGCTACGATTTATGACGCTTGGCAATAAAATACATGAAAAATATCGCAGTGTTTCGGTGCTAATAACCGAACAGATAAATCTTTATCTGCAGGTTTGTTTTTTTTATTTATTTTTTTTATTTAGAACTTTTATCGTTTGGAGTTTTAATCTTATCGATATAAATTACAGATTGAACAGAAACCTAAAAAGAAGGATGAACTTATGGTCTCAAATAGCGTGCTAAAACTGGCCGCAGATTTATTGAAAGAACTCGAAACGCCTTTTAAAATTTCTGGTCTTAGCGCAAATCCTTATCTTTTTACAACCGTTAAGGTGGTAATATTGTCGGCGCTGTCGGGTGTGCTGAGTGAAGTTTTGGGCTTTAAATTAAAATTACACAAAATTAAAATTAAGTAAAATTGAAATTTTAAGTGCAACGGAATAAGAGCACAAAAAATTTTAGGAAAGTAATTATATTTTGTAGTACAACTTTCGAAACGCTTACGAAACTATATCCAATTAGTAAAAATAAATGAAATCAAATAAATAAATAAATATATATCTCTAAAAAAAAAAAACACTTTTAAGATGTTAACGTAGACCATTTTCTGTTCATATAGCCCTAATTAAATGCATTACTATTAATATATATACTCTAAAACTATATATTACAATAAAGCAAATGAACGAATTTAAATGTAGTATCATATTTTAAATTTAATAAAATAAAAATGTGCGCAACACTGTTTTATGGGATTTTAAAAATCCATTTAATTATGAAATAACGGGCTTTAGATTTACAATCTAATTTTTATATCTTTAATATCTTAATTTTAGGTATACGTAAACTCAGGTCATGATTGGCACTATCCCCAACATTAACTAGAAAGAACGATGTAATCGAGTAATCTTGACTTCGATGTATCCTATACCAAGTCTACAATTATACTGCTAGATGTTTAAGGTTATATTGTAGATCGGCGTTTTAAGCTTGATTTTTAAAATGGATAATTTAAATTAATAATTTAAAGTGAAATATTTTAGGGAAAGTATGTGTGAGCGCTTTATGTGCTACTTGTTTGGGACTGTCCCATAGACACTTCTATCTATCTATGGGAGAGTGGTTTATGTTTGGCTTTATGTGAAAATCATATACACAACATTAGATCTTCCAAATGTTTGGAGTACATTTTATAAAGTATTGGATTACAGGAATGAAATTCGGCATACACGTTACTAAGACCGGGATAAGTAAAATTCATTGAAGTAATAGTTTTTTAACAAATGCAGATAAATATTTTATTTAAACAAATTTTAAAAACACGGTTAAAATACTGTAAAAAATGATAGTTTTCTAGCTGTAAACGACCAACAATGATAGAAAACAAGACCATCGAGTATCAAAAATGAATCATTCTGCGCGTGTACGTCACAATCGCCAACAGCTGATTAAATAAATTCAAATAAATTTGATAATAGAAAAAATTATAAAAAAGGAAATAAAAAGAATGTAAGAAACATTTGGTAATTTGTATATTTTTATTTTTAAATTATTTTTTTTTAATGCAGTGAAAATGGATAAATAAATTTAAACCAGAATGTTCATATTATATATTTTGTTTTCAATTTTTACTTTATATTAAATTTACATATATCACATTATAAATTATGTACAGCAGTTTATATTGTTTGGCACTAGCAGCAAACAATGTAATTGATTCGGTAATGTCTGCCTCTGTCCATCTTGGCCATTTGTCCATTTGTAAAATTGTTGTCAGTTTTTCTTCCAGATTTTTTACCTCATATTCTGATTTCTTAAGGCGATTTTCCATTTCTTCCTTTTCGTATGCTTACCTTAATCTTGTCGTATGGTTTGGATTTTTATTTTCCTGTCATTCCATTTGAAAGTTATCTGCATCTATTTCGTTTAAAATATTTTTCAGGATGGTTGAATTTTGATTTTTATTTTAACAAATATTAAAAGTATCAAGCCATTACCTTTTTTTTTAAATTATAAGTGAAGTATGCACATTAAAAAGATTCTTTAATGTGGTCATCGCATCCACAGAAACTTATCCATTTTTGTGTAATAGCAGTGTCTACTGGAAACTTAGAGAAACTGCACCCAGTACAACCTGGTCCGTCATTGCTGCTTTCACAATTTGCAACGATGTATCTCATTTTTATTTGATTTTTATTTGATTTTTTTTTTTTTTTTTTGTCTATTGGCTTTTTTAATTAATTATTTTCGTTATTATTGGTATTTATTCGCACTTCTAATTTTTATTATAAATCACAATGTGTTTATTTATGTTTACTTTATTCGCTTTTATATTGTTTTATTCTTTTAACAGTTATTTACTGTCTTTACGAAGCGCAAAATAATACCTTTTATTCAAAAAACATACAATAACGAACATTTCTTGGCGGTTGTGACGTCATATCAAAACAGCTGATTGCAAACAAGAATAGCTGCTATTTCGACTACGTCTCTTTTAGTGTTATCGATCGCTGTTATCGATCGACCATATGTTTTATTCGTTATCAGTTACAGCCGCAGCCACCGTCACCAGCCACTGACGTAACTTTGCCGCTCGATTTATGCTACAATTTGCATTTTTATTATTATTACTAAATATATAATAAATTAAATTACTGCATTTGCCTGAAACGAAATATGTTCAAATTAAGCGCTGTGATAAGAAAAACTGTGTCTACGCAAATCTTGCGAAATGGAGTGCGCCAGTTGCACGTGGGACAGGCAAATATTTTGCCAACGGAGATTGACAAGAACTCCGCTGAGTTTAAGGTAAGCAAACCGGCAACAAGTGAGCTAAATACGAGCAACTGCTATTGTATTAATTAAATTATTAGGAAAATGCGAGAGAAATGTCAAAACTGATCACTCAGCTGCGTAGCATTACAAATGAGGTACTCACAGGAGGCGGTGCGAAGGCCATCGAACGTCATACATCGCGTGGCAAACTTTTGGCAAGAGATCGTATTAATCTACTTTTAGACAAAGGTTCACCGTTTCTAGAGCTAAGCACATTGGCTGGTTACGAATTGTATGGCGATGAAGTGGTTAATTCTGGCGGCATAATTACAGGCGTCGGCAGAATATGCGGGTAGGTAACTTCTCGTAATTTAAAAGAAATGTTTTATTAATTTGTTAACCATTTACTTGCCCACAGCACGGAATGTGTCATTGTGGCCAATGATGCTACCGTAAAGGGTGGCTCTTACTATCCCGATCACTGTGAAGAAGCATTTGCGTGCACAGGAAATTGCACAGGAGAACCGTTTGCCTTGTATTTATCTTGTTGATTCGGGCGGTGCTAATCTCCCACGTCAAGCCGAAGTTTTTCCTGATAAATTGCATTTTGGACGTATCTTCTACAATCAGGCTAATATGTCCGCTTTGGGCATACCTCAAATTGCTGTAGTTATGGGCAGCTGTACAGCCGGTGGTGCTTATGTACCCGCAATGGCGGATGAGTCAATTATTGTAAAGAAACAAGGTACGATTTTCTTGGCTGGACCGCCGCTTGTCAAGGCAGCAACAGGTGAAGAGGTGTCCGCAGAGGATTTAGGTGGCGCCGATTTGCATTGCAAGACTTCCGGTGTTACAGATCATTACGCTGTAGATGATGAACATGCTTTGTATTTGGCACGCCAGGTGGTTAGCAATTTAAATACTGCAGCCACGACTGCATACAACGAGCAACTCATCTACTCTAGTCAACAAACTGTACGTACTGCAAATGCAAGAAGCCAGCCACTAGCTTATGAGGAACCAGTTTACGATCCACGTGAGCTTTACGGTATTGTAGGACCAAATCTTACCAAAAGTTTTGATGTGCGTGAGGTTATTGCGCGTATTGTCGATGGCAGCCGTTTTACAGAGTTTAAGAAGTTGTATGGCGAAACATTGGTATGCGGCTTTGCACATCTTTATGGACAAATGATCGGCATTGTCGGAAACAATGGTGTACTGTTTTCTGAGAGTGCACTCAAAGGAGCGCATTTCATACAGTTGTGTGCGCAACGGAATATTCCACTCATATTTTTGCAGAATATTACAGGTGCGTAAATGGTTAATTTGATTTTCTTAAATAAAGTAACAAAAAAAAAATGTTTCTTTTAGGTTTCATGGTAGGCCGCGATGCAGAGGCGAATGGAATTGCCAAGAATGGTGCCAAAATGGTTACCGCAGTTGCTACTGCGAATGTACCAAAACTGACTTGTGTCATTGGCGGCTCGTACGGTGCTGGAAATTATGGCATGTGTGGTCGTGCCTATTCTCCGCGTTTCATGTACATGTGGCCAAACTCACGAATTTCTGTTATGGGCGGCACGCAAGCGGCCAACGTGTTAGCGCAGATTACTGCCGATCAACGTAAACGCGCTGGCAAACCATTTACTGAGGAAGAGGCGCACAAATTGAAGGCACCTATTATTGAGACATTCGAAAAGGAAGGTTCGCCCTACTACAGCACATCAAGACTCTGGGATGATGGTATCATCGATCCGGCTAATACACGTCAAATTTTGGGACTCAGCTTGAAGGCGTCGTTGAATAACAACAACGGAACAAAATTCGGTGTCTTCCGCATGTAGAGAAATTTTAATGAAATTTTAAAATTGACCATACGGGAGCATTTAGCAGACATATACGTACCGACATATAATGTTGGTGGCACTTTAATCCTCTGTGAAACTGTTGCATTTATTAGATTTAAGCCGAAAGTGGACATTTTTTAATTATGTGTGCAAATTCTTATATTTTTTTACGTTAATTTTTTTGGAAGTATTTGTGGATTAAATCGTGCATTTATTATTTTAATATTACTGTTTTATTAAAATAAATTTATTACGAGAATTTTTAAATTGGGTAAAAGTTGTATTCTGATCAGAATTTCTAATGCTTAGAAAATAAAAAAAATAAATAAAAAATACCTTGTTGCGTTTTACCTCAAATGAGGAGGCAATTCAAAATGTAACGTTTTTTTATCGATAACAAAATTGTCGATAACTTTATCGAAGGCCTTCCCAAAAATGACATCATCAGAACAATGACAGTAATTTATATTCAGATAGCTGACCAATACTTTGAGTATCGATTTATTTAATCGAAAGCCGATTCATATAAATGAATGCAAATTAGACCGATTTATACGAGTCAGTAATACTTCTTCTTCTGTGCCGGATTGACCAGTTCCGCTCTCGCTGTTGTGTTATAATTTGAAAGAGAATTAATTACACTTTGGATATATAATAGTGTACACGTACATAAATTCATTGTAGTTTGGTGAAAAATCAAATATTTATCACATTAATATCAAATTTGTGTAAAAAAGCAATTCATAAGTGGTAGCCGAAAAAAATTGTGCATAGGTGAGTTTTTTTTTGCAAACGCGTTCATATTTGCATGCGTGTGTGTGTGTGTTCGTAAAGACGTGTTAGTGTGTATGTGGAAGCGTTGGTGAGTGTTGCTGCTGCAAAAGAAAAAGTAACGAGCAAAAAAAAAATGTAAAAATCTGGAACCAGGCAAAAGAAAGTTTGATCACAAAGAACAAAAAAAAAAAAAGATGATTGCTGAAAAAACTTCAAGTGCACACTTGTGCATAGAAATATTTATATACGACGCGGCGTGTATGTGTTTAAAAGTCCAAAAATAATGAAGATGGCTTCTGCGGCATTTCACATTTCACAGAGTCGTCGTTGCAATAGGAATAAATGTTGGCTATCTCTTTTGCACACTTCTGCGTTCGTCGTTGTGCTGTGCTATAAAATTCCAATAGACTTTCTTGTTGTTGTTGTTTTTTGCTGTAGGCCGACGTCGTCGCCTGTTTGTTGCATTTCTGTGGTGGCAAGCAGCTGCTGCTGCATTTTTTTTCTCTCAATCTCTCGCTCTATATACAACTCTCTTGTATTTTCTGCCCCCTTAGCATGCTGCACCTATGTTTTTGTCAATTGCCACATAATTTCTTCGTATGATTTTTTTCTTTTGCTTCCTGGGGGAAATTTTTTCAACAATATTTTTTTTTGTCTTTACTTTCGGTGTGAATTATTTTATTTGACATGTTCGTTTTTTTTTTTTTTGTTTTTTCTTCAGTTTTTATTTCTACTTCTCGCAAATTCCTTGCATCCAGAGTTTGTTGCACCGCAGCGGCATATTTACGTATATACTAAATACGATCATATGTACATATATATGTATGTATGTGCAATACAGACGTACTTGTGGTCGCTTAGATCAGTTTTGTTGTATATGTGTGGGTAATCGTGTTTCATGCTCTGTTCTTGGTATCAAAATTCAATGTATGACGTCATCGCATTTGCTGCTTGTCAACTGGTTTTCTTAATTGACAGTTTATCTAGCAGTGCAACCCCCGCAAATTACTTCATAACCGAAGCAACAAGAGACTGCTTATTAGATGCTCAAGTTCATCTACTTTTCAAAGATAACAAAACATATTGTTAAACTAGGTATACATATTAACTAATTATTTCCTAAGTTAATGCAATGAACTTTTATGTAGCACCACTTGCCGGTATTCGATTGCGCACCGTTAGTCACGTCCATATTGGTGATTGGCTTTCATTCTTTTATTTATTCAAAACTACTTTGTTCGCTTACTCGAAAGAAACGCCGCCGCCTCTCACTCGCTACGAACCACTCAAAAGCAGGCAGGCAGCATTCCTCTTTGGATTTGTTTGTTTGGAGCATATAATTTGTTAGCGTTTTTTCTTTTTTATTTATTTATTTTTTTTTTATCTGCTCATAATTTTTTGACATGTTAAATAGATTCCACAGTGTTTGCTGGCTGTGATGGTCAAATTTTTTTAATAAAACGTTTTATTAGTTTCGAGAAAACAAGTTGGTTCTCTTTAAAGTAGTTTAAGAAAAACAATTTTTTTTGTCCAATACCAAACAACAGAGACTTTGTACAGTCCGTTGTTTACTTTGCAAACACCTTGAAAAGATTACAAGCTTATGTGTAAATTGCTGAAATTCTTAGCTGAATGGCAGAGTACTCTTTACAAAGGACGCAGTAAAACTTTTCAACCAAAATTAGGCTAACACAAGTTAGTAAATTTAATGCAGCCTTGAACGAGCTCGTATCTACAAATATAAGGAAACTGCCCATCACGTACAATTCAGGTAGACGAAAAACTTCCAAAACCAAACAAAACTGGTAATTGCTGAAAGAAAAGCGAATACCGTAAAAGAAAATATTCATAAATTCATTTTACCGATTAAAAAACCGATTAAACGGCTTGCAAATTTCTATTTCGATTTGATTTGATCGAGTTGAAATATATAATAGTCACGGAAAAACTTTTCCATTCTTAATTATGAAAAAAAAAAAAAAACTGAAAACTTTTCGGTTTACCCCATTCAGAAAATGGATTAATAAAATCATTAGTAAATAACGTTCAACATTTTGAAAAATAATTTCTTACAAAAACAGCAAAAAAATTCATATAATTGTCGCACAGTACGATTGCGCGCAAACACCAACGACAACGTTTTCCGGTATTTCCGCTTTTCCAAGCCGGTCAAAGCATTGCATTGCAATGTAATTGACATCATCAGCGACAGCCACAACAAATAAATCCCTTCTAATAAGTTTTCTACTGCGCTGCAAGTCATTACGGTTTTGTTGTTTTTGGTTACTATACAATATAGTTTTCTGTGTGTGTGTGAGTGTTTGTGTGTGTGTTTTCTGCGTATCGACCGATTTTACTTGCCTATTTGTCTGCCTGTCTTTCTGCCTGCCTGGCTGCCCATGCTAGGCTGTTAGGTTCACTTAAATCAATAAACACACAAATACACTTGTCGTCTACTGCGCCTAATGTGCCCTTTAAGGTCAATGCACCGGTCGCTGCCGGCCGCATGTTTAGCTAGCTAGCTAACATATTGTTTTTATTTTGATTACTAAACGCTTTGCTTGCTTGCAACTCATTTTATTTTTAGCATGCTATACACTCTGAAACAATTTAATGTGTTGTTCCTATGCTCTTATATTTTATTATCAATAGCAATTTAAACTTGAAGTTCGAAAGGTCTAAATTAGCTTGAAAATTTGTAATGACATCTCGCGTTGCGCGTTGATAATGCCAAATGTCAGCGCACTTGGAGGTTTCCTCGTTTCGATTTGTTTCAGCTCGCATTGCGGCCGGTCAAATAATGATGACTAATACATGCCACATTCTCTGCGATTTGCACTTGTATCTTATACATTTTCTTGATTTTTCTACTTCTCTTGATTTTTTTTTTTCCTTCGGTGCTTGCTATCATGACCGGCACTTACAAAAGGGGTCATTGCTCTGCGCAGATTGTCCGTATAACTCGCTTAAAAATTTCTACAATATATTTATTTCTTATATACGAAGAGTAAAAGTTTTTATCAGTTCGTCGAAAGGCTCTTGCTCATAGCAAATGTATAACACATGCTTTTTAAATATTATGAATCATTTCGACAAATTAATATATTAAAGTCCGTATGACTAAGAGTGATCTAAATTTCAAGTTATGTAGCTCTATTGTTTATAGAAACACAGAAAGGTGCGTTGTTATGGCAGACAGCATTTCAACGCACATGTGGACATGGCTATTTAGTCTTGACTTCTGGTATTTGAAAATATGGGACTTGTTATAACACTTAAAAAAAAAAAAATTTTAATGTGCCATTTTCTGTGAATCTGAAAATTGTTTTAAAAAAAGAAAATTATATTTACAAATTTCCAAAAAACACACGCACAGACATACAAATTTTCATGCATATACATTTAAAAAAAAGTCTTGGAGTTTACGTTTTTTCTGCTGAATATAAACTCAGATATGATGGATCACTTTTATTTTTTTTACCAAATCTCTAGCAAAAACTTGATAGATTTGAAACCAACCAAATAGATTTTCTGTGACATCTCTGAAAATAAAATTATTGTAATGTGTATTTCATTTTACTAAAGTTAACATTTTCTCTGATTTATTCTTTCTTCATTGCTTTTGATTAGCCATGATTACCTGTCAAATTTTCCGCTTTCATTACTTTTTGACGATTTTAACTATTTATGCAATTTTCAAGTTGCGGTTGTTGCATTCGTACCATTTTCCAAATTATTTTAATGTTCTTCTTTTTTTCTTGTTTTTTTGAATGCGTGCTGAAATAACTGATTTTCTTCTTTTTTTTAATTATTAGAAAGTCAATCAAAGCATTAATGCAATTAAAACATGATGTTAATTTTACTTAAAATTAAAAAAAAGGAAAAACATGATTCCGCTGACGTGAACTGATGACACATAGCGCATTTCTGATGATATTTTCAAACGTCTTGACATTGAACACGCACATTTTCAATGCTTCAATGCACCATATACATATGTAGCAAATAGATTTTTAGTATTTATAAATTGAAAATGAGTACAGAAACTTCCACTAACAATACGAAGTGTGTCTTTATGATGCCATCAAAGCTATAAGAATTTAATCAAACGTGAAAATTAATTAGAACTAATTTCTTTTTTGGATTGTTTTGTTTTTTTATTTTCAGCAGCTTTTTGGAGAACTACATTAATCACAAAAACAAAAACAACAACAAAAACAGTTTAAAATGGCAGTCAACGTTTATTCCACAAACGTTACGTCTGACAATTTGTCACGTCATGATATGTTAGCCTGGGTTAATGATTGTCTACAGTCGCAGTTTTCGAAAATTGAAGAATTATGTACTGGTAAGTGTGTAAAATAATTGTTTATATTTTTAATTCAATTAATAAACATAAAATTATAATTTTTAGGTGCAGCATATTGCCAATTCATGGACATGTTGTTCTCAGGTTCAGTGCCGATGAAACGTGTTAAGTTCCGCACAAATCTTGAACACGAATATATTCAGAATTTTAAAGTGTTACAAGCAGCATTTAAAAAAATGACTGTGGATAAGGTAAATACCCACATAGTAATTGTTGTAGCCATGAATGTAAAAAATTGAATTTATTATTTATTTTTTTTTTTTTTTTTTTTATATTCTTTTTAAAATTTAAAAGTAGTTTTTATACAATACAATTATGCATTTTTACAAGAGCACTAGCGTACGCTGCATTTAAAATGCAGATCGCTAACGTGAAGAATAGCAACAAATTTTAAATGTTCAGTTTACTTTTTTCTTTTTTATAATTATCGTATGTAATTTATGTCAACCCTGTCACTAACTTTTAATATAAATTTCCGTTGTCGTTAATTTATGAAACCATCAACAAAATATCCACGTTTGCAGATAATACCAGTTGATAAACTAATAAAGGGCAGATTTCAAGATAATTTCGAGTTTCTTCAATGGTTTAAAAAATTTTTTGATGCTAATTATGATGGACGCGAGTACGAACCATTGATAGCACGCGGTGGTATTAAGCTGGGTAACGGTGTGGGCGGCAGTGGCAGTGTCGTGGGTAGCAGCAACGATCTGCATCATGATCATCGCAAGCAAATACAGACACCCGCTACACGTTTGGTCGCTGCTCATACAGCTACATCGAACATGGCACCGTCTACTTCGCGCACTTCTGTTACGGGTAGGAAAACCGCAGCTGTGCAGAACAACCAAAATACCATTTGTATGGGTCGCGTGATGTGAAAAAGAAAAAATTTAGCGAATGTGAAGCACAAAGTTGTTTTTTACATTTTCATCATTTTTTCAGTTTTTTATATTTATTTTATTTTTGATTTGGTCAAAACAATGTAAAAAACAAGTGCACAACGCATCAAAGCAAAGTAATCTTTTCATTCACTCACCAGTCCACCCACCCACGCACCTACGTATGCACACAAACATTATGCAAACACACAGAGCGCAATGTCAGCCAGCACCACCTATAAACTTGTATTTTTTATTTATTGTCTTTGTTGGAGAAAGAGAACACGTTGTCTTCTAGCTCAAAATTGTTGTGTACTAACTTAATTTTCTGTATTTATTTTTTTTGTATTGTATTTTGTCTCATTTAAATTCCTCATCTTTCCCTTTCGTTGATTTCTTGTTTCTATTTTTTCCATATTATATTTATTTCTTATAGATAATACCAATTGATAAGCTGATAAAGGGCCGCTTTCAAGATAATTTCGAATTCTTGCAATGGTTTAAGAAATTTTTTGATGCTAATTACGATGGCAGAGATTACGATGCAAGCGCTGCTAGAGAGGGTGCTCCGATGGGTTTTGGTTCAGCTGCAAAGACCTTACCAGGCGCGAGTAGTGCTAGTGGTGGTTTCAGAAGACCGGCACCTTCGACGGTTACACGCTCGGTAGCAGCGACATCGACCTCAGCAGCACCTAGGCCTAGTATGTTGTGTTGTTCGTTGTATTTTATTATTAGTTCATAAGTATAAAACGCTGCTTTACTTATATATTTAATAATTTTGGTTTACGTTGTATATATATTTTTCAAATATTTTATATATATATATTATTTGCTTTTTATACATTTCATTTAAAAAAAAGAAAGCACAACCCTTGATATCAAAACTTTTACACAAGATCATAATTACACGTACATTTATGTATTCAATCATCATCATGTTGGGGGGTTCAAAGAAAATAATGCGTGCTTCACATTTGCCAAAATTTATAGTTCTTGTCTTAATAAATTAAAACAATTTTATTATTTTTGTTTTTGTTTTTCGTATTAAGCAGCCTCGAAGGTGCTACCACGTACAACTGGAGCTCCAACAAACAGAACATTGGTTGCAACAAATAATACTGGTGCAGTAAAGAAGGCAGATGTATCAAATGCTGTGTCATCTCAACAGATTGAAGAACTATCAAATCAGGTTAGTAGTATTATTATTTTGTATTAATTACCGCGAATAAATTCTACTACATAATACACTATATCCAGTGTTATACAAATGTGTTTTTTACCAAAGATTGCATGGGACTAGTAACACTTTGTATTCGACTCTAGAAGTCTTAGACGAGTGTGCCATAATTAGGTGTGATATAGAAATTTTATTTTATTAAAATTTATTTTTATTTTTCAGGTTATGGACATGCGTTTAAATCTTGAGGGCTTGGAAAAGGAAAGAGATTTCTATTTTTCAAAATTGCGCGATATCGAAATACTGTAAGTTTGTAATGTTGAAAATATAACAAAATATTTTATAATGTAATGTTCCAACTTTAACACAAACACAGATGTCAAGAAGCGGAAGATGGAGAGACGCACCCACTCATTCAAAAGATATTGGACATACTTTATGCCACCGAAGTAAGCGTGACAATTTTATTGTTTTTTTTATTATACTAAATATAAATAATATTTCCTTTTTAGGATGGTTTTGCGCCTCCGGATGAAGTACCACCTGAGGATGAGGAATACTAAGAAGCACTAACGCTGACAGCATCAACATCATCAGCATCGACAAACATACATAAAAAATAAATAGCAATGACATCAAGAAAACAAAATGAAAAAAAAAAAAAAAACAAAAAAACAAAATAACGAAAAAAGAAAATATTGTAAATGTTTAACATTCAATAAATTTTGCTGCACTGAACAAAAAATGAACCAGAATCATCCAACTTAAGTAACTTCGATTTCAAATGCAATACTTGCTCAGCTAAATATAACAACTAAAACCAGCGCCAAGTGAAATTTTCAAATCTAAACAAGTAAACTAACCAGAGTGTTGAAGAAATAATTGGAAACATTTAATTTAAAAAACTGAAAATAACTTCCCTCGGCTTGCTGCTGCTATTGAAAAAGCAAAATAGTTCTTTGAATTTTTTGTAGATATACAAAATTATTTTTTTAAAAACGCATAAGCCGTGATTTTTGATGAATTCAGATCAATTTCTATTTAAATGAATTAAAGATTATTTGTATTATTTAGAAGAACAAATATTTAAATGCATCTTTTTTAAATACTATAAATTCTCTTGCACTAAATGTTTACTTGATGCTGTGTAGCCTCTCCGTTGTTTGCTACGGGTATTATTCTTGAATTTATTTTGAACATTTTTTTTCTAAATTTTATTACTTTACACGACGAAGAATAACATAACCCGAGTACACATTTTAAGACTTAAATGTATTGTATTAACTCGTATGAACTTTGCTCTTACTTGTTTCGCCATTGTCTTTCTTTCTTAAATATATTTTAAAAATTACGAACTGTATGCATGTAAAGAAGAAAAATAAGTAAAATGAATTTAAAAACAAAACAGAACAACTTTGAGTTTCTTTAATTTAATAACATTAATACAAAATGTTCTCAGTTTTATTTTATTTATTAAAAAAAAAAATATATATAATAAATAAACCACTCTTACCGTAATTATGTGTTTTCTGTTAAAACAAAAAATAATATTTTAGTTAGAGACGTATCCCAAGTAGCAACAAAAGACTTGAGACTTTATATATGAGTTTATTTAATAATATTTTTTTCATGTTTTCTTATATACTATAATAAGAATTGTGCATACATATGTTGTACATATGTATTTTGTTGTTTCTTCTATTTATATAAAAGACAACATAATCAATTAGTTATAAGAGGATGTATTATATTCAAATACAAAAATATTTAACAATATAAAATAAAAAAAAAAAAAACGAAATACGTTATCATATACAAAATAAACTAATGTTGCTTAAAAAAAATGGTTTTTATTATGTATTAATTTATTTCAAATGCTGAATCTGTGCTTGAGAGCTATTCGGTGAAAGCATTTTATACAGAACTAGCAGGTACCCGCGGCTTTGCTCGCTTTTTTTTTTTTTTTTGCTTCTCTTTGGTATAAATTGTTCAAAAAATGTGGGTTCAAATTTTGGAAATCCCATAAACACGACTAACCATCTTTCAAATACGCCCAGTTTCAAGTCTCTACGTTTATTCAATCCAAATGTATGACTTTTTTTTCAAGGCTCTCATTAGACCCCGTGTCAAAAATTTCTAAAATCCCGTCTAAGTACTCACCTGTAATAAAAATAAAAAAAAAATGGTCAATTAATCTATATTGGGTTTACATATGGGTCCCAGGTCCAAATTCCGGAAATCCCTTGAACACCTTGAACGCCAAAAATGTTTTTTAACCATCTTTCAAATGAGCCCTGTTTCAAGTCTCTACGTCTATTTACTCCAAAGATATGGCTTTTCCGGTTTCATGGCCCCCATTAGGCCCAGGTCAAAATTACATTTTACAATTTTTTTTTTGCCCTAAACCATCCTTGTGTGAATACGAACACACATGCA
Source organism: Leucophenga varia (assembly GCA_018903435.1). Lineage (NCBI taxonomy): Eukaryota > Metazoa > Arthropoda > Insecta > Diptera > Drosophilidae > Leucophenga > Leucophenga varia. Next base: position 379,375 of record JAEIFJ010002545.1, read on the forward strand.
AAATTTCGTGAAAATCCGTCCAGTAGTTTTCGCGTCCATCGATCACCAACAGAACTTGGGACTTATTTTTATATATATAGATACCTGTCATACATCATTTGACGTTGATAGACCTTCGTGTGCAGCATTTGTATTAAATTTTATTTTAAAATACTAAACAAATTGAAAATATTCTTAAAAATTTTGAAATTCGCGGTCCGATTTGAACCAATTTGAAACTGAAGATTTGGCATGGTATAAGAAGCTTTTGTACCATATTGGAAGCCATTCGTTTTATAAATACATTTTTTTCTTATAAGAATTTGACTTTTGTATGGGAGCTATACCTAAAAGTGGGCGTGGCACATTGATTTTAACATAGAAAGTACACCCAATATCTTTATATCTTCATCGAATAAATCGCGCAGTAACAAACAGACAGACGGACATGGCTAAATCGATTCGTCTCGTCGAGGTGATCAAGAATATATATACTTTATAGGGTCTACGATGCCTCCTTTATTGCGTTACAAACTTTCCGACAAACTGAAAATACCTGTTTACACTAGTGTAACAGGTATAAAAAGAAAGATACTTAAGTAGACACTGTCCATAAGCCTCAATTAAAAAAAAAAGTAATAAAAAAGGGACCTTTATGAATTTTAATGGGTAAAGCTAAAGTTAATTTTGTAATTTATTCTCCGATTTTTGGTAATATCATTAAAATACGTATCTAAACGAATTATTTGAAATAAATTGCCAAAAATCTGAAGATTAAATAACTGAATTAACTTGAGCTCTATACTACGATTTAACATTTGTGTCATTTAAATGGAAAGTCTTCGTGTAAAAGACGTAAAAACCGTTACGCTACTTTACGTTTTGACTAATTGAACCCTAATGCTTTGTGCCTATAAAAAATATAGAAATTTGGGGTAATTACAAAAAAAGAACAAAAAACTGAGTACTAAGTACATAGATCCGTCAGGTTTGAAAAATTTGTGAACAAATAACCACGGGGTGAATCGATCAAAAGTATCTGTTTGCTGCAATGTCCTGTTAAAAAGTGAATAACTATCTTCAAAATAATTTATGTAAAAACATTGAGTACCTCAATTAAAAAATGATAGTAAACTTCTGGTATTTTAGATATATTTCAACAATCAGTTTAACATTAGACGATGAACTTGTTATCTTACAGCCGTTTGGATATGCTCTTCCTTGTGTGTGCCATCACAAAATGGACGGTGTCCGGTTTGTTTGCAATTACATAGCCAATAGTCTCCGGTTTTTTCAACTTTAAAGCGTATGGGTCTGAAACATATACAAAATTCACATTTAAATATGTAAGAGTATGTAAAATATCTGAAAAGATTATCACAACAAAATTACCTAAATTTTATTTTAAGAAAAACATTTTTATGCGTTCCATCACAAAGTGGCTGTGTTTTCGATTTGCCGCATAAACACCAACTGTAGACTTTGTCTGTAAATGGATAGATTATTAAAGAAATGGAACAAGTTGCTTGCTAGATTAATGTGGCGATTATGTAAACAAGCGCCGACCAGGAATCATGCGCTGCTTAAGTTAACTACTAACCCTGATCCAAACGGATTTTAAACGGACGCTTATCAAAGATGGCTCCGTTTTCTACTTGTAGATGCGTTGTTTGTTTATTATCGAGCACGTTCTTGGGTATCGTTTTAGTTTCCTTTGCAATTGTTTCAGTGGTTGGTGCATTTTTCGACGCGGTGCTGTAGAAATGCTGTGTTAGAAAAATTAAAAGAAAAATATTGCATAAAAACTGTTATCTCTTCAAAATATTTTTTATGTTTGTGAATTTACCGTTAACGCTAATTGCGAACGTATTGCGCGCTTCATTAATTGAGACATTGTACAATTTAATAAATAAAAGCAAGAAAACGTTGATATTGTCACGGTAATGCGTCTACAAAAAAACAGCTGTTCGAGTAGACATTGTGCAAGAATGATACATGATGTCATACAGTATGATACGATGCATGACATTCATTAGCATGACGCCGTTTAATTGGAATTGTATTTTTGAGAACAGCTGTTTAGAAATATTTATTTATTTATTTGAGATCAATTTAGAATGTTTTCGAAAATACATAATACGTATGTATGTTTGTGTGTACGGTTCCGTTATTTTAAATTAACATATTTTTATTTTTATCCACATTATTGCCGTTATAGATCGATGCTAAAACGTATTAAAAAAGAAGAGTTCCTGCGAACATGGAAGCAGTAAATGCTCTCAGCACCTTAAATAAGGTGCACATCTGAATTGGCAGCCATCGGGATAAACACGTTTTTAAAATGGCAGATACTCTAGAAAAATAATGGTCAGATATTGTATAGAAACTTGGAGGAGATCTTCTTGAGATAATTTGGTAGAAAGTGGGGAAAGAGACTGATGCATATCCAAAGTAATATGCGCAACATCTAACAAAAATATCCCCAAAACATGCTATAGATGCAGGGGAGAGGCTGCAGATCACAAGCAGCAGCTGTAAAAATTTAATGAGCAGGGGATCATGAAACACCTCATTTGCAGGTGCCCAGCTGTAGCTCGAAATGCTTTAAGGCTTCTGAAAAACTTCAGCCGTTTGCAGCAATATTGCAGAATTCTATACCAACTCCCGAGCCTTCTTCAACGTCTGTGTCACTTAGTACCAAAATTGGTTTATGTGTGGCCCTCTTGGGATTTGCCCGACAAAACCTAATCTATTATATTTAGCAGCAATGATATCAGAACTCGAGAGATATGAATTTTAAAATGTTATCTTTTTGATTTTGTCCGTAAGTGTTTTTAATTTATTACTTTTTTGTTGTTGTTGTTGTGTATTATCGCTAAAACAACAATTAAAGCTTCTTGTATGTTACAAGTATTTAAAAGACAATTCGAGGTTATTTACATCTGCCAATTCAGAAAATTTTTATTTGAACATTTGCTTAAATTAATGCCAAGTTTATCTACACATATATACCTATTTACATATGACTCTAAAACTCTGTATTAAATGGAAAGTACTTATGACGTGCCATGCCCGAAAAAGGTACAATGCGCTGTTTGGTATTATATTGATCCAATATTTTACAATCTTCCTCGCTTAGCTCAAAATCGAATACGTTAAAGTTTTCAATTAAACGATTTTTGTTCGATGATTTGGGTAGCGGAACAACGCCCGATTGTATTAGATAGCGCAGACAAATCTGTGATGAAGGACGTCCATATTTCTTGGATAATTGTTGCGCTGTTGCATCGTATAGGAAAGGTGGCCATTGACGTGCCGGTTGTGGGCGCGCTAGTGGACAGTAAGCGGATATAACAATTCCACGTTGCTTCGAAAATTCGATTAGTTTTTTCTGATTGAAGCCAGGATGGCATTCAACTTGATTGACAACCGGTTTAATGCGACAATGTTGCAGTACACGTTCCGTTTGCGCAGCATTAAAATTTGACAAACCTATGCTGCGCACTAAACCCGAATCAACAAGTTTTTCCATTTCGCGCCATGTATCCAGATAATCGACGTCTGTCAGTTCTAAGGTACCATGTACATTGTCATTATTGTGAAACTTTTGTCCGACGGGAAAATGTATCAGATACAGATCAATGTATTCCAAACCGAGATTGTTGAGACTCAGGCGAAAAGCATTTTCAACTAATTCCGGATCGTGATGTATACCACCCAGTTTGGTTGTAACAAATACATCCTCACGTTTCACTACACCCTCTGCAATTTTTTCTCGTATAGCCTGACCCACTTCAGCTTCATTTTCATAGACGAATGCTGTATCGAAATGTCGGTAACCAGCATCGATGGCATCCCGCGTAGAATTGTATGCCTCCGATTCGTAAGATTTCCATGTGCCGAAGCCTATAATAGGCATTTCATGACCATTGTTTAGCTTGATTTTTGGTGCTAATGTCGTCATTTTAGTATATTCGATATTACGATTTAGGTTATTAAAAATAAAATTATGTTGTAAAAACCTGCACAATTCGCGATAAACTGAAATGAGTGTCGCGAACTCAGCCGGCTGTGGAAATGATTTGTCATACTGTGTATGTGTTTGGCATAGTACTTCAGTTCTTATTGTTCTCTCCGCTCATCACAATATCTGCCAAATCAAAATACAGTGGCGTAGTTTTTTGTTTTAAATGTAAGCGTTCTACGTGTTGCGGTATCTCATTAGCCAACGGCTGACCCCGTTTCTGCGGCAATGCGGGCAATAAGCTTTTGAAAGCTTTTATTCAACTGAAACCTGTTACTAGCGACGAAACAGTGTCGTAGTCGTAATAAACCAAAGGCTGCATACGAATTGTTAGGTAAAACGAAAACCAAGAAAATTTGTTGAAACCGAAGCTTAAGTAGCCGTTTTACGAAATTTAAAATGACTGGCAAATTATTTTTAAAAAATATTATAAATGTTATGGGTAGGTTAGGGTAGTCCAAAAAATTTTTTTATGATCTCACCCCCTAGAATTGTTCTATATCGAAAATAAGAAGGACCGCTTGCCGCAAAGGCCCTGAAGTTTTTTTGTACTATGAATGGGAAAGTAACACATTTTCTTAGATTTAATGTAGAAAACTGGAAAATGAATATTTTTTAAGCGGATAAGCATGTTTTTTGTTGTTGACTGAAAACACACGTGCCACATTAAATAGTGACGCAATTGGTCTCAAAATTTGACATCCTATAGATGTCAGTTAAGGTCCTACAAATTTAAGGAAAACAAAAATGACCCGATTCCTAATGTCCGGAAAATTTAAAACGATTTGTCTTACCTCTTTTTGATCACAGTGGCATGTACCATATGTGGAGTTGTAAACTTTACATTTTCAAAAAAGAGACTCCATCCTCCCTTTAAAAAATTAAAAACTTTTATATTACATTTTATTTTGCTAACACAATACATATTTTATTAAAGTAATTTTATTTTCTCAATTTCTTTCAACGTTAAATATTCTAAGCTCACAATCAGACATACACAAATGTGTACCTACTTAAGGTGAGAAATATTTTAAGTTAAAATTCCTTAAATTGTTTGCATATAATTTTCTTTGTATTTGCAACTTTGCTGTTTCTATTTTATTTGTTTGTGTGTTATTTGCTTGGTTAAAATATTTATTGATTTTGATTTATTTATAAATTTTCTTTTTTATTAAATTCTATTAAATATAATAAATTTTTACTGTTTTTTTTTTACTATTTATGTATATACTCGTATGTAGCTTACTTTTGCTAGTTGGTGTGATATTCTTACAGTGAGCTCTCGTGAAGGAGACTTGCTGTATTTGACTAAAACTATTTTTGTTTTATTTAAACTAGCAACTATTTATCTATTGTATTAACTGCTTGTAATATATTATTTAAAAAATGAATTTAAGAATTATTTATTTGTTTAGTTGGTTCGAACATTGATTTATTATTTAATTTAATTATTGAGCTCACATTGATTGACCATATTTTTTTTTTCACTGAAAACCTAAGCAAACGTAGATCGTTAGAAATTTTAACTTTAGCCAGAGATACTGCGTATATTTATTGTTGTAGTACCATTTTTCTTATAAAGTATATGACATAACTGACAATTAATAGAATACATTTGATTTTTTTGTATTTTTTATATTACTGCATATACTCGTATATATATTTTTTTTTATAGAAGAAGTTTTAAGATTGTCCAATCTAATCACATTTATGAAGTTATACATTTAATTTTTTTTATATTTATTTTATACTTACTACTTAAAGAAATTGTTTATATGCTTGGTACTACATAAAAGTAAAAGTCCCTAAACGTACAATATATTAGCTAGAAAAAAATTCAAAAATAAAACCTGATTATACAAAAAAAGTTTGAAGACTTTTGCAATTTCTTTTAAGTAAATGGACGCTTTGGAAAGATGATCTTTTAAAATGTTTATTTAAACCCTGCACACTATTATTAATTTGTGTCTAAAAATTTATAAGTAAAGTTAAAAAGTTTAGTAGTTAGGGATTTCATATAAGCTACAATACATTATCGAGTAGTTTTACAGTGCGATACCGGAAAACGTAAACCCAAAATCTCTGGGACTGACTTAAATGACTCTTGATACTTAATTCAAAATATAACAACATTGTCGATCATTTGACGAGTTTCACAATTTACTAACTTATTTGTATCATATAGCGGGAACAAATCTTGATAATTTGTTCAAGCCGGTTTAGGTTGGACTGTCAGCGATATTTGTAACATATACTCAATTCAATTAGTCAAAATGCGAGAGAGAGATTTCTCACGAATGACTTTGAAGAGCTTAATCTGTGTTCAATTTTAATTCATCACTCAGGGCTTTCGAAATATTCTAACCTTATTAGCAAAAAGGTTTTTTGCAATTTTATTTTTAAATATCTATCTTGCTTCCAAATTTCAACTTTACAGTCCAAAAATTTAAGTTACTAGACATAGTGTACCCGAAGGATTTTGGAACGTTGAATTCCAATTCATCAGAATTATTTCATCTTCTATGATTTTTATTATATTCAAACCAAAAAAGTTTTAAGTCGAAAACCCTGGGAAATCGGAATCCTCGCTCCAAAGTCCTTCTCCGGTCAAAGTCTCTGGTTTCGGTTTTTCGTTAAAGCTCGAGCTGAGTTTAACTTGGTGTACACGACAATATATAGTATTTTTTTCAATTTACTGGAAAGACTTTGTGTAAAAAGCATTGAAAACGATACGTTTTGGCCAATTCAGCACTAACAATATTCGTTAAAAAAAAAAAAAAACCAATTGTAGCTCTGAGAGTGTGAGGGGTCTAGAAAATCGGTTTTTACCGAACTTAATATGTTTATGTTACACTTTATGTTTCTATAATAATCTATTTAGGTATGTATTTGCATGTAGATAAAGTAATGAAAGGCTTTATTTTTATACTTGATTAGATTTATATAGGTATCTCTTATAATATATATATATCTAAACATATAATCTAAATTATACATTCAATCTTTATTAGTTTGGTGTTTACGTTATTTAAATATATTTTGGAAAATTTTCTTACGTTTTTTTTTTTTGGTTTTTTTTAAGGGTGTTCCAATAAAACTCAATAATAAAAATGAAATAAGTGAACATAAATGTTATTAATATATTTTTTTCAAAGAAGATTTTTGAATTTAATGAAAAAAAGTAAGCTTTACAAAAAAATGTAATTTTAGATTGTCAACTTCTTTCATTGTTTAGGTTTTACTTTAAATATGTTTATGAAATTTGAAATTGAAACACCCTTTTTTATATAATATTAACTGTACATATGTATATATGTAAATATTAACTATTTATATTAAATATTTAAACTAATATTAAAGTATTAAAATATAAAAAAAAAATATATATATATATAAAAATGTTTGCTTGCTTTGTTAAAATTCGTTCGTTCGTTTTTTTTTTTGTTTTTAAATATATATTTTTTTATTTGTGGGGAAACCATTTTTTTTTTTTTTTTTTTTTAATCTTTGGACTAATTTCTGAGTTTTGCTTGATTGAGAAAGTGTAAAATATTCGTTTATAAGAATTGCTTTGAGAGACCTGTAGGAATGGATTTGCGCTAAAAATGCTTAAAGATTGTTTTTTGTGTAATATAAATATTAATATTTTTAATAGGCTTATGCTAACATTCATTATAATAATTTTAAAATATTCGTTTTTTTTTTCTTTCCAAATACAATAGCTAAATATATGCATATGGTATTATTATTATTTATTAGATAATATTTTGTTTTTCATTTGTATCTTTTATAACTAACAAGGTCCCTCTCCAGTGTTTTGTTTGCAAAATTTGCTATGGGTTTTTTATATTTTTTATTTATATTTATATTTATTATTATTATTTTTTTTATTGTTCGCTAAAGCTAAACATTTAATAACAAATTTATTTATTGTCCTTAAATGGACTGATTGTAAAATAAAGAAACAGAATCATTTAGCAATATTTTATTGTTATTATTATTATTTTTTTAAATAATGAAATTATAATGTTTGCATTAAAGTAAAAATAATTAAAATAAAATTTAAACGTGTTTTTTTTTTTAGTTAGCTAGATGACTAATTTTAATGACAATTTAAAAAACTACATTGATATTTTTATAAGAAATATAGTTATATCTTATATAATACATATGTGTTGTATCTATGTATGTGCATATTAGAAGTACAGTAGACTCTTGCTTTGTTGCACAATTTAAAGTAAAGGTTTTTTAATAATAATATTTATAAAAATAGATTTTTTTTTCTCGAAAAAAAGACTTTATATAATACCTAAGATATATTTACAGGAGAAATGTTTTTTTTTTGTTTCAAATAAAATAATTAATTCCATATATTTACAATGTAACTCATACTTGTAATTCGTTAATGAAATTTTAGTATCACACTTAAACCATTTATTTTATTAGAAAAATATTTCTAGTTTTAATATTTGAAAAAATATAGAAAATTTTTTTGGAAATATTGAATTAAGGAAAAATTTGTACTAGAAAACAATTTAAATGAGCTTATTAAATATAGTTTATAGGCTTTAAATAGATTCAGTACAGTTTAGCTCAGATAAAATATAGAAGAGAATAATTAGTTATACAATATAATTTAATTAGTCAGGCTCCCATTTTCAAAATTAGTGATTTACATTTCAATTTAATTTTTGTAATCTTATAATTCACAAACAGTTTAGGCTTATCAATATAGAAGTTTCTGCGTAATCGTTAGTCTTGGCCTAACTTATGTTGAAAGGCCACAACTGACTCCACATAATTTAAAAAGTTCATTTTTCATGTCCCTTATTGACTTAGGCAGAAACAATATTGTTACGCTTAAACTGTTCGAGAATTATAAGATTATTACAATTTATTTGAAAAGTAAATTACTAAATTTTAATCATTTCGATAATAGGAGCCTGGCTGTTAGATACTCTATGCCGTTTTCGTTTGTATTCAAGCTTAAATTACTAAAAAGAAACTACAAAAACTACAAATTTTAATAAGACTTAAACTTAAGAACTATGAAATCGTTATTATTTATAAATGGGATAATACTTTAAGTTTTGGTTTCAAAATATTTAAATATTTATTTATTTTCTTAACGTTTATGCTTTTCTAGTTGGTTCGACTTTTTGTGACATTGCCGTCAAAACGCGTTGATTGTCAATGACGCGGAAGCAGCTAATATAGGAGCGTACCTCTCCTTCGCTCTTCGGTGATGGTGGTTCAAGACCTAATTTAAAAATGTAGAAAAAAAATTCTTTTAAAAGTTTTAAAGTAATTTTTCACTTAATTACCCAAACTGCGTGAACGACAAAAACGTATGGTACGCATGGTCTGTGCCATCATATGCATTTTTTCGAAATTAACTAAACCATCTAAACTGGTTTTATTTCCTTCATGTGCAAATGTCATATCCTTAAGCAGCAACGGCATAAATGGTATTACCGGTGGCTGTAGTTTTCCAACAAAAACGCGATACGCGCGATGATTGCGACTAGGATCGATAAGCGCTTCGAATTCTTGAAATATTTTACGAAATTTGGATGGTATTTTTTCCCAGGTTTGATGTAGACGTGAGACAGCCATATTTGAGAGACCCATGACTACGGCGAAGAATGCATTGAGATTTTGATATTCTTTGCAACTATAAAGTAAATATTGTATTACAATTTAAATATGTATTTTTTTTATAGTTTCTAATAGAAACTATAAAAAAAGTATAGAAACTTTCTATACTTACTAAGCAGCCAACTTTATAAATTTACGTAATAATCCAACACGTTTGCTTAAGCTTTGCGTTGAGACAATCTCAGTGACAATCCAATACTGAACTTCGTTGAAGCGACGTAAGAATACATCTAAATTGGCAGTAATCTGAAAGTGATAAAATTTAATAATGACATCAATTTTTAGTTTTATTTTGTTTTTGTTTTAATTTTTTTTAGTTTTATTTTTTTTTTTTTTTTCATAGCAAAAATAATAAAGCATATTTCGTAGCATTAAGTTTTCTTTTACAAGAAATATATGTACACAAGATGAGAAAACGGCCTTAATAATACAAATTAATGTCATTACAGCTAGCAGAGAGTTTCGGTTAAATTTTGCTATACTTTCTAAGCTAAAATCGACTCGTATATAAATATTTAAGATGTCAAACAAAGTCTAAACTCAATATTTAGAAATGCTGTAGTCTATACGCGTTCAAATTTCAATTAGAGAGCTTCGAAAGTTCAACTATGCTGATACATTTTCAGTGCATTTTATGTCAACCACATGTGGAATGGAAGAGCTTTTAAAACTTCACTAACTATTATGACATGGCGCTGACTGAAAAATGAACAAACCTCACAAAGCATTCTACCCACCCATATCGCCCATAGAAACGCACACATACAATACAGGTCAAATTAAGTCAGTTCACACCCGCTTACCTTGCCAAAATGATGCCTTCCGAATGTTTGATACAACAATTCGTATTCGTGTACCGCCCAAAATAGATCCCATTCAAATACGGTGATGTGATAGGCCAGCTCTTTGGTGCTCAGCATTTCCAAATCGATATCGATGCCTTCAGTGGGTGATTCCTGTTCGGGCAGCGGTGTCTGTACCAAAGTGTATTAAAGTGAGTAATCAAAATATGAATTAACTTGACTGCTAAAAATTACCAAAGCATCCAGATGATCCTTAACCGAAACAAATAGACGTCCATTGAGTGACAGGCCTGTTGGTATGCTGACATCGTTGTCCTTAAAAACAGAACGTTCACCATTTGATTTAACCTCAACTAGACAGAGGTCGTCAGGACCGCGATTTAATTGTAGCTTATCGGCAGCGCAAGCCTTAATTATTTCGCTAGTTGTGTGCATTGGAAAACGCAGAGTGCAGTAGGTGTGGTCGGCACAGTAGACGCGGAAAATGACTAAATAAAAAGGAAATAAGCGGAAACATTAAATGCAATGAAATTAGTAAATACGGATACGGATACTCACTGTCATCATCCGGACGTATGACTGTTTTCGATGGTGTTGCATTACCGCTAAATAGACAAATTGGTTGTCCATTTGGTGGTAATTTCCATTTCTGTCCAGCATTTGTATTACGGTCCTCCTGATAGCGTGCCATTTGTGTCAGGACATTGTGTATGATGCTCGTTTCTTCGTTTAAATCAGGATCTGCTTCAACTTCGGCAGCTAAATCTTCAATAAAATCGCAAACGCTTGGTTCCTCGAATGCTGCATGCCGTACAGCTGTGACCCATTTTTGCATGAATTGTATAACTCGTTTCTTGAAATTTATTATGTATTCGCGATCCTCGAGCGTTTGCGCTTCACCATGCGCATCGCAATGGAAAGTGCACAGCAGTTAAGGTGAAAACCACAAAAGTATTACAAATAGCAAAAAAAAAAACTAAAGCTTAAGAACTAAATCGTAACGAATCACTTTGAATCGAGTGGATTTCGCTTGACTTGGCCAAAGGACAATCTACTTATTTGTCTGTCTGTCCGTCCGTCTGTCTTTTATATCGTTTTCGTTTACTAAACGAATCACGTTGCGCATACAGATTGCAAGATTAGTTTCAAGCGCCATTGAACAGTTTTGTGCTTTAGTCCTTAGAAAAAAAAAAAAAAACTGATATCCAATCGACGAGTTTTTTTTTTTTTTTTGCTGCTCTCAAACTAAATTACCAAATTGTTGACCAAAGTCAAGGTAAGCATTTATTATTATTACAAAATTTGTGTTTGTATTTGGTTCGACGTGAACAATAGTTATGTTTGTAGTTGTATGTTGCAAGGATTCATGTATGCTGCTCCCCATAGAATCCTTTATATAAACTAAACTAGATATGCATATAACTTTTATATTTTGCTAACTTTACTTCATTTTTGTTGCTAAAAGTCAACAACTTTTCTTCTTCTGTTTTTTTTTTTTCGTATTCCTTTGAGTATAAATGTGTGCCATATCCTTACTATGCACGTGACAGACTCTTATTCAATTCATACATACAACGAGTAACTCACACATTTCAGGCATATTTAAGGCTTAAATGCTTGCTCGCTCTACGCTTGGCATTTCAATGATACACAATGCTAAGCTGCCTGCTTACCTAAAGAAGAAAATTTAAAATATTCTTGAGACTGACGAAGGAAAACTGGATTAATCGAGCACGCTGTGGGACGCTGTTTGCATAAATAATGCAAGTGAATATTACTTGTATTATTAAATAAGGAATATAGTATTACACAGACAGACAGACAGACATATATGGTAAATGTCTTAAGACAATTTAAGTGTGCATTTAGGTTTTGGGTCTACTTTCAACTTTGATTTATGAAATCATATTCATTGTTCTAAAAATGTTTTCAAGTCAAAGCATCAACTTGTCTAGATTTTAGCAAAAAAAAAAAAAAAAAAAAAATAGGTTGAAGTGAATGGACTATTTTACGCGAGAGTTTAGTCAATTGGCTAGATTTTTTAATAATCTGACGGTAAAACATTGTTTAGATGGTTGATAGAGAATAAAATGACGACGTTATATTTCTTATAAACATGACGATTACACTATCAGAACCAAAGATATCAGAATTTGAAAATTATATTTATTTTTAAAACCTGAAATTTTAGGCAGCAATATCTCCAAAACCGTTCAACCGTTTTTCCGACAAACCGAATAGTCCTGTTTCACACTATGTGTTACAGGTATAAAAAGAATGAACTCAATCGTATAATTGGATCAAGCGTGATAATCGATCTTTAGGGGACGCTATTCAAGTGACGAACACTGTATGTAAATTGAAAATTATTAAAGCTTCATTTGTACTTAGTAGAGCCTTCCTTAATTCGAAACTATATTTTTTTTTAATTTTGTTTTGAAAAGGATATTAATTTGCCAATTCGTCGACCAGTTGCACTACTGGCATAAAAACAATATGCGTCAGTAGAAAATCATCCAAAAATGGATCGATACCGCTTACTGTCTGTCCCAGACGCGTTTCCAATAGATGTTCTAGCATCTTAGCGGGTGTACCGGACATGACCGTGTATCTAGACGAAAAAAAAAAAAAATATATAAATTAAATTACAAATTAAATCAAACGCATTCACATATTAATTTTAGTGTCAATGAATTAATTATGCGATTGTTTTTGATTGACATACTTGAATGCTGAATGTTGACCACGTTGTTTGGCGACACGTTCCAATACTAGCACGTCTTTGCCGTGTTCCTGTAGCCTCAATGTATTTGCTTCCACATCACGCAATATGCGATTGAAATGCTCCTTGTCAACACGCAACAAATGACAGTTGTTCTCCTTCAAAACAATTGTCGCAGCTCTGAAAAGACAAAAAAGACGATATAAATTTGATTAGTTTGTCGCAAATAGGAAACACTTAATTTAATGAATGAATAAGTATGATATATGTTATTCATTGAACATTTCAGCTGTCCACTCTTGATTTGATTAATTTGATTAATTAATTTATTAATTTTAGCAAACCATTAGTGTATTTTTTTAATAGTACTTTTGAGATGCTCATTTCGAAGTGTTTCAATATTTTTTGAAAGGAAATCAGGCATTTGGAAGCCCTTTTACGTGGTTCAAAAAAGTTTCACCATAGACTTACGAATGTATAATTATACATAGGTTAGACTTATTTGCCTAATTAAGCTGATCACAACAACATACGAGAGTCGTTTGAGAAGTCAGTGATTTTTAAATTTTTTTGTCCCTCTCGAATAATAATAATAATAATTTTTATAAGGTTTTCAAAATGAGAGTTTGTTTCATTGATGCCGTTTTCATTCCACCATTCATTTCTTTATCGCCGAGCCATTTCTTTAGATCGAGGAACAAACAGTCTGGAGAATGTGCTGAATGCTGTAGACTATTTATATCTATGCACTTTTCCATTCTTAATGTATAAGATCGATTTTTAGTCATTTTAAATCAAATCGAATCGACGGTGATTCGAGTTAATGAAAACGCGAGTAACCCAGCCCTGTACTTTGATTTTTGGTGCTCGATTAACCGTAGAAGTCTATTGATTTGATTATGCCTCTTGCCTTCTACGGCTACGAATGAGTGAACCATTCGGTTATGTTTTTTAAAGCATAAAATACATTGTTTATATGTAAGTCACTCCTTTTCACTTTTTCTCCATTTTTGTTAAAATTCACAAATTTATTTTCACAATTGCTCAACACTTTTACAGTATATTTTTTATCTATGAACGAGTGTTTCCATTTGTAACGCATTAAAGGAGACATCGCAGACTCTATAAAGTATTTATATTCTTTATTAGCCCGACAAGAATAATCTAGCTAAGTCTGTCTGTCTGTAAAAAGATGAATGTTTTAAAGATTTTCGCCTGAAATTCGAAACTTAATGTTTTCTCAGCTCTATGCAGTTAAAGTGTTAAAATTAAAGTTTTATGCCCATTTTTTGGCATAGCTCCCATACAAATCTACCGCCCAATTTCGAGTTTTTATATATAGAACTTATTATTTTTTGCTGTTTTTGGTCCTAAGATCAAAGATCTAAGGTCCCCATATAACCTCACCTTCCATTTTTTTATTTTTTTCAAGAAAATTATTGTTCTGTATTTTTAGGTAAAAATTTGACACATTTGCTTCTTATATGAAACCAAACATGGAGTCTGAAGCAGGGTCGTATTGGCACATGGTCCTCTACTCATCCCCTTTACGAAATACTATATACGCCACTAACTTATCATATTTTAGCTATTCAAATTTTCGTTTGCCGGGTATTTGGGTTTCGGTCCAACCGAAGTTAAATTTTTTATCTTGTTTTTCTACAAACTTTGTCCACTGAAACGTTCTTACTGAGTTCCGATATCAACAATTAAAAGTGGCACCACTGATGATGATAATAATATCAATTATGAAAGAAAAAATGCTTTACTACAGCAAAATACATGAGTTGACTTAATTCTACAGTAAATAAAATGTTTTATTTATTATTTTATTTATTTTTTATTTAATTGAATTTTGTCAATTTCATGTAAATAAATGTTTTTTTTTTGACCATGCAAATTCATTTTTATTTTAAGTAATTAAAATAAAATCATTCAGTTTAATGATTTTTCTCAATAAACTCAATTTAAAATTTGTTTAAATGCTTTAGTGGCCATTTTGCTTTAGCCCGAACTCGGCTTAAATTAAATCAAAACAAATCGAATGCGCGAAATACATAATCAAATTAAATAGAATAAAATACAATCTCCATAAAATACATAATCCACTTATTTAAACAGATAATAAATTTATAGATTTATATATTGCTAAAATTAATATTGAAGTAATTTTGTTATTTGAATTTGCATTTAAATATTTCAAAATTTTTTAAATGAAATTGATATCTTGAAAGACGACAATTAAAAATAAATTATTTACCAATAAAAAAAAAAAATTATACTCGCACACAACGAATAAATCTACTGAATGATTGAATGAATGAATGAAGAATGAAGTGTGTACTACAATAAAAGTCTGAATGTGTTATTGTAGTATTTTTGCAGTGTTCTCTCTATGCTGCTTACGTACTTACTAACAAGGACTTGAATTAGTACTGAACTAGTTTTAACTTGTCGAAAGACTTGTTATCCTTGCTGTTATCAATGCAGCTTTGTGTCAGTGGCATTGTGCTTCTTGACTGCCACTGACAGGCAAACAAAAGGCATTGAGTGCATTTAAAGTTGTTAACAAAGTTCAGTTCTTGCAAAAAGGTAGAAAAGGATATTTTTTAAGAGCTTCAGATTCTAAAGGATACTAAAGTTTAGAACGTTTCTCTTTTTCAAAATTAATAATTATAGGAACATAAGTACATATTTGTTTTTTATGGGTGTTTTTTATGCTTAAAGTCAGAAAAACTATATTGTGAGGCATATTTCCTCAATTAAAAACATTATTTTTTAAATCGCAAACTTCGTTGCTCCGGCAATTGCAAATCTCAAAATATTTCTTATTTCAATTCGACAGAGTTCGAGTTAATGAAATGAAAAGTAAGTCAAAAATTCTACTATAGATTATTTAAACAAATTTTTTTTATTTTTTTGTGTGTTTTGGTTTTTTGTACTTTTGAACATCATTGATTCTGAATTCAAATTTTAAATAATTAATTTCTTCTCATACCTTAATTAAAAGAGAATTTAGTCAAAGTAACCACAATTTACGATTTTAGTAAAACGGGAAACCTGGGGCACCCAAAAAAACAGCACCTCCAAATTTTGTTGAAGTGGGGTGTATTTTTTTCAAAAAAAATAGAACTGCATACTTAGAATTTTCGTGAGACCCCACTTAAATTTTAATCTAGGGTCAAGATACTAATTTCACCCCTTTTTTTTCTTAAGAAGCTATAACTCAGTAAATTACGAACATATTTTTATTTTTCAATGGGTTTTAGAAAGAAAATACTTATGCCTTTCTATGGTGTTATGACATTTACGGTCCTAATTTTTTTAATCAATCTTCTACAACATATACTATAAGATTTTTGAGCAGTCTCAATTTTCGTTTTTTTTTTGTCGCACAAAGGAATCTTTACAGTTGTAACCGATAACAGTTTTGTGTCATATACAACGCAAAGAAACATTTTGGAAATGAAACATAACTTTTGTGATGGCCAGAACACGAATAAATTGAAATTGAATAAATAATAATGCCGCATTTCCACTGAGCCGAGTTTTGTTATCGCGTTAACAATTTATCGAAAAACGCGGAACGGTGTTTCCATTGCGTTTTAGCGTTAGCGTTCGAATTAAAACAGCTGAGTTTGTTTGGTTATGTAGTAAAAAAATTTTACAGGTTAAAATTTTTTTTTTTTTTTTTTTAAATACAGATTTTTTGTATAACGAATGGATGTAGGTGTTGTTCCTTTAGTAACTGCTGTCCATTACGAGCATGATAAGGTAATCCGTCATTTGAATATATGAAGCTGAAGCTTTTATGTAAATGTTAATTTTTTGCGGTTACTTTGTCAGCTGTTTTCATAAGTATGCGCAACTTACGATTGCCGAATTATTCGAACCGATAAGAGAAATCGGTTTGAAATCGATGTGAAATCGGTTTGAACGCGTGTATCGAAAGTCGCGTTTAAAATTAACGCGACTTTTTCCCATACCTAACTGCCTATCTTTTTTGTATACGATTTAACGCGAGTTTGTCGAGTTTTTAACGCTAACGCGGAACGCGGCCTAATGGAAACGCGGCCTAAATTGATATTTTTTAAAAAATATTTTAAGTAACTATTTGTATGTATGTTTTAGTAAAACTGCTTGTTAAAATTAATTAAAATATTTAAATATAATTTCTGTAGATATTAAAATGGGACGTAATTTTTTTAAAATAAAATAATATGTTTTCATTTATTTGATTATTTTTTAAATGTGAAAAGATTAAGATAAATATTTATGTATTTGTAAATGTTTAAAGATGCTCGTAAACTCTCTTCAATTTTGAATTTTTTTGTTGTTAAAAGTTCAACACCGTAAAGGACACTTACCTTGGAGCGTCGTTAATCAAAGCCAATTTTCCAAAATCATCACCAGTCTTCAGTGTAGCAACAGTTCCTTTGCCATGTATCACAACGTCAACAGAGCCTTTGAGCAAAATATACCAGGAGCGTCCTTCGTCGCCTTGATTGAATACTGTTTTTGTTGTTGTTGTTGTTATTGGATGTACGGTGACATTTTTTATTGCCGTTGACATTGTTGTTGTCCCATATTTTATTATGCGTTAAAAAGGTTAAAAATGTTCACATTAGTTTTTTGTAAACACATAAAAAAGGTTTCGAATTTTTAACTTAATATCTAATAGCCGTGTAAGCTTTATTTAAAAACGTATTTGTAGATGCATTTAACCTTTTTCCGCAACTTTTCTAATTAAATATTTAAAGCTGTTTTGTGTCTTACAAAAAGGGTTAGAATAAGAATCTTTAAAACTTTAAAAATAAAATCTATTTTTTGAGATGTTTTATATTGTTTTTTTTTTTATAAATAAAACCCCATTAAAAAGAATTAAAAAATTGAAAAAAAGGAAAAAATTAACATTTTATTCGATATAACCGAACAGTTTACTTACTATTTTTTAAAATTTCAAACAGCCTAATTTTAAGGTTAAAAGATATAAAAATAAATACAAATATTTGGGGAGACATCTGTACTGTCTTGATCATCCTAGTCATAAGGGATCGGTTTAATCGAGTTATATTGTATAATCGTCTCATTCTAAATGTTTATAGTTTAGTGTGCGGTTTAAACTTATAATATATGCATCCATGTCAGTCCAAACTCGTTATTAATGCTTATCGAGGGGTTTCAACATTTGTTTTGCACTTTGGATTACAGTAATGGATCCGTTTGCATGGTTCATTAAGTGATTTTAGCTCCTATATCACCTCTCTTGGACATTATACGGACAATAACGGAATCGTTCAATACTTTTTATTTTATTTTATTATTTAAAACCGAAAAAAAAAATAATAAAAAGTCTCTTAGTCGCATTTATGATTAATTTTAATAAAAATGATAATTATTTCAAATTGCTGAGCAACAATAAATGGTACAAATGAAATAATCATTGCGGTTATAAAAATAATTTTTTTTTTTAATATTGCGGGTGAAGTAAAATAAAAAACTAATGAATTGAAAACGGATATGAAGCTATCAAATATTAAATTACGTTTTTTACATACAAACTATCGAAACTCAATTATAATTTACAATTTAATGCGTTTTCATATCACATTAATTTATCTATAAATAAATCTGTATGAATGCATTCATGTGTGTATGTGGGTACTCACATATAGTGCCAGCCTGTGTATGTGATTCAAATACAATTATCGATGATAATTCACGTTTGATGCTTGTCGAGAGATGCGATAGTGCAGCAATGTGCAACAATTCTTCAAAAACGAGTTCCAATTCCTCTGGGGTCCGTTCGTGTGAGCTGTAAAAATACAACAAAAAAAAAAAAAAAAAAAAAAAACTATATAAGCACATTTGTATGCGTTTGTATAAACAATTTGTCAATTTAATTGATTTTCTATGAAAGGATTGCAGATATCGTGTGACTGAATTCAAGGGAAATGTTTAATTAAGCAAATTATTATTGAAAAGCCAGACAAGGAGTCTTTGGATACATAACTGAGCTGAACTCTGTCTGACATATGAAAATATATATCTCTGACATAATTCTACATGTATATGTGCTTATTTATATATTGAATGTCATTTATATAGTTATATGTATATATAGTTATAGGGTACCTTGTTTGCTATTTATATATTGAATGTCATTTATATGTTTATGTATATATAGTTATAGGTTACCTTTTGTATATATAAACATTTCTCTTTCAGACCACAAACTTACTTTAATCTTCCGCAAATGTAAATTGATACATGCGATTACGTGATACTGCACTGCATTTCTGTGCTTCATAAACTTTTGCATTGGAAACATTGTAATGGCAACAAGTTCTAAGTTTAATAGTTTTACTTTACGTTAAAAGTTTTGAATTTTTGAGGTTGAAAAGTAATTACTTAACAACAAGCAACTTTCTAGACAAATAATCATAGCATAATTTTAGGCACTTTATATTCGATTTTTTTTTAGAAAATATTTGCAGTTAGGAAATAAGGAAAATTAAAAAAAAAAAATTAACAACAAATTTCGAATCACTTTTTCTATACCGACAAAGGTAACTCAAAAACTTTTGCAGCTGGCAACATTAGTGCTGCTAATTAACAAAATATAAAAAGTTCTCGCAACACATTGAAGCTCAAAAAAAAAAAAAAAAAAAAAAAATAAGTACAAAATTTGGGTTGTAAAACTTACGGTTTACGCAAAATCATGCGCAAAGTTGCATCCGGTCCCCGTTGAAATAGATTGCTCAAAGCCTCACGTATATGTTCGTTAGCAGAGTTGATATCCTCTGTCGTTGGTGAGCCGCTAGCGCCTTCCTCGTCCAGACGAAATCGATATAAGAAACATTTATCCTTGAACGGTTGCTCCTTGTTCACTGAAGTGTGGCAAAGATTGTAACAAGAAAAGAAAAAAAATGCATTAAACAAAAAAACAAAAATAAAAAAACAAAAAACTTCAGTTCTGACTTCAAAACGAAAACATCATGAGTTGTTGAAATTGATGCACAGTCATGGAATGGGGTGTATTAGAAAATTTAAGTAAAACGTAAGTAAGTTTTTTAACCATAAATTAAGATTTTGCGGGTCTGCCCTAAATTACAAGTATACTGGTTTTGTTTTACTCGTGCAGACCTACGAGGTTGTAGCCTATAAAATTTGGTTTTTTGTCTCATAGATTTATTAAAAGAATTGGAGTTTGTATTTAAAATGATTGCCAGTTCCTATGAGATTTCTCATCCATTATATTTTAATATTACTAAATATCGTAAATAATCTAGTACACCCAATAAATTGTGATTAAGTGATACAAGTGATTTCCTAAAAAGGAACTACATACAAGCGTTTTCCTTTCATCAAGGATTTTTTCTTGTCTTCAACATTGATGCTCACACTTTGCTTTTTGTAGCTAGTGTGGCAAGTGTTGATAAAGCGTTTCGCTGGCATACACACACCACAAGCGCACTCATAGAATTCATTCATTCATTAACACTTTGTAAGGATGTATAGTATGTACAGTAAAAACTCGATTCATGCGACACTTTTGACAATTTTACCAAATGCAAAATGCCAAAGCAAAATTTTACCTTACTAACAATTAAAGAAAAATCTGAAGTTTTTTATTAAACTAAGTACGGTATGTTCCGTTGAAGCATTAGCTAAAAGCTTTACATCCATTAAACAACAATAAACCGAGTCATTGAATTCGGTAATAGTAAGAGGTCTCCGCGTTTCAGAAAATGGGAAAAGTCCAGGACATGGAATTCGAGTTCTTAAAATATGTGGCGAAAAATTGTCAAAAAAAAATAAATTTTTAACATTTTTTTTTAAAAAATAAAAAAAAAAAAAAGATTAATATTTTTTTTAATAACAAAGAACAAAATAAATAAGAAAAAACCAAAATATGTATACCAACAAAATTATTTTAAGTTTTATGAGATTGAAGATTCGGTTCTTGCTACAACCTGAAAACTTGCACAGAGTCCGGGTTTCATTTCAAGAATCGAGTTTCTACTGTATATGTAGTTATGTATAGTATGTATGATTAGTTCTTTCGATATGGTTTAAATGAACAATGCATTCAGTTGTATTTACTCACCATGCGATAATACTCCTTCTTCGAGTAAAGCCTGCCACATACCCGCCGCTTGGGCGCGTGTGTGCACAATTGGAGCTAGATTGACTAACCAGTCGACAAGTTCGGTGCCGGGTGCGCTCTTCCGTATAAGTTTACCAGAAAACTGAAAGTACAAATGTTGACAGAATGCTTTAGTCGTGTCTCTCTGACAATGACCACAATTTATATAATTAGTCTCATAAAAAAGTTAGTTAGTGGCAATAAAATAGCGCATAAAACCAAGGAACAAACAGGAACGAACCAAGAACGAAGCAGATAGCTTGGCATACAATTGACGCCATCTGGCGCATCACTCAGTCGCTTAACTAAGAAATAATGGAGATGTTAAGTGAAAGCCACAACAGAATCACACAGTATCTTGCTTTGTTGTTTGTTTTCCTTCTTTTTTGTTTGTTTTTTTTTTTTGTTGATATACTCATGCCAAGAATAGAAATGTCCTTCCACTCGATGTGTATGTATCTGTCTGAAGGTCTTTCTTAAAACGTTTCACGCATAATGATACAGTTTGATTAGAGATTGCAAGGTTGTCGAAATGACGTAAAAGTTTTTAAAAACATTTCTATGCTTCACACGAGAATTGCTAATAAAGCTCCTTTTTAATGATTGTTTTACATCTCCTCTATATACATATGTACATACCATATAGACAAGGATTGCAAAAAAATATAAAAATAACGAAGAAATGTTAAATCAGTTTAAAGCAACGCTGCAAACCGTTTTTGGGCCAAATCGGTTGGTTGAATTTAAGGTAAGAGACATGTACAAGAGCCCTGTTAAATAGGATATCCGAAATAAAAAACGATTAGAGTAACTCCAGTTTACTGCAAGGCAAATGGTCTACTTTACTCGATCCGTTTAACTTTGGCACGAGTTGACTCGAGTATGTTAACTTCAACTCAAATCGGACACTCGATTTAGATGATCGAATACTCCGTGCTGGTGTATTTTTTTCCAATCTCATTGTTTCCTGTTACAACTATCGAAAACGATGGACACGAATATCGATTGTTTTCCAGCTCTAGTGTAAACATAAGAGAGAAATCTATTAATTTGGTGTATTGTTGGATCGATGAAGAAAACACATCTTGTCTCAAGCATCTAATCTATCACATGATTATTTGATAAAAGTTATAATTACTTTTTTTTACCTTTTTTTAGCACAACCTATTAAAATCAAATGAATTTTGACAGTTAATACAAACAAAAACACAAATATTTACTCAATGTATTCCACGTTTTTATGTCAAGTATTTTTTTTATCAGAACTAAGTTGAAGCGTTTTTACTATTGGGCAAAAAAGTAATATTAAATGTTTAAATGGAGAGAAGACCTCTTCCGATACGTCGAATTTACAATTTGAATTTAGAGAATTTGCTTATTGTGGAACAAATTTATCAAAAGAAGAAGAATTTAATTTATAGTATTTAAAATATTTGTTTTTTTTTTTTCACTTACTTTTCTATCCTTTAGACAACTTGAGCTATCAGAAACGAGTAGTGTACGTAATGCCCATCCCATGCGACTCATAGCAGGACTTGCGTCTATAAAAGAGAATAGAATTTTAAAAAAATTGATAAATAAAAACAAAATATCATAGAAATATTTTCAACTTTCTACCAAAGAAAAAAAATCATTCATGATAATTACGCTTTAAAACGAAATTATTTAATTAATTTTTAATTTTTTTCTTTTCAGTCTGCGTCCTTTAATGTCTCAAAAATTGCGATTATTTCACAGCAGCTTCAGCTAACAATTTGCCTTTAATTTTGCAAATAAACTTAACTTTTTTGATAAATTTCCAAGCAAGTTAACACAAATTGCCCATGAAGTGAAAAAAAAAATTAACTCATTTGCAGTTTTCTACTAAAAGATGTCCTTGAATGTCTGCTCGCTCCGTCTACCTGTCTGTCTGTCCGTCCGTCTATCTATCATTTTCCAAGTCGCCCTAATTTTTGGTTTGTCTCTTTCAGCTTTGGTGTGTATTAATGTGATTTATTATGACAACAAATAAATAAAAAATAATCTTATTTTATTTTATTTATACCTCACTAATTGGCAACGCTGGATTCGGATGATCCGGACTTAGTGGTCGTTTTGTGGGTGATGTTGCAGCGGGTTGTATTCCAGGTCCAAAACCTAAGGTAGAAAAAAAATGTCAAATGAAAAATATGCTAAATATTGAAATATATTTTGAAAATGTGCATTGAAATTTAAAATTAAGCCAGACATAAGCGTTGAAGTTTGTTATTTAAAACCGCAATGAGGCATGTGTCTGAAATGTTTATTTAAACGAATTTAATTTGAAAATGTATTTCAATGTGCAAAATGTTTTATTTGTATTTATTATATCGTATTGCCCATTGCTTATGCAAATACATAAATAGATAGTAACGAATATATTGGTTTTGTAAAAAAGGAAAAGTATGGACAGGGAATTGGAATAGGAATGTCACTTTAATTTTGCAATTTAGTTTAGTTCATTAAAATAACTATTTTATTTCGGTTTTTTTTATATTTTTACATTTTAGATGTCATAAAAATTGTTTCTCCTTTTTTTTGTACATTATTCTACCTAGCTAATAATGCCAGGCCTTTTCCAATTGAACACAACGAAATTTGGTTTACATGAAACCACTAAGACATATAGCCCTCTTACAAAGATTTGAAACTTATCTAAAATGTTTATCAATCTCGTTGTTGAATATAATCGACTGTAGTTTCTACTTGGTCTGTTCTACAGTTTTTTCTTGTTTTCAATTCGTTCTAGTATCAAGAACAGTTCTTTTTTGGTCCGCAACCTTACTAAGTTTTTGCTAAAAGATCGTACTCAGTTAAGAGTACAAAAGTGGACTCTACAGGTAAGAGTGAAACTCCATGTTTAGCTATAAAATATCTCAATTTAGCTATACAAAGTGTGGCTATTAAATAACTGTGCTCAAATATTCCTACAACAGTTTTGGAAACAGTTTTAACGGACCATAATCTTATTTATTTTAATACAGATTTTACCTTGTTAAATTCTACTTGTTGGAAATTATAATGAAATGTACGAATTGTCGTTTTTATTTGAGATTTTTAGTATACTCCGCAAAAGAATAGGGAAAACAACCCGAACTGTGGCTTCTCCGCCAAAATAATGGGCTGACTCATTTCATTCCTTCCCACCCTTGTAAAAAGAAAACTGAAGTCAAACTTATGGTTTGGCCAATGTCAGCTCTGTAGATATGTCTCAACGAAGAGAATCTAGCATGTGGCAACTTTTCACTCGAACTTTTAGTAATATTGGGGAACCTTTTATATACGCATCGTGATTAAGTTTCTCACTTCTACTATATTTATTTCAAATTTAAAAACATTTCTAATCAGATTGCTTGGATTGTATTTTCTTTTTCCAAATAAAAAAAATTTTATAATTTAAATGAAAATATGGGATGAGCTCTCAGTTGTAACTGTTTTTGTTCTATTTACATCCGAGACGAAACGTGTGATTGGCAAATAAGCATTCACAGCATAAACTCGACTTAGAACTCATGGAAATCTAAAAGCGAAAGAGAATCAGTTGGCTGGTATTGTTATCGAACAAAAGAGGAAATCTCTGCTCCACTTAAAATACTTTGGGCATAGCGTAATTTTCTTTCAATTTTATTATTCGCACACTTTAAGGCTACAAAACCAAATAATTGTAAACGAAGAGTAAAAAGTATTCTTAAAAAACATTTTTGCCTCTGTTGACTTTTAATTAAGTTTCCTTTTTATACCCGTCACACATAGTGTGAAAGGGTATATTCAGTTTGTCAGAAAGTTTGTAACGCATAAAAGAGTCTCCGTAGACCCCATGAATTGTGTATATATAAAATATATATTCATAATCAGCAAGACGAATCGAATTAGCCATGTATGTCTGTCTGTCTGTCTGTTGTTGCACGTTTCATTCGCAAAGTTTTTATTATATTCAACTGAAAGTCAAAACTTAAGCTTTTCTTAGCCCTAACCAGTTAAAGTGTTAAAACCACGCCACGTCCAATTTTAGACATAGCTCTTATATTAATTTTTCAATAAAGTAAAAAAAAACACTTCTAACGACTACC
Source organism: Leucophenga varia (assembly GCA_018903435.1). Lineage (NCBI taxonomy): Eukaryota > Metazoa > Arthropoda > Insecta > Diptera > Drosophilidae > Leucophenga > Leucophenga varia. The sequence continues at coordinate 404,798 of JAEIFJ010002545.1, forward strand.
CATGTTCAGAAATTGACCCATGGTTGAGGTGGAACCACTATAGCATTTAGCCCCCGTACAAATCTTCCGCCAGTTTTTGAGTTTTTATATGAAAAGTGGGTTATTTATGAAGTGATTTGTTTAAAATTTGATAAAAACACTTCTAATAGCAACCCATGTTCATAGCTGAGCTGCGACTAATTTAGCATACAATGCAACTCTTATGCTAATTTTTGAGATTTTACATTAAAAGAGGATTATTTATGGAGCGATTTGTGCCAAATAAAGTCAAAATATATCTTGAGCAAGCCATGATTGATGTAGGATATAGTATATAATTTTTATACTGACCGAACTTACATATTTATCAAAGAAAAGTTAAACTAATAATCGCGTGACGGGTATTGAAGCTTCGGTTCCACCGGAGTTAACGTTTTTCATTGTTTTGTTATATTTTTTTTGTATTTTTCTTCCAACTTAATTAGATAGTTGCTATTTTTTTACCCTTAACATTGAACTTATTTATTTTTTAACTTACCATTCTTTAATTTGCAGCTTGTTATGATGTCATTCATTAATTCCTTATTTTTCTGCAATTGAAAAATAGAGAAAAGGCTTAAAACTTTAAATTGACAAAATATATTCTCACTTTCAAATTCTTAAGTCAGTTAAAATAGTTATTTTCGTGGAAATTTTATTATAAAACTGTTTGGAGGTATGGTTCAAAATTTCATTTAAATGTCGTTAAAAAATTTTTTTTTAATATGTTTGATATACCAAAAACAGGTTTCTTAACGAAAATATTTGAATTTTTCTTCGAAAATTTCCCAATTAATTTTTTCAAAATTTTTGAACTTTTCTTGTTAAATAAAAAACCCCAAAATCAAATAAAATCAATTACATTTTTGTGTGCTTCAAAGGCAGTTGATTGGGGACGCATGCGACGTGTTTCACCAGAAGCCACACCATTCATTGATGCCGAATTATTTTGTGGCGGCACTACTTTGAGTAATTCTTCTTCTTCTTCTTCGGATTTACTGAAGCGCCGATAGCGCAACAGAACACAAAATTGTTCAAGTTCACTGCTGGCAACGATTTGAGACCAGCGTTTATTGGCCTTATTTGCGGTTTTCGGCAAACTTCTTAAATTCGTGTTTGAGTTCGACATGACGACGACGACGACGACTATTAACGCGTAACGTATACGATTAGTGAAAGTCTTTGAAGCACATTTCTATCTTTTAATTCTTAAATTTTGATAATTGCAAATATTATTAACATTTATTTATAATTTGACAATTATTTATTTATATTTATATTTTTATTTGTTTAATAGCTACGCGCAGCTGTTTCTGTTTTTGCGATTGTATGACGAATGTTTACGCGTTACACAAAAAGACAGACGACGACGAGTAAAAAATATAAAACAAAAAAAGAAAAAAATGCTAATAAATAAATGACGAATGAGGCGAGAACGAAAAGTGTTTGATAAGATGTTCATTGATACCCTTTATAAATTTGTATAATGAGTAATATGAGTTTATTGTCAAGTTTGTCACAAAATTCAGAAGCATTGTTGCTGGCTAAGGAAGAACCTTTACATAAATTCTCATGGTTCATTTTAAAATAGCAAAGGCGTATAATGACTTTTTAATGTTATTCATCGAGGTCCGAAAATATGTTAGGCACAGAGCGCGGATTTTGTCAAAATGTAACGATATTTTTCGAATATCGAATTCAATAATGTTCCGATCAAAAAATAAAAAAAAACTGAGCCAAAATCTTTGTATCTGAACCTTACTAACATGTTTCCACTATAATAATATCACGTCAAATATTTCGATATATCGATAATTGTCTACATTTATATATTACATCGATAATAAAAGAAATATTGTATATCGATAACAAATCGATATTTCTTACAACCTTGATTTAAACATATCATTCAAAAGGCAACTAAAGTGTATAACAACTTTGGCTCTGTAAAACTTAAACTCTTTTTGAATGCGTATAAATTTGCGCGCTGTTTTTTAGTGTTAATGAAATCGATTGCGAGTATGATTTGCGAATATACATATTGGGAGGTAATCGTGACGTATCTCTTAAAATGTATCGTTTGGAAATTTTGCAGCTGCTACGCTAGCAGTTGTGTCAATTAAAACAAAGTATTTACTCTGCTCTTGTTTCACATTTTCCTAAATATGTTCGCTCTTTCTTATCATCATAAAAATTTAAATGGCATTTAATCATACGCTGCGTGAGCCAAACGAGATAGAGAGTTGCCAAGTGGCTTGCATATTAATCAAAATTCTATTTCTAAAAACTAAATTCAATAGCAACAATTTACTTCTTGGTTTAGTGAAATCTTCATGGATGCGTACATTGACGTTTTTATCAGTTTAATTTATAATTAAGCTAATTGTATTATTTTTGGCATACTCTTCTGGTTCGCTTGGCAATACTTATTGAAAAATTGGTCTGTTGCGCTCGAATTTCTGATAAGCAAAATTAAGTGTGTACGCGTGCTGTGTAGTGTTTCTGTGTGTGTTTGTATTAGTGTTTTTGTATCTAATTTAATGTGTTTATCAGTAGCGGCAGTGAGTGAGACTGCAGAGGGTTGTTTTAATAGATTTGGAATGTACGTTTCAAATTTCAGCTAAGTATCTTCAAAAACACGTCTAAAGCTTATTTATTTGATTTTTTTAAAGTTTTTGTTTAGTCTTACTCAAACTGTATTTGTGATTATATTTTATTTAATTAATAGGCATAAATAATTTTTAAAAAAAATATTTGTATATTTACAATAAAAACTGTTTTTCCATTAGCACAAATTTACACAAATAGAATATCAATATGATTTTTAATTAGCATATCGCATTAAATCATTCGAAAATGTGCAACAGTGCGTATGATTGATTTGTGGTTTTAAGATTACACATACGCTTTAAAATAATTATTCAAACTTTGTTTTTATTACAATATTATTCCTATATCAGTAAGCTAAAATTAAAGCATAAATGGAAATTATATAATAAATCTGCCATAAATCAAAATTAAGACAAAATGAATTAAATCGGTTTAAATGATTCTGATATATATATATGTAAAATATTAATAAGATTCTCATAAATTGTTCATTCACTCAATTTAAAATGTTAGGAGGTGTCAACGAATTTGAAAGCTTGGGCAATCTGATTTATTGCATTAAAAATTGAAAAATTTGAAAATAACACGCCTTGCATCAGGTTTTTTAAATCAAGTGACAGCGATATCTCTAGAGATTTCCATGAGACCCCAGAAAGTAAAAGTTGTATTGTATGAATCATTAATTAATATAAAAGTGGTTAGAATAATCTTCTTTCTGCGGATGACCTTCTAAGAAGCAATTTAGAATATCACTTCTTGATTAATGATTCCTACATTTGCTAAAGACGTGCTTTTTCAGTACAGGTCTAAATGCGAATATGAATCTGTGGAGTGCAAAAACTTATTGTAAAATTTCAGTGCATATTGTAAAATTTCAGATCGATCCGACCGCGCTTTACGTTATTCTATATATAGTCATTTTTAAAATTCCTTTTCTACTTGTAATTCTAAAGGATTTATATCCGAGTCCGAATCAAAGTCTTATTCTTCGTTAAAACCACCAGAACATCTGTTTGGAATATTTTTTCGACCTCTGTTCAAACTTTTATTCCATTAGAGATTCGATTGAATGGAATTCGTATAATAAATTGCTCGATTTAAAGTATCAGTCATATTCTGGTCTTCGAATTCCGCTTTTTTCCGTCAATTTAGGCTTTTTTAAGGCCATCAGCGGGAAAAATTTGGGAGCTGCGAGAAGCGTGAATTATGGATTTTTGAGAAATCAGTTCGACTTTTTTTCAACCAGGTTAATTTGAATAAGTCAAAATTCAGGAATTCCATTAACATGAGCTTAAATTTATTATAAAAGTGAGTTAAAGGATATTACAAATTTTTCTATTTATGGCTTGCGAAGTTATGTGATACTTTTCCAAAGCTAGTCCCACAGAACTAGAAAGTTTAATAAATTTACTGAAAAAATATAGGCAAACCCATAAATACAGGTTTTGTTTTTGCTTTTCCCTGAAATTTTTCAGCTTTCTTTGCCTTTTCTTTTCGTTAGAAACATTAAGTCCCATGGAATTTCTAAACATATAAAAAAAAAAAATTTTTTTACGTAAAAGCATTACTGTCTCTTATAGGAAATTTGGAGAACAACTCAAAAAATCGAATCTAAGAATATTTAAAATGATGCCACCTCGAACAGGTTTCTGGGTAATAGTGTCTGGGTCTCATGAGTGTGCTACTTTTTATAGTTTTTTTTGATGATGATTATTGTTGATGAACATGTTCCGTTGCAAGAGTTGATTTTGTACTGGCATTTTCATACAACCTGGGTAAAGTTTATCAATCTAAGCAATCATATAATAAAAGTTTAATTGAAATCAAAATTTAATTAAAAAAAATATATTTCCGTATTTCAACGAAGTATACAAATATCGAGCTGCAACTATTTCAATTTCACGCCGATCCGTTGCATTTCGTATTGCCGAAAAATTCGAAGTAATTTCCGCAACTCATTACGGCAACGCTTAACCGCCGCCTTTGCTTGCTTTAATTTCAACTACATTCGATGATTGCATCCGTTGCTGTCAGCGCCATTTTATAATAATGAGCTACATACCTAGCTCTGCCAATGAGTCGTAAAAAAAAATATTGCGGTTCGCGTTTTTGAGAGTGGTTATTCTCTTTTTGTTTATTTGACTGCAACAATTAGATTTGTTAACTTTTTAACGCATTTTGTTTGTTGTTGTCATAAACTGCGGGCTGTCGCGGCCAACGCACACCAACAAAAGTCGACACTGTGTAAAGAGTTTAATTTAAAAATATAAAAAAACACACAAATGTCCTACTACGCCGTTTTTATTCCTTCAAAAACAAATTTTGAAGGATCTGTTGAACAATGCTCTGGCTCAGTGGCTGCCATTAATTATAAACCGGTTGTACAGCCGGATAATGTTGATAATGTAGCCACAGGCATAGCATCAGCAGCTGAGGTTACTGCTGCTGACCTCGATACTGAATATGAAGATCATGAATATCCAACCGATTCACCGCTTTGGCTTGTCTTTTTGGAAAAACCAAAAGCATTCGATGTATTGCGTCAATATAAGGATGCACGTCTACGTGAATTTGCAACTCTGGAGCAGGCAGAGCGTTATGTACAATTTGGTTTCGAAAGTATACAATCGCTTAAATTGTGTGGCAAGGTGAAAAAGATAAATCATGCAACAAGCACACAAGCAGCAACACTCCACAACAGCAACAACAACGGAGTAACGAATCAATAAATTCATTTCTTCCAAATGGTGTCGATTTTGGTATTTCGATTAGTAATAATATTAATAATACTTCATCAACATCATCAACGCTTATATTACCAAGATTATTATCAACAGCAGCGGCAGGAGCATCAAGTAACGTAATACTGTCATCCAGTTCCATTAGTAATGCCATTGGAGTTGCTGCAAATGCTGAACGTCCACCATTTCGAGCACCGACCAAACAGGAACTTGTAGAATTTCGTAAAAGTATCGAGACTGGCGATTATAATCGCGTATATCGTTATATATGGGATAATCCATGTTATCTTATAAGTAGCGGTGATACTCCGACCAACTTAAAAGAGGGCTATCGCTATAATGCTATGCATATATGTGCACAGTTTAATCAGCCAAAAATAGCCGAACTTATATTGGAAGTTGTATCGAATCCACGTTTTGCGAATCTTTATACTGGCAAACGTGCCAATCCTCAAACGAGTGATACACTAAATAAAAGTTTATTGGACTATTATCTAAATATACCGGATAAGGGACGTAGCGAAACTCCGTTGCATTTTGCATCGAAAAATGGACACGTACAAATGGTTGCATTGCTGACTGCATATCCGGAATGTAAATCGATGGCTAACAAAGAAGGCCAGTTTCCAAAAGATATAATCTGTCAGCGTGCACGAAATCCTGATCCAGAGGCACTTAAGAAAATCGAACAGTTGCTTAGCGAACGTTTCTTTGTGCCTGTTTGGCGTACACCCGATCCGACGATACCGGCTGTAGTTGGTGAACCGTTCTCATCGAAAAATTTGCCGATTTTTGAAACTTTGGACGCAAATACAACATCTCCGCTTGCACCGAATTTCAAAATAAAAGCTTTGGCCGGACCAATGGGTAAGGAACAGGCGCATAAATTCTGTCGTAGATGGAAGACACCGCCGCGCATTAGCCCGAATCTTACTAACGTTGCGCATCACATGTCGCCTAGTAGTCCTTTGCAAAAAGCATCCTTAAATTTGCATTTATCACCATTTAGGCAACGTCGTCTCTTCAGTCCCAAACTGCATCCAAATGGTAGAGTTTCTGCAGCACCAACGACGCCTGAGACGTTTAACGATCGCAATGTTACCGGTAGTAGTGTTGGTAGAATAGACGGTCTCGCAAATGAAATGTTATGCTTGACTGTAAATGGTAATCAGGAAACTACTGCTTCCGCTTTCGATGCAAATGGTGTTAGCCCAATGGAGATCACATACATTGTTGAGACAAATAATAATATTAATGGTAATCATACAAACAACAGCACACTTGAGCACTACGAGAAGTACGGTACAATTGCATTTCCGTTCTCACCGCGCAAAAAGGATTTATATATGAATTACCGCAGTAGGGGAGCATCGCCTATCGTCTCAGAATTATTGTCACCAGAGCGTATGAGTTCACCTTGTAATTTTCTGGACGATTCATTAACGAGTTTAAATGATAGCTTTAAAGAGCGTCACATAAAAAATACAGATTTCGACAAGGGGCTTGAGGTGGTCGGACGTCAATTGGCGAAGCAAGAGAATATCGAATGGAGCGAATATTGGGATTTCTTGAATGCTTTTGTTGATATTGCAACGTCTGCCGGCTTAGAAAAGCTTGAGAGCTATTTTATGGAGCGTACTAGTGCAGATAAAGCCGTTAAGCAATCGGGACGCAAACCAGGTTTTGATGATATTTGTAAAGATTTTGCCAAGACTTCATTGCCCGGTAATTTTATTGGCACTGATACACCAGGCGCGGCAATGAATTACATTGAAAATCTTGACTCCGCTGAATTAATGAACTTACCACTGCTGCCGTCGTCAATTTCAGTTAGTTCGACAGCAACACAATTTACTGCCACAAATTCAGCGACTGCTGCTGCTCTCTGCTGCAGCTCAAGCCTCAGCAGCAACGACAATTCCGCAGGTGAATACACCGTATACATGCGTCGAGAAGTCATTGCAGGTGTTCGCAAAGCGCATGACCAAAACCATTATAAATAACATTAACAATGTCGTTTCGATCAACGATGCATTGCTTTCCGAACTTAAAAGACTGAAATCATTAATCAGTAGTTTTAAACAAGATGCACGCTTCTACAGTGTTGATTTCTCTAAAGTGCATCCACGAATTGGCAATCTAGTGGCAATTTATATAGAACATTCACAGGAGGTGATGCTTGCCACCAAATTCAAAATACAAAGTATATTGCGAGATTTGCTGGCAATTTCAAAAAATGGTGAACGAGAGCGACGCGAGCAATTGGAATGTGTATGTACGCACATACTGCAGCGTTTGGAACAGTCGTCTGACCAACTTCCTGATAATCTTAAAACAGAGGAATTGTGTCTAGGCGCTTGGAGCATTGAGAAAGTTTGTCCGTGTCCATGGGATGCAAACTTAAGTCGTAAAACAAGTCACCGCAAACGTACAGAATCATTCTATGCACAGCAACAAGCAGAAGTCAAGGAAGCATCCAGTACGACAAATTATCGTAACAAGACTGAAGATACGGAATCCGATGATGAATTGTTTTGGTCTGACTGTGCGGACGACAGTGAAGATGAGTTGTATGTAACACCGCCTCAGAGTCCTGTTTCTGAGCCTATATCAGAGGAGGACTTGTACAAGATCTACATATTCGGTGATGAACCAACTAAACGTGATTTGGAAGTGTTGAGTGCAATAAGTTATCTTGACATTGATAAGGAAAAATATCCAAGCATTACAACCTGGATGGAGGCACTACAACGATTCTCTAACGAAGAACTAGAACATTTCCCAACACTGGCATTTGTCCAAAAGACACATAAACCGCGTATTGTACAAACGTCTGCTGCAGCTTATTTGCTAAATCCGGAGCGGCAACAGACGACGACGGCGACAGCAACAACGCCATTCCTATCAATAAATAAATCAATGCAAAACACAAAACAAACATGCGTTTTGACGCCAATACAGAAAAAAAGATTTCAAACAACTTAATAATGAACTCGTCGATAGTGAGTTAACAAGCAACAATCCAGTAGAAGAAGAGCAAACGACATTTTTATCGAAAATTGCTGTCAAGAGGTAAACGCTTATTTAGCTCGCCAAAACTAACAGCAGCAGCAAGACATCATGCTGCACTTAATGTTACGCCAGTACAAGTTGTAATGCCGCAAAAAATATTGGTGTAGCTGCTGCTCTTGCGCCGTCTTTTAGAACGCCAATGTTCAAGGCACGTGGACTTTTTACTGCCTATCGGGATAAAGAAATATCGGAGGATGATAGTAGCAGTAGCTGCGACAATGAAACACAAACGCCTGATTGATTATATCAGATACGGATTTGAATGTTAATTTCGTTTTTCCTTTTCTTTTTTTTCATTTTCATCTTTCTTGTTTTTATTATTTACTCACATTTTATCGTTAGTTTAAAAAGTATACATTTCACTACACTTACTCCAGTTTTGTTCAGTTTTGTTCAGTTTGTGGTTTTACCTTCTAATGATTTTACTTTTTTTAATTTACAAACATTTGTTTTTATGTACAATTCAATATAAACGATTATAAAATCTTAAATATAAAAAGTTTTACGCAAGAAAAAAAAATTTAATTTTCTCGCTCGCGCACTACCTTTTTTTGTTTTTCACATAAATCTTTTTATACATATTTATTGTTAAAATAATCATTAAAAAACATAATGCAATGTAAAAAAAAAAAGCGACACTGAAAAAAAAATAAATTTACAGAAATAATAAATTAAAAATTGGTAATATAAAAAAAAAAGAAAAGAAAAACATTATACAAAACAGTACTTTATGAATAAAACCAAGTATGCATTTTAAATATTTAAATAATAAAGATAATAAAATAAAAATAAAAATTTAGTCCCACAGAACTAGAAAGTTTAATAAATTTACTGTAAAAATAAAGGTAAACCCATGAATTTTTGGCTTTTCCTGAAATTTTTAGCTCTCTTTGCCTTTTCTTTTCGTTAGAAACACTAAGTCCCAAGGAATTTCTAAACATTTAAAAAAAACAAGCAAGAACGTTAACTTCGGAAGCACCGAAGCTCAAATACCCACCACACGAAACTTTATTCATTTTCTTGAAAAAATAAAAAAAAAGGTGAGTTTGTATGGGACTATATGTTATAGTGGTTCTGCTATACAAACTGCCTAGGAACACAAAAAGCTTAAGTTTAAAGTTTCAGGTCAATATCTTTAAAACTTTCCGAGAAAAACGCATTGCAACAGACAGACAGACAGACAGACGGACAGACAGACGGACATGGCTAGATCGATTCGTCTCGTCGAGCTGATCAATAATATATATACTTTATGGGGTCTCCTATGCCTCCTTTAATGCGTTACAAACTTTCCGAAAAACTGATAATACCCTTCACACTATGTGTGGCGGGTATAAAAATTTTACGTAAAAGCATTTTTGTCTCTTATAGGAAATTCGGAGAACAACTCAAAAAATCGTCTCTAAGAATCTTTCAAATGATGCCACCTCTAACAGGTTTCTGGGTAATAGTCTCTGGGTCTCATAAGTGTGCTACGTTTTATAGTTTTTTTTGATGTTGATTATTATTGCTGAACATTTTCCGTTGCGGGAGTTGATTTTGTACTGGCATTTTCATACAACCTGCGGTAAAGTTTATCAATCTAAGCAATCATATAATAAAAGTTTAATTGAAATCAAAATTTAATTAAAAAAATATACTTCCGTATTTCAACGAAGTATACAAATATCGAGCTGCAACTATTTCAATTTCGCGCCGATCCGTTGCATTTCGTATTGCCGCAAAAGTCGGAGTAATTTCCGCAACTCATTACGGCAACGCTTAACCGCCGCCTTTGCTTGCTTTAATTTCAACTACATTCGATGGTTGCATCCGTTGCTGTCAGCGCCATTTTATAATAATGAGCTACATACCTAGCTCTGAAAATGAGTTCCCGTACAAGTACCGTAAATGTTAGAAGTGTTTTTTATTTTGGTAAACCAGCTAATGTGCGCGTTTGTATGGTGTGCATGCGTGTGAAATAATTGAGTTTAACCGTGAAACGCCGCAGCAAGCAGCGAATTTAACATGAAAAACCTCAATTTTCAAATAATTTCATTTTTGCTGTTGTTGTAATTGGTACGGGTGCTTCTGGCGGGTGTAGCTTTTTTTCTTCGTGGTTCCAATTTGAAGCACGCAATAACCTCTCTCAACAAAATAGTGCAGTGACAATCAAATAACAAAAAAAAAACCAACGGAAAACTAAATTTTTTCCAAATGGAAATTGAAAAGACTAAACAAATCGATTTCGGTTGAACGAGTGTATTTTTAAGTTGAATCGAAGCTTCCGTTGAAAAAGTTAAATAAAAATATTCAAAATGCATTCAAGTTGATTTGATTTGCAAAATTAGTATTTATTTTTTTCATTAAAATATCAAAGGATTTTAAGAAAATTATACGAAAAATTGAACTTTTGTTTAAAATGTTTTTTTTTTCCAACAAATTTTAAAAGTGCAATTGTGCGCTTTTTACTAACCTTCAATTTTTTTTATTTTGGATTGTATTTTATAAAACGCAATACACTCACACACACAGAGAGACATAAAATGACAGGGTAAAGTTTATATTGTACATGCTATGTACCCAAGAGTAAATGAGTACATTCATTCAGTTTTTTTTTTGCAAATGTAAGCAAATCACTCCATGTGTTAGCTTAGCTGTTCTGCGTATATGTATCTCATATGTGGTTTTGGGCATCGCTGCAACCCGGGAAATATTACAGCCGACAAGCTTAGTTGACTGGGTTTGGTATAGAGTATCTTGCAGTCTAGCTCACTCGACTATTGCATTCTTTTCATGTTTTTCATTTTAGTTTTTATTTGTATAAAAATTGTTGTTCTAGTTCGCATAGCATAGTTTTATTGTTGCACATTCAACGAACGGTTCATTTGCTATTCAAGTAACCTCTGGTAGTATTTGTTCCTTATTTTTTTTTTTTGTTTGTGCTATGTTATCCTTTTTACGCTAGTTTTATTATACAAGCAGCTTACTACTCGTATTTGTGCAATGTCATGTATTTTTTTTCTACTCTACATTTTCTCTTTAACTACAATAAATGTGTATGGTATGTATCTGTAAACATGTATCTGAAGGTTAACCATAATGTTAAAAAATAGTGTAGCCCAATTTGTGGTTTTGTTAACTAAAAACGTAAATAGACGAAGTTTTTAAGTTTAGATTTTAAGTTTCTTTCATATTTAAATAATATTTTATATTCATATTCAAATGTATCCCATGTATTTTGCCGCAGTTTTGAACATTAAATTATTCCTGATCAATAATATATAATATATATACTATGTGTGGCCTAGGTTCAAATGTGGAAATCGCTTAAATACGTCTAAAATGTATTTTAGCTATCATTCAAATGTTCAAATTAAGTCTCTTCGTCTTACCAACCCAGAGATATGGCTTTTCCGCTTTCAAGGCCCAAATTAGGCCCCTGATCAAAATTTTCGTAAGTCTGTGATTAGCGGAGTGATAACTGATGATTTTAAAAGTAATATTCGTTGCTGTTTCCTTGGCTATGAGATCTAGAAAGAATGTTCCGCAACTTTTTTCTTGACTTAACTGAGGATTTGATGCATTATACAAGACTCTCGCCCTAATTCAATTTCCTATCCAGAATTACTCTTAAATATTTTGACTAGAGGTAAATATTATGAAACTCCTTCGAGAGAAGTAAAAGCTTCTTTGCCAAAGCGGATTTTATTTCAAATTAAATTAGAATAAGGTAAAATATTAAGAACCTAAGTGCAATTATTACAGGCATAATCTCTGCTAATGCGAAAATGTTTAATTAAATTTTAAAGCAGCTCTCGTAGCTTAACAACTTTTGAATAATGATCGCAGCAATATTGCAAAGACAACGCGCACAACAATGTAAATGTGCATATTGTATCTAATTATGATGCCAAGAAACTTCAACTGCAAATACGATACATACATGTAGGTCTTCATATGTACGTATTTAGACGAACTTATTTAACACAAAATTAACACCGCAAGGTTGTCCTTACATATTTTATTGACATCCTTCCTTCGTTACTTTTGTGTGACGTGGCGCATGCTTTAATGAAACGCTCACGCGCGTATCTTGTGCAGGTATCAAAATGTGTCTTGTAGTACTTAAGTCTGCGAATATTTTATATCTTCCAATCATACAAGGTTGCAAAATGTCTGCCGTACTTAACAGCGTTTGCGTATTCATAAGTGACACGTTGCACAGTGATTTAACAACTCTGAAACGTCGTCGATATTATGCATAGGCAGTATATTTGTAGTTTTATCTTAATGAAATAATCATTTTTATCTATGAAGTGCAACAGTTCGTATCTGTTAGATACAAATGCATCTAAAGTTTTATACTTAATGTTTTATTTGTTTGTAATAGTTAAATTGCAATATTTAAACAATTAATCAATCAAAAATTTGAAAATATTTACGATAACGAAAAATATTTGTAAATATGTATCTATCAAATTGTTTAGAGCTTCTTAGAAAATTTCTATAAGCTACTAAACCACTGTCTTTGCTGTATCTCATTCACTTGCACTTGGCCTCTTCGCTTGCGCACTTACTCCATTAAATAGAAACCAATTATTTACTTACCTCCCAAATAAGGCGAAAATCTTGTTGTTCAACTCGTAGCAGTTCGCAGGTTGTCTTTGTTACAACTGTGCTGTCACGTGGCAAATCGTGCAGTATTGATTCGCCAAAAGTTGCGCCCACGCCCAGATTACACAAAGTTGCCGGCGCCTAGAATGAGATTTTGAGAAAAGACGAAGAAGAAGTTTAACATTAGTGGTACACGTCAAAGTTTACTGTGTGTGCTTGTGCGTGTGAGGTAAAGTTTAAATAATTTTGTTAACTTTGTGAATTTATTTGTAACTCGATTCATTCGAAGCTTTTGAGTAGTGAAGTAGTTCACAGTCTGTTTTGAGCACACACACACATAAATATATATATATGTTTGTGTATATGTGTATTTGTATTTATTTGCAGTTGTGTTTATCTGTAACAGGCAGCACAATTAGTCGAAGACCTTCCCATAATTTGTTTGCCTTTGCTACTGACTGTCTTTATTGTGTTTGTGGAATAGATTAGTGCAAATGTTTGCTATGATAATTTTGTTGCTTAATTTATACAAAAATATTGTTTACAGTTGAATTCTATATTTTGAAATGAGAAATGCTAAGTAGAAATCGCTAAAAAAAATATCTCAATAAATGAAAAAAAAATTTTTTTTTTTTTAAATAATAAATCAAAAAATATTTTTTATAAAGAAATGTTTTTTTATTTAAAAAAAACCCGAAATTTTCCATTTGAAAATATTGTTGAATAGAAAAACATCATAAAAACCACAAACCTTAAAAAATACTTAAAAAAAAATTTATATAAAAACACACATAGCACTTTTGTGGTTTTCCTCGTATTTCCTGAATTTATTTTTAGGTAAATTGCATGCAATTGAATTAAAAACTTTGTAATAAGACCACAAACAAAAGTTGTACGCACCAACATTATAAAAAAAAAATTTGAAATTTATGTTTTTTTTTTATAATTGTTTTTGTAAAAAAAAAAGCTCAAAAACTATCTGCGAAAATCATTTAAGTGTGGTATGTGGTTATGCTTGGCGATACTTGCACAGTTATATTATCTGTTGGCAACATCTTGACAAGCAATGCATCAAAAAAATGAGGAAGAGGCTGTCAGCAACAACAACAACAAAAACCGTAAGTTGTAGCAATAAAATATAATTAATTTAATGTGCACTTGAAGTAAAGTTTATGGGCAACATAGAAAATCAGATGAACTAAAAGCACAGCAATTTACTTGTACAAATATATTCAAAAGTATCTACAAGATACATCTTGTACATACATTTACATATGAGATACGCATGTTTAATTATATTCATGAGTTGTGCTTTCTACAATGTTAACAGTTAGCTTAACGCAATTAATTTTTAATTGTTTTTTTTTTTTTTTTTTTTTTTTTTTTTGGGGAGTGTTACAAATACTAAACATTTCACATTATTTAAACGTTTAAGAGAGCCTAGTTCATGGCTATATTTTTATATTTATCAGATACATAAATATTTTTATTGGTTATTTTGTCATCTTATGAAAAATCAACGCGGTTTAAAGGCCTAAAGACCAGTTCGAGATACCGATCCTGTGGATGTCATCTAGGACCTGGTATTCCCAACGAATCGGCGGCGTATATATATTGATGACCAAAAATTTTAACGTAATGCTACGAATGGAGATAGGAAAAAGTTTGTAGAATTTGTCGATATTGATAAATTACTCGAAATATCTAAGAAAAGTTTTAACTAAAAAAAAAAACTCCCTACAAAGCTTCATCCGGCGAAACTGCTTTATCATGCTCTAGCTGGAAAGTTTGTGCTCATCCTACATATAGAAAATATTATGAAAGGTATCTGTTATATAGCTATAACGAATAGTACCAATATGTATATATTTTTTATTCAATTTTTATTATTCGAAGCGTATTAAGTTTGTGGGATTATATGTGGCGGACAGAGGCCCCAAAAACTAAAATATTTACATATATTCCTGATCAGCTTCAAAAGCTGAATCGATCTAGCTATGTACGACAGATTTTCACAGAGACTTTTAGCGATAAGTCTTAAAATTTACTTTCCTCTGAATCTTTTGTGCGTTCAGGCACGCAAATACTTTGAATCAAATATTTATAGCTTTAAACTTTAGCAACATATTCCAATGAGAATATATTCAAATCTTTTTGTGTTTCTACAGTGTCAGGAAATTAAAAAAAAAATTGTTCGTTCTCTGATCTGAACTTTAATCTAGGACATTTTTTTTCTTCACTTTTGTATAATTTTTATACCCGCCACACATAGTGTGAAGGGTATTATCAGTTTGTCGGAAAGTTTGTAACGCATTAAAGGAGGCATCGGAGACCCCATAAAGTATTTATATTATTGATCAGCTCGACGAGACGAATCGATTTAGCCATGTCCGTCTGTCTGTCCGTCTATTGCAATGCGTTTTTCTCGGAAAGTTTTAAAGATATTAACCTGAAACTTTAAACTTAAGCCTTTTGTGCACCTAGGCAGTTTGTATGTCAGAACCAAGGTGCCACTTCCATTTTTATATATAGCCCCCATACAAACTTACCATTTTTTTTTTGATTTTTTGTACGAAAATAGTTATTATTTACGAATGTATTTACAACAAATATGGGTAAAAGCACTTCTAATGGCATCCAATTTCAAAAGAAAGGTGTCACGCCCATTTTTTCATATCGCCCCCATACAAACCAAGTGCCCATTTTAAAGAGACCAAATTGTTTGTGAATTAGATTTACATTGAGCACAAAACTTTAACTTCGCTAGAACCATAACTTTAACCGAGGCACGTTGCAACTTTATGGTTAACATAGGTTAACTTTAGGATATATCTTCGAATAATAATGCTTTATATAAATTTTTTCTTTGACTACAAACATTTTCACAAATTTAATAAACCATTTAACCATATTCATATCGAGCACAAAAATTAAATAAGCTATTAATAATTCATAAATAAAATTTCAGTACGTTTAAATAATTAAAAAGTTTTGTAGAATGTTATTATGAATATTTTATGTCGATTTAATACCTTTTCGCAATAACGCTGCGTCGACTGCTCCAACATTATACAATCCGCGACGGAATAACATTTTTCTGCATAATTTTATAATCGTTCAAAACTAATTAAAAACAAAAATTTTTTAGTTTATTTTGTTTAAAATGTAACAAACAACAAAATAGCAACAGCAAGCGGCGTTGTTGTGTGTTGTTCAACATAAATTATTTATTTTACATTATTTCAAAACGTGACATACAAAACTGGAACACAGACGTGACAACACTTTGCTTGGACAATAATATTTTTATATATAATAATTTTTTTTTAAATATTTTTTTTTTATATTTTGGCCATAGATTTGGGAAAACAGTAGAGTCGAATTGCCAATTGAGTTGCAGTGAAACGTGTTGTTACAGGCGGTAACTTGGGTTTTTTGTTAAATAAAAAAAAATTGAATATTTTATATATTTTCGGTTAAAACACTTTTCATATGCAATTTACAAATTTTGATTTTTTATTATTACATTTTTCAGATTTTTTTCTTTAATTTTAAATAATTTTTATAATTTTTTTAGTTTTTGATTATTCGCTTCCGTCACAAGCAGCAGCTTCGATACTAAACGTGTTTGCTGCACAATAAGCACTGAAATGTGCAATAAGCAAAGTAAAGCGACAAAGAAGCAAACGAGTCGCAAATAGCGGTTAACTTAACTTTAAAAAAAACCCAACAACAACAAAAGTTGCAACAAAAACAATGGCAAACAGAAAAAAAGACAACACAAGAAACAACAATGTTGATGGTTTTTGTTGTTGTTGTTGGCTTTTGTATCTTTTACCTTTTTTATTATTATTTTTTTTTTTTTTGCATTGCAACAGAATTTGCTGCCGCAACGATTTGAAACGCGACACACGCATGCAACAAAACAGCAACAACAATCACACTAATATAAACAACAACAACAATAATAATATTTTTCTAGGCAACACAAATCTGCTCTAGATTATTAAGATTATTTACAGCGTGCAAAGCAGAGCAGAGAAGATCGTGCTCAACACTCTTATTGACCAATGACAATTTTTTTTTCATAGTCGCAAATATTCATCTAGCTGGCATCATTAACAATTGATGCAGTCAAATCACTCGATTAAGATTTTATATATCTTATATACTTGTATTTGCTTTAAGATATTTATAATATAAAGAAACTATAGAAATGATTCATTCGTGCACTATTTATTGTACGTGACGTTGACTTCAATTTCTGACTGCCTTACTAGGTTGAACAATCGCATTTCAAAGATATGTTTACGTACTTTTTAAAATATCTTTATACGTATTAAATTATTTTAAAATAATTTAATTAACTATTGCATGCAATAAGTTATAAAATTTAGGTTCTAACGTTGACTTCGATAGATGAGAAATTTCAATCTTAGAATATTAAATTTAGAACAATTTTTACAGTTTGTGCAAAATAATGTAATATTTAAAATAAAATAAGGCATCGTTGTTTCCATAAAGTGTATACTATATTCTCGATTAACGTCGATATCTGTCAACTGATCTCTAAGACTATAAGGCTTACATGCACAGATAATTCTTCGCCAAGGGACATGTAAAATTAAGCAATAGTCCGGGTTAAACTAAAATAATATTTAGAATTAATTTATATTAAATAATTTTAAAGTTAAAAAGTGGGTCGAAACTGTCAAAAGTTCTTAAAAATAATAAAATTGAGCAACCAAGTTAAAACCAAACTAACACCGAATTTTAAGTCTATAAATAATATATATATATATTTGTTTTTTCATATAAAGACTAGAAAAGCTGAAGTTCAAAATTTCAACAAAATATCTTTAATACTGAGAGAAAAATTCGCAAAGCTTCAAATAGACAGACGGACAGACAGACGGAAAACAAGACGTACATGGCTAGATCGGCTTGTTTCGTCCAATTGAACAAGAATATATATAAAAAAAATATTTTATAGAATCTTAGATGTCTTCTTAAGTGCGTTTCAAAGTTTTTGGCAAATAGATAATACTCCTTTTATATTATATTATATATTGTGCATACGAGTAGAATGTTTTGTTTTGAGGAAGTCAAAGTTGTTCTTAACTTTTTTATTCCATTTGGCTATTCATATTACAACGTACATACGTATATACTATACATATATGAATTTAATATCTGTATTGTGCATCTCTTTGTCATTTCAAATATCCTTTAACTATGACATTACATGTCTGCCTAAATTATCCTGTGCGGTTATGCGCTTTTGTGCGTTTTGACATTTTCAAATGCGTTCAATTAAGAATTGTCAATGCGATTGTCCTTGTTCAATTCAAATCAAATGCCCCATGCAATGCGTCAATTCTGTCAATCATGACAGACAGACTTAAATTTGTTTAATTTGTTGCTTCATTTAAATTTCAAATGTTTCAATCACAGAACTAAACAGCACAAATATTGTTATTTCCGAATGCTTTTTTTGTTTATAAGTTTACCATATGTATAAGTATGTACGATGTATCTGATATATTTTTTGCTGTATATCCCGACAAAAAATAGAAAACAGATTTCATCAAAATATTAAAAACTATTCTGCATTGCATATCTAAAAAAAAAAAAAGACAAAAACAAAAATAAATAAATTCACTGAACTGTGCAGCGTTGTCATCGCATAACTCTGCAATTGCTCAGTGAACTCAAGAATGGAATGCGCTGTGCAGTAGTTTATCTTTAAGCCTACAGGTGGTCTGGTCTTCGCTTCTGGCCAATGCAATGTCATAAAATTTTCATCGTTGGTTTTGTTTTTTTCTTCTTTGAATTTTTATTTTATTTTGCATGCTTCGAAAACTTCATCACACATCGCATCGCATATTGCTCTGGGGTATCGCACTGTACTATGGCTACTATTTATATCGTAGATACACCATCCTATGAACTGTTTCTCTTGCAGCGTAATGCTTCGCTGACAAACAGTAACAGTGGAAGCGGATGAATTTTCGCTTTCATTAGCTTGATTTCGTTGCTCTTCGGTGTTTGCATTGCAGTTTTTGTAAAAAAAAAACGCCACATTCAGCGTTGTTGCATACACTTTTCTTTTTCACTCTTTACCATTTTGTTTTTTTTTTTATTTTCGAGCTTCTTTATAAATGATATCGTTTTGAATGCACTTTTCGGTTTGGGGTATTGTTTTTCCAATTTTTTCTTTTCTTTTTAGTTTTCTGGCTACGGTAAAGTTTTGCAGCTTTTGTTTTTCCAAGCCTACGCTTTTTTCTTTTTCCGTTTTTGTTTGCCCATTGCAATTCATGTGGTTTTAGCGTGCTTTTCTTTTATTTCTTTTCGCTATGTTTACTTCGGCGTGTTGGGATTTTAAGCGCTATTAATGTCACTGATAGAATTTCAAATGTATTGTGTCGTTTTGAGATGAATGCAATTTAAGAGCTTACTTAGCCACTCATATGAATAGTAAAAGTTTTTCATACTTTTATGAACACCTACAATAAACTACATTTATATGGAAATTCGCATTTAGAATGTATCGAAAATGTTCAAATTTTAGATCCCCGTGTTTAATATATTAAAAAAAAAAACAGAATATATAAAAACAAGCATAAAATTAACTTCGGTTGGACCGAAGCTTATATACCTGTAACACACCATTTCACGTGGATAGATCTTCGTGTTCAGCATTTGTATTAAATTGTATCTTAGAAAACTGAACTCGTCTCTTCGAGGTGGTCACTTTCTGACAAACTGAATATACCTGTTTCACACTATGTGTGACAGGTATAAAATAATATAGTCTGTCTGTCTGTTTATCGTTCTGTTTATCTTCTATGCAATATATTCGCTCAATTCTGAAGATATTAAACTAAAATTTTATACTTGAATTTTTAATTTTATAGAAAACTTTGACCTTTTAACATATTCTACGTATCCGAAAAACAGAATCAAAGAACCCCTTTACACTTTTACATTGTGCTAATAAAAATATAAATTGAAAAAAAAAAAAAAAAAAATTGTCAAATAAAAGAACCTCCAGCTTTTTTGTGCCATAAACAGCAAATAGCAAATAGCACAAAAATATATACTGTACAAAGACATTTCAGACTGGTACAATGCACAATTTGAAGGCTAAAAAATAGAAATTTCAATCAAAGGATTGCCATAATTTAAATATTAAAACCATAGGCGAGGTCACAGATTGTGATGCTACGTTCACAACATACTTCTTAAATCATAATTTACACGTAATTTGAATTTCAGTAATTATTTCTTTAAAGTTTTTTTTAAAACTATTTTCATAAAAGCCAAGGTAAAGCACCTCACATTTAAATTTAAACAATTTTTTTTTTATTTTTCATTCTTCAAAAAAAATAAAGTAAAACAATACAAAGTCATTAACCGCTTACTTTCAGTAGGCAAAATGATTTAACAAGAAAATGAATGAATGAATGAATGAATTAATTTATCTATGCGCCGCATGCTGACTTTCAACAAAAATTTGCATACGAGTGAGTTTGTTGTAAAAAATAAAATAAAATGAAAATGAAAATTTGTTGAAATATTTGTGGAGTCAAGGTATGTGAACATGAACTCTTGCTGTGCTTTATGTCGATTTGTATAGCAAAAAATCAAACCGAATTATGTCAATTGCGACATTAAGTAATTTTTTTTTTTTGTAAAAGCCACAAATCACACAATTTGCATTTTGTCATAATACAAAGAAGAAATAAAGTATGTAAATATATAAAAGTAAAAAATTTGTGCTTCAGGCGCAGTGAAATGGCAAAATATTTCATAGAAAAATTTTTTTTTTTTTTAAAACATTGGAACTAATTAAATATTTTATGTACAAAAGTTTAAGAAAAAAAAAATAATAAAATTTAATTTCCATAGATCCAAAGCTCACATTCCCTTCATACAAAACTTTGAATTGAATACTAAGTATATGATCTTTAAGGCCGAAATATTTTTAAAAGGGTGTGTTGATGGGACCGTAAAATCCCACTATATTAAGGTCATACATAAAAAATTTTTAAGGAAAAAATATAAAAACAATAAATAAATAATAATTAAATACTATAAATACAATATACAGGGGTGACACCAAAATCTCAGAGTTTTGGTGTTTGTATTTTGGTGAAAATACTCGAAAATTTACACCATTACACCGATACTTTGAGTGTTTTACTTGATTTCAAACCTTATAACTCGATTTTAATGTAAAATTCAAAACTCAAGTAGAAGTGTTTTTGGTGCAACCCTGGTAAATCAATTTTTTTTGAAAAAGTCAATATAACGGGAAGTGAGTTTTGTGGGGGCCATATGTTATAGTCAGCCAATCGTTTCAGATCGGTAGTGAATACACAGAATGACAAAATTATTTTTAATCAATTTTAATTGAAACTATTTAGAAATAATAAATATTCACACAAAAACCAGAAAATGGGCGGTAGGTCTGTATGGGGGCTATACTTAAAATGGGCGTGGCAGTTTGCTTCTGACATACAAACTACTTATGACCAAAAAGGGAGAAACAATAAGTATTTTCATACAAAAACTCAAATATTGGCAGTGGATTTGTTTAAGAGCTATGGCTAAAAATGGGCGTGTCAATTTATTTTAAACACCTAAGTTTCTTAGGGCTAAGAAAAGCTTAAGTTTCGAATTTCAGGTCAATATCTTAATAACTAAGCGAATAAAACGCATCAACACTGATAGAAAGACAGACAGACAGACGGACACGGCTAGATCGAATCGTCACGTCGTCCAGATCAAAAAAAAAAAAAAATATATATATATATTTTATTGGGTCTAAGATGCCTCCTTTAATGCGTTACACACTTTCTGACAAACTGAATATACCCGTTCACACTATGTGTAACAGGTATAAAAACGTTTATCAGATAAAAACTAGAAAATGTGATAAGTTTTTATGCAGAAGTCACTGGAAAATTTGCACATGAAAAATCGTGAACCTTTAATTGTATAGGTTTTTGCTTCTTTGAACTTTAAAGTTTGATCCATGGTTCATTTCATTTATGGTTCTCAAAATTAAGTCGAGGAAAGCAAAATAAAGTTGTAAAATTTGGATCAAAATTTTTGTGTGTCTGAACGCACTCTTAGAAATGTTGCTCAAGCCTTTCTTCAAACAATGAAATATTTCGAAATTATGTGTCATTGAGATTATATTTTAGAGATTTACAAAGCTAACGAGAGCAGATTAACTAGAGATTTCCCTTAAACCCCGGAAAGGAGTTTTTTTTTATCGAAATACTTTATTTAATTTTAATTCTAACTATAACAGAATAAGTGCAGAATATTTGCGTAACATTTTCTTTTTTCTGAAACTACAATAATTCTGCATTAAATTGAAATTATTTATTCCGCTATATTTTCACACAACCCAGATAGTAATTATGATAAATGTTTTAGCTGTATCTGAGCCAAAGTTATTACAAAATGTATCTGCTGCGTTGCTACTTGTTCGAATTTAGTAATTTAACGGTAAAACTATGTATAAAAACTTAATATTAGTAAATTAAAATAACTACGAAACCAATTTACATCTTGTAACTGTAAATTTAAATCAAAAGTGTGGGAGTTATTGCGCTTACAACTACATAATTAGAATTTCTATTGGAAAGAAACTGATTGCATAGAAGCGAAGAAAAGTGCATAATTTATTTCCACAATGTTGCAATTTCAATGAAAAAAATTATATTTTTAATATTTTTGCTATTTCAATAATTTAATTTTGATGCTTTTTATGTTGACTTGCATCTGTGTTTTGTTTTTTGTTTTTTTTTTGTTTTTGTAATATTGCAAAACATTTTCAATTTCCATTTTTGCACAAAATGAATTTTGCTTGCGGCTATTTGACTTTGAGTAAATAAATGATTTTTATACCCGTTACACATAGTGTTAACGGGTATATTCAGTTTGTCCGAAAGTCTGTTACGCATTGAAGGCGACATCGGAGACCCCATAAAGAATATACATTCTTGATCAGCTCGATGAGACGAATCGATATAGCCATGTCCATCTGTCTTTCCGTCTGTCTGTCTGTCTGTCCGTCTGTCTGTCCGTCGTCTGTCTGTCCGTCTGTCTGTCCGTCTGTCTGTCCGTCTGTCTGTCTGTCCGTCTGTCTGTCCATCTGTTTGTTGCTATGCGATTCATTCGCTTAGTTTTAAAGATATTTAACTGAATTTTTAAACTTAAGCTTTTCTCGGGAACGACTAGGTTAAGTTCGAGAATGAGATTGCCACGCCCATTTTTAGGTATTGCCACCATACAAATTTACCGATTTTTTTTTGATTTTTTTGTATAAAAATAGTAATTATTTACGAATGCATTTGCTCCCAAATGGGTAAAAACATTTCTTTTGTCATCGAGTGTCAAATTCAAGATATCACGCCCATTTTTAGGTATAGCCCCCATACAAATTTACCACCCATTTCGAAATTTTGTATGAAAACATTTATTTTTTTCCGAATGAATTCAATTAAAATTTGATAAAATCAATTCTAATGTCAACTCCATCGATTTGGTAAAGATCGGGCTAATATTACAAAAAGCCTCTATATATAAATTTGATCAAATTCATCGTGAAATTTGATCTAAGTGCCTAGTGAACATATAAACTATTAAAAGTTTTGTGTAAAGGGTATTTCAGTTTCGGTTCCACCGAAGTTAAGGTATTTCCTTGTTTTTTTTTTAAATATTTACGAGAGAAGTAAATCAAAACTTTTGGTATTTTCGTTTCATTTTGTTTACGTTTTGCCACATAAAATTGTTTTAATGTGGCTGTTGGGAAAAATTTTTGTTTTTATTTTGCAGTTCATTTTATTTATTTATTTTTTTTTTGCTTTATTTATTAATTTATAATGTCAACGATTGTTTTTGTATCTTTTTAATAATAAAAATATAAGGTTAAAATGGCATTGTTGTGAGAATTAATATATAAAAAAAAAACTTTAGAAATGTTTTTGCAATAAAATTATATTTCGAAATATCAACGATTTTTTTTTTTTAAATTCTTTATTCGGATTACATTATTAAGTATAGGTACTACTACTTACGCGAAAAGATAGGACTAAGAAATAAAATTAAATTAAATTAAAAACAATTTTTTAATAAAAAAAATAAAAGTATACAAAAATTAAATAAAAATAGTTAAACCCAGTGTATGAAAAATATGATTTGGGTCACACAATGGGGCCCCTGGTTTAAATTTCAGAATTCCCCTTTAACAAATCAAAAAAATGTTTGATCCATTTTTAACGTATTGAGTCTCTAGTCATCTAGTCATTTCAAAGATATGACATCCAGTTTCAAAGCACCATTAGACGCCAGGTCAATATTTTCAAAATTCGGGTTCTTAGTACTCACCTGTGTATATAGTATAGCTAACCTAAAGTAAAACAAGGAAAAATGTTTACTTCGGTGGAACCGAAGCTGAAATACCCGTTACATGGGCGTGGCGTCTTGGTTTTGACTCATAAATAATTACTATTTTTAAAAAAAAATCGAAAAAAATCGATAAGTTTGTATGGGGGCTATACCTAAAAATGGGCGTGGCACTCTCATTTTCGAACTTAACCTAGTTGTTGCCGAGAAAAGCTTAAGTTTAAAATTTCAGCCCAATATCTTTATATCTTCATCGAATAAATCGCATAGCAACAAACAGACGGACAGACAGACAGGCGGACAGACGGACAGACAGACGGACATGGCTAGATCGATTCGTCTCATCGAGCTGATCAAGAATATATATACTTTGTGGGGTCTCCGATGCCTCCTTCAATGCGTTACAAACTTTTTGACAAACTGAATATACCTGTTTACACTATGTGTAACGGGTATAAAAAAAGTATTAAAAAAAATATATATTAAAAAAATATATTTCTGTTCCCCCAATGGTCCTCAGGCCCAATATTCGAAAAACCCTGAAAGTATTTTTTTTACCATTTTTATTTGTATTAAATTTCAGTTAAATCTGTCAGTGTTAAAAGATTTTAAAAATAGATGGTGTATGGGTGTGCATGGCCAAAAAAAATAAAATGGTCTCTTATTCCTTCGAAGATCCCAGTTACACTTTATGATAATTTTGGCTTATGGCTAGTATTCCTGTCTGTAAAAATGTCAGGAAGATCGAATTTGGTACAAATGCTTCATTTATCAAGCCAAATCTTCAGGATAACGTTCAAAATTTTGAAGATCATCTTTAATTTTTTTAAAATATTTTAACTTTATTTTCAATACAAATGCTATTTATATAAATACCGTCGAAATAATTTGTATTGAATCGTAACATATCTCATTATTTTGTGCTCTTATTTAAAGATTTAATTTTCGAATGGCGATTTTCTCTCAGTGTAGATTCCATGTTAATTTAACATCTAAAACCAAGACAAAAACGTAAACTAACATTAAAGGTTTCTCACCAATTATTCTTTCTCTAAATATTGTCTACCAAACACAATTAAAAATCTTTTCGAATTAATTTTTAACTTAGAACTTTTTAGAAGTTTTAGTGAATACACCTTCTAATTAGAATTGCAAACTATTATATTAAATTTTGGCTAGCTTTGATTAGCAATTAGTGGAAAGCACTTTTCTCTATTTAAGCTTAAATTAAATTATGGCGTAGTGACATTGAGAACACAAACAAAAGTTTTTTTTTTTCCTCTCGAAGTGAATTACAAAAACTTTTTATTTTCCAATGCCCTGACACCATTTTCTTAATTATAATGACAGTTTTCTAAAAAAAATTAGATTGGTGTACTCGTCGTGCGAAACTTTATCATAAATTGACTTTTTCACCTTTTTTGAAAAATTTTTAAAAAGAAAAACTTTATTCATTGTTTCCTTTGAAACTTTCTTTGGTCCACGTTTAACTTTAAATACGGACAATGAATGCAATCTGAGAGTTTTCTAATCGAAAATAGCTTGGCTTATTATTATTTTTCTTCACTTTTTTTGCAACTTTTAAAACTTTTTTTTTCTTTCTTTTTGGTTATTAATGCTGAATATTTGGCTTTATTGTCATTCTTAATTAAAAATTTATTTTGAATACTCTAAGCAAAGCCATTGTCAATGTGAATAGATTCATTAGGACTTTTTGTACTTTTATAAATATTTTTTTTTGTTAATGAATTTTTAATTTGCATTTACTTTCAAATTGAATTACTTTTCGCTTCGTGATGATGATTGCGCCCATTAAAATTTTTTCTTTTTTTCCTTTTGCACTAGTTTTGTCGCATTCATGCGTTCTTAATAGCAGCATATATCTATCTCTTTCCCATCTTGGGTCCTAATTGCGACATTAGTCATAATGGAATTGCCACGAGAGCCGCAACTAAGCTATACGAACTCTGTTAATTCGTTTTCTCAATTTTATGCATATTAAATTCCCATTTCTAACACTTAATTTTTTTCTAGGGTGGCGCGTTTCTTAAAATCTTCATCGTCTGGTTTAGTCTCTCGCGTACCACGGCTTTTTATATAATTATAAATATTTTTGCTATTTGTTTTTGTTGTTGTTGCTTCTGTCTCGGTTGGGATTTTTTTCTTTTAGCGATTTTTCAAGGATAAGTACTTCCCCCAACAACGTTTGTAAATATTTGCTGTGGCTTTCGTATATAATTACGCTGCCTTTCACGGGAAATTGAATGTAGTTAGACTTGCTTCCGTTGAGCTGTTAATCATATTTTCTTTTTTCCGTTAGCTTAGAAGAATTTTCGGTCTTGCTTTTCATTTTATTTTGTTTTTCCTTTAGTTGAAATTTAAAAAGCGTGTTGGTCTTGACAACATTTTTTTTTGTACCCTGTACTTGATGGGTGAAAGGGTATATTAAGTTAGTGCAAATGTATGTAACAGGCAGAAGATTAAGATTATATACCATATAAGATTATATACCATATATTATATACCATATTTGAAAATTATACTCTCCTGAGCCGTCAAATGTCATTTAAAAGGATTCCCCTCGTACAAATCTCTTCCAAAACTCTGAGTTTTTGCATAAAAATTTCTTTGTTTCTTATTCTTGGATCTCTAATTGTAAATGAAATATGACAATGAAATATCCTAATTTAGGTAAGACCAGCACTTAACTTAATGAACAAAAAGTTTGTGTAAAGGGTATCTTGCCGTCGAGTATACTCGACTTCGGCGTTCGTTCCGGTTTTATTTATTTTTCATTAAAATTTAAAAATCATTTAAAAAAGGACACAAACATAAACGGAAAACATTGCCTGACACGTTCTTGTCTACGAGGTGTGTTCAATAAATAAGAGAAACATTTTTAAATTACACGGGTAGTTTGTCTAAAGTTTCTTATGTCATACAATATATATTTTTTAGATCAGCTCGATGAGACGAATCGAATTAACCATGTCCGTTTGTCTGTCCGTCCATCTGTCTGTTGTGATCCGTTTAACTTAGAAAGTTTTGAATTGAAATTTTAAATTTAAGCTTTTTTGGTCCCAAGCAGTTTAAATATCATAATTAAGGTGAAACACCAATTTTTCAAAACATCTTTTAAAATTGCTTGGGTTCATCGAAATTGAGGAGTTGATTTACAATCATCAGTGGCCTAGGAAAAATTTGGAAACATTTGGGTCCATAGTCCGATTCAAGACACAATAATGGGGTCCTATTTAAGGCCTGATATAACAATAACTTTCTTTAAAAAAAAAACTAGAAAAAAGGAGGAATATATGCAATATACGATACATGGGAAACTTCAGAGGCTTTGCGATTAAAAAAATGCTGGTCTTCTTATTTTCGATATAAATCAATACTAGGGGGTGAGCGCATAAACATTTTTTTTGGACCACCCTACTCCTCACTATGTGTGACGGGTATAAAGGGGACAGATCGATGAAGTAAGTAACCAAGTAATTTAAAAATTGCTCCTATTAATTGAACACACCTCGTATTTGAAATTCTTGCTGTTCCTAAAGTTCTTTTTTCAGATTTGTATCGACATTGATGTTTTGTTTTAAACATTTCTCATATGACGCTTCATGGTGATTTCCTTTTGTATTTCTTTTGAAAAACTCATAGAAACAATGCTCCACAGACTGAGCATAAAAGCTGTAATTTTACGTGAATCAACAAGCATTCTTATATCCACAATTTTGTATGTTCGTACATTCTCATTGCTACTCATAAAGCCTGCTTACTGCTGTCGGTCTATCTATCAGAGCGTGCCTACATTTCAATGTGAGCTTAATTAAAAAAGAAAAATTTCGATATAACTCATTTCCACTACGGTTACTGTAGCAAAATGAATCGCCTGAAGCGCTTTAAAGTGGTTTCAGTTGTAAACTGAAACTCAATATCCTGATTATAATAGAGAGAAAAAAAATTAAATCTGATCGGATTGAAAGTTTCTTAATGTTACAAGTGCCACAACATTGGAATTTTAAACGATTCACGAATTTAAATTTTTCGCCGTTGGTTTCGCTTAATAAATTGATTTACTACAGAATTGAAAAACTTTTAATATAATTTACAATAATATAAATTACAATAAAAAATTCTTTTATCAAAGAATTTTACTAAAACTCTTTCAAATCTCTAGCAAAACTATGAGAGATTTGAAACCAAATTAAAAGATTTGTAAAATACCCTTAAATCTCTTTTGCTTGAAAGTAATTTGAGTGACACTCCTGATAATTTCATTTATCTTAGTGAATCATGGTCACCCACTTCGCATTATATAAGAAATGTACTCGTATAAGAAATGTTCAAGGATGTGCAAAGCAACATTCATTATATTCGTATTATTTGAATTTATTTTTAAAGAAAAATATTTTAACCTTGTCGAGGATCTTGAAATTTACTTGAATAAATGAATGAAACATTAAGAAATATACACATATTCGGTGCATGTATAAAAACCATCTTAAGAAGTAAAAAAATTCAAGTTGAATAAATTATGCATTATGCTGCAACTACACACATGGAACCCAGAACAACAAATACAAAAAAAACTGTTAGCATTTCTAAACATTTTTATATTTCTTTCAGGATTTTTTCTTATATTCTTTACTTGTGTGCAAATTGCACTTAAACGCTAAATAAAAATGCAAATCTATGTGCAACCGCCAAGCATTAACTTCTCGCAGGGTGTGAGGCCTCGAAAACAAAAAACGATGCTTGAAAACAAAGAATCTACATATGCAAACACCAAAACCCTAAAGAATTTTTTTCGAGCGCCCTAGACACTCTAGCATACATTAACTTGCCTCAAAGAAAAGTCAACATTGTCGCGTGTTTTAATACCCTACAAGCTACGAATTGAATGGCTATATTGAATCGGCCAAAAAAAATATGTACTTTATAGGCTAGGTACAGCGCAACTCATAGTCGGTCTCAGTTAGACTTTAGTTTTTAGCTGTTAACTCCTTTGGTTTGCTGCGCTTGGAAAAACTTTTACGGTGTAATACTCGTATTTAAATTCAGATTTAAGATAGAATTTTGTAACATGCGAATGTGCATCTTTGCAGTTGACTGACAGCAACTTGAATGAGTGTTTGCTTGTCTTGGCACAGCAGTTCTCTTGGCATAAACAACAACAACAGCAACAGTGGCAGCAACGTGATGTGATGCACTGAAAGGTATTTTATGAAAAAATAAAGAAAAACGACAACAAGAAAATTCTTAAACAATGAAAAACAGAAATTAAAATATAAAAAAAAAAAAAACAACAGAACCAAGAACCAAAGAAAGAGAAACATTATGTAGGGAATAACGTGCGGAACAACGTGAATAATTACGCAAGCGCATTCATTGTGAACAACTGAATTGCTGTACTGTGCTGTGCTGTGCTGTTGTACTTCAATGGAATTTTGGTTATGCATTTGAGTCTTTGTCGATTCAGAATTACAGCGAAACAGAAGCACTAATCATCTTTTTTTTGTTCTGTTACAAAACAACAAAAAAATGTATGTGTGAAGTAGAATAAACTATGAAAAAAAATCACGGCAATCGTTACTGCATATCTAAAAGATACATTAATACTTCATGTTCTCAAATGTTGTTTTAAATACTTAGGTTTTTTTTTGTGCACTCTAATGATTAAATCCAAAAGGAAATTTTACATTTCTTATTTATCTTGCTGTTCTGCTGCCAGGTAAACAAAAGGATTGCTTAATTAGTTATCCTTTAACATTAGCAAGCTGATGTTTATAAACTAATATTGTTGCAGATATTTTTTAAAAATTATTTCGATTAAACTTCATCAAAGTAGTAAAACCTGGCATTCGTTTTAGTTAATAATTTAGCATTAAGCAACACAACCTTGTAAATTTTTAATTTAAATCGCCATTCTTTGACGACAGCCAATACCTGATGTACTTAACTTATACCAAAAAAAAAAAAAAAAAATGTCAATAACTTAATTAAAAGAGAAATATTTGACGATTCGAAAATGGGCTACCCGAACTCTAAAAAGTGTTTCATTCCTTGTAAATTTTGGTTATCATCCGTTGCGGACGTTACATTGTGGACGTTACACTTTTTACACCATTTCTTTCTATAAAACAAGAAACAACGTTAGCTTCGGTGGAACCGGGGATGAAATACCCGTCACACAACACTTTTAGTTTATATGTCCACCATGGACTTGGTCAAATTTGTATGGAGGCCTTATGTTATATTAACCCGATCCTTATCATATCGATAGTGTTCATTTAGGTAGACATTGGAATTGATATTTCCTAATTTTAATTGATTTTATTCAGAAATTTTAAATGTTTTCATACAAAAACTCGAAAACTCGACATGAAAAAATTATCTACCGCAAATGTTTCAGTGTTGCTTGCATGGACACGATTTTTTTCCAGTTGTTTCAACTCAAGCTCAAAAAATCGATTTTTTAAAAAGTAGATTTTTGGAATTTTGTGCAAACGATGTTATATTGATGTCTCAACGATTTGATGGTAAGCTAAAGAGTTCAGTTAAAAGAGTTCAGTTTCCAGTTTGCTTTTCTTTTTTTATGAAAAATGATTAGATTCAATATATCAATATTATCGATTTTTTTGCAGTATCGTTAAAAAATCGATATATTTTGAGAAGTTCCCACAATCAGCGCTAAATAGAAGAAAAGTTACGCTCTAAAAAAAATTTTAAAAAGTACTTTGCCAATAGTTTTTTAATCTAACGAAAACACGTGTTGCTCATGTTTCTAACTACATAAATATTATGTTGCATCGTAAAAGTTATTTATAGTATAGTGAAGTTAAAAGGTTAAACACCACGACTGCTCAAAATGATTGAAGTAAAATGTAAGTACTTACATAACAAGAAAAACGAGTAAAGGTAAAAGCTGAAGTATTTATTATAAATCCATGTTCTAATTTCATTCTATTTCATTCATTTCAATAAGTGCAATGAGATACAATTCAATTCTGTAAATACGCTTTGTAACTACGCTTTTCGAAATGCTTTCTTGTATCTTGTACGTATTTTCCTTTTACGTATTCAGCTGTATTTGACAGTGCGGAAAATTCAAGACAATATTTTAATACCAATGACGTTGATGATAACGTTAATAGGAATGTATATAGATAGTAATAATAATTATTATTATTAATAAAAAAGATATCACGCTCATGCATACCTTTTGCATATCAAAGTGTGTACCTATCTATGTATGGATTGTTTATAAAAAACACTTCACTAATTGTAAAAATACTTTGTGTACAAAGCAAATACAGCTGTCTTTGCGAAATGTTCAGAGAAAATAATTCATTCATTCGTTCAGTTAGTCTTTTCAGCAACGAACTCAGTTTCAATATTTGTTTTTATTCTATTCTCAAACGTTAGGAAAAGGCTTATGAGTAGGGGTACTGGTGTGGCATACATTTGATAAAAAAAAAGATTTATTTACTGCGGAAAGACTCTGAAATAACATAAAGAGCATTTCCTGTTGAGTTGACAAAAATCAACGACGTCTATGCATGTAAAAACTAAAATATGTAAATTTATATTTTCTACTTTTCGCTTTTACCGAAAAAAAAAATATAAAACAAATAAAGAACAACAAATCTGCAAAAAAATTTTTTAAAAGACGTAAAAGCAAGAAAAAAAAAATGAGACAAAAAATAAAACATGCTTCTAGAAACGAAGATTTAATACTGTTCATAAATTTATGGAATAAATAGTTGGTTTTTAGATGGCAAAATATTTATTCTTCCCACATAAATAAGACACCACATAGATAAAATTTTGAGATGGGATGGGAGGGTGTCAATGGTCTAATACATCACAAGTTAAGGTACAATATTGATATGTGTAAAGAAAAATCATAAGAATTTATTTGAAAAGCAAATTACTAAATTTTAGTGATTTCGAAAATGGGAGCCTGGCTGATAATATTAATTATCTTGAAAATATCAGAAAATGGGAGGTTAGGTGTGTGTGGGCTTTATAATATTGTATATCAAAACATAGGATGAAAAAATACGTTTTTTTTTGCCCAATTTAAAGTACAAAAACTAGAAAATGGGCGGTATTGTGTGGTTCTACACCTTAAAATGGGAGTGGCATTCCAACTTTAGCATAAAAACTGCCCAGTACCGATAAAAGATTATGCTTCGTGTTTCAGCTCAGTGCCTTTAAAACTGAATTAATCGCAGCAGACGGATATATCTAGATACATTCGTGCTGATCAAGAAAATATATATTTTATAATGTTACTCCTTTAATGAGTTACAAACTTTCTGACAAAATGATAATACCCAAAACACCATGTGTAACAGGTATAATAACAATACAAAATGCAAAAAAAAAAAAAAAAAAAAAATCACATAACCTTTTCTTGAATTCTCGATGCTCAGCTTCAATAGTTTGATTGTGTATGCGCACCAATAAGGCAGACTGATTCACAAAACAAAACAAAAAAAAAAACATATCCAAAGGTGACCCAGGAACAAAAATACAATAAATACAAAACTATACGCTAAGGTGTACGCAAAAAAAAAAAAAAAAAAAACGGGAAAAAAATAAAAGTAAACAAAAAGTAAAAGAAAGTCATTTCTCTGGGGCCCTTTACAGGAGATTCGGTAGGAATACATACATACTATATATATGTATGAATAAATGAAGCATTATTTGTGTGTGTCTCTGCGTAAAGCTAACAGAAAGTTAAAAGCAAACAAAAACGCATTCTGCCGTTCTGTGGCATCTGTGGGCGGACTGCCAGATGATGCTGTAGGCAGGATGTAAGGTTAGGTTCTTGGCTTTTGTTATATTTGAAATTGGTATTTGCGGCAATTGTCAATTGCCTTAGTATTAACCACAACAACGACAGCCATCGAGTTGGGATATATGTATATGCAAATATGTATATACATTCATATAGTATATATGAAAATCCTTTAATTTTACATACATAATTCTGACTGCTTCCTTCCGGTCGCCGTAATAACCCAAAATATTTGTGCAGGCACATACAGAGTCAAATATATTTTGTACATACATTCATGTGTATTTATTATTGTGTAATACAAGTAGGGGTCTAACATACATATGTATAATCGTATGAAGGGACTAACAAAAATTTCGATTAGCTGTTGGTATACCAATGCACGATTATTGTTGTAAGTTGGTACAAGCCGGAAACAAAATCTTGAAGCTATTAAATTATGATTTTGATAACAGTTTATATTCTATTAGTGGGCTTTTCGAACTTTGGTTAGTCTCCTCGGTATATAAATATACATATATTTATATGCTATACTGCATATTGACAGCATAATAATGATAAAATTATAAAGAGCCAGACTGACGCAATGAGCACGATTTTCTTGATGTCTCATGTAGCGCATCTCATCTCATCTTGCTGACTTTATTGACAGAAATTTCTGTTTTTGATGTCAATTAACTGAAGCGAAATTTTATTTAAATATGCAAAATATTGTTTAAGCTGCAAAATAATGAAAATAGCTGGTTTGTTTTTATTTTTTTTTTTGTGGTAAATTAAACCGGATTTGATCGATTATTATGCGAAGGATGCTATGTAAATTTTGAGAATAATAATGAGACAACAAAAATATTCTGCATGAAAATTAATCCAAATTGTAATCCGTTCAAAATAATTTTTAAAGCCCTTTTACCACTCCAGATAAACAATATATGTATACGAAATACAGTAAAGACTCACAAATTCGAAGTGTCGAATTTGGCTCAAGTTTTATTGGAGTGACGGCTGTCATAGTTCTGATCGCCAAAGATAGATAGAGATGTCTGAGGGGAAAACTCATATTCCCCACACAATTCTAAATTCCGAAGTTTCGGAATCTGCCGTGATTTTGAATAAAACAACGCTTTCACCATAGCTTAGTAATGACCATTAGCCTTGTTCTTTTAGTCAAAGAGAACTGATCGAAACCATCTGCTTGATGAATAGGTCAATGGGTAACAAGTCCAGCATCGGATTTTTGGCCTCGGAAGGAGAGGTTCTAATTGCCCCATGACCCTAATACAAGCTGATCTCTGTTCCCTAGATACTTTTTGATGTTGCAGTTGTTTTTGAGAATCGGCCACTAAGCCAAAACTCCAAAACAAAGAATCAGAAGTACAACTGCAGTGTATAGCCATAGGACCATTTTCGGTGAGAGGCCCTCGTTTCCGAATGTTGTCTTTCCAGTCTAAGAAAGGATGCACATATTTTGCTCTGCCCGATAGGGATAATTCTTGACCGCCTAGCTTAGTCAGTTTGAAATTGAGGATTTTTTATCTGTTTGTGAAAAGCATCAGCTCTGTTCTTTTCCGGGTTGACCCGTCTATTTAGTCTTTCTAATGCTCCCTCCAAGAAGTATTGTTTATCACGGAGGGACATAGTCCTGAAACTAGTCCCACTATGCCATCTTAACTTAGTGAAAGCTTTTTTTGTTTTTTTTTTATTGTTTTTGTTTTTTGTTCTTTAAATCTAATTGAAAATCGGATGTTAATTTAGCGTGCTTACGTGATGCATTACAAACTCTTCGACTTGTACGCAAAGTTCATGTGAAAGCTTATTTTACAGTAAACAAGAATTATCTGCAAGTCTTCAAATTTACATAACTATTTTTGGCATCACATTTAACAGATACATCTACTATGTATAAATGTATCTGAGTATCTGTAAAGTAGCTTCAAAAGTATTGTATCTTTCAGTAACAATTTCACTGTAACTACACAAATCAACTTTGTCTCGACAATATCATAGAGTTTGCATTAGTCAATGAATGCCCCATAAATTATATTTACTTCTTGAACTCCAAACCCAATATTATTCCTAAACGTCCTTGAGCAACTTGTTGCCATGCTTGAGAAATTCAGTTTGTACAGCATTTAATTTACATTGATTTTTTTGAACCTAAATAAGAAAGTTTTTTCCATCCATAAAAGTTTGTCTATCTGTATTTGATGTTTTACAAGATACGTATTTGTATTTCATGCTGCCTCGCTGATTGCCTCTCCACAGAGTGTCTATATGTAAGTATGCGAGTATGAAAAATGTCTTATCTACGTTTTAAGCATTTTAGTAAATCTCTGATTGAATTTCTCTGTGACATATTTGATGTTCTGTTTGTTTGGCAGCTTGGCTTTACAGCTTGGCAATCACACTGACTGACTGTGCACAAAATAGTATCTCTACTTCAATCAGACAGCAATCTAGCCACACTATACTATATTTTTGTTGTATTTGGCGCTGCTGGTGTGTTTGAATTTATATTTGTACAAGCGTTTGTATTTTTAAATTGGTAGATATACACAATGCTTATTGATCTAAGTTCGTCTATTTACGCTGATTGACTGAGCTGTCGATTTTTTATTTATTTAATTTTGTATCTTTTTTTCACTATTTTTGCTTTTATTAAGAATTTATTTTCAATGCGTCTTTCACTTTTAAGCAATTTTCTTGAAATTGATTTAATAGTCGATCTTTGTGAATCTAATTGAATCCAATGCGAATTGTTATTACATATAGCACAGCTGCAAACTTTAGAATACATTCACTGACTTATGTGTATCTTATAGATTGTTAGTAAGTATCTTTTGTATCAATTTATCGTTTAAAATAATATTCTTGGATTTGAAAAAAAGAATTGAAATAAGCAGCATTTATGATGCCACCTAAAATCAAATCACATTCATTAAACAAAATTTGTAGCAGTCCAAAAGTCAGTTCTTGTTCAAACAAATCGCTTGCTTTTCATCATTTTAAAATGCTTTAGATTAGATACAAAAAAGAAATACACATTGACAAATTAAACATTGAAAAAAGTGTCTATTTGCAGAGTGCTTGGCTTGCCTGTTGCATCGCTTAAAATGTTTCATATTTCTCGTTTGAAATTTTATTTTGTTTTTTATATGCAAATAAAAACACATAAATGAATAAAAAATGAAAAAAAGAAATATTCGAACAAGCCTAAGCTGCGCGTCTCTGTACAAATGCAACGCAGCACAGAATCAACAAAATGTGACATTTTCCGCTAGAGTTCAGGGTCAATGTGTTGACAGCATTTGACAGACTGCCTGCTATACAGTCAGACAGACAGACAGACAGACAAAAGGAGGCCGAATGATAAAGCGCTTCAGTCGAAATGCTCAAACAAACATTGAAGCTCAAATTGCATTGCATTTTTAGTACGTCTTGCTTTGCATGTTATGCCATATTTTCAAATTTGACATTTCTACTTGAAATTAATTTGACGTTTTCTTCTTGATGCTGCCTGTCACTGTTGACAGCAAGCAAATTTATTGTCCCACACGCTTGACAAATGTTAATTGAGATATTTTCATGCGAAATGAATTGCATTCGCATAAAAACGAAAAAGACATTAATAAAAACTTGCTCTATTCATGACACAACGTACGAAACAAATCTGTTCTGGGGACTCAGCGTTGCCTTCAAATGATTTTCATTTAGATAATGGATTTCTTTAAAATTAATGACATACCAAAATGAGAATTTTTGATATTATTTTATCTTTATACAAAATTTCTTAGTCTTACAATTAAAACTCAATTTTTCCAACTGTCTGTTTCACTTATTAGAAGGTTAAGCATTACAATGTTGTTTGCATTAGTGTTGGCAAAAAGAATGATTTTTAAGCGACTCCGACTTGAAAATCGCAGTGACTTCAAACAGTGATAAAATCGCCTATCTCAAGTAATATCTGCTAGAAGACTCAGATGCAATAATGATTCGAACACGCTATAAATTTTTACAAGGACTTTAAATTCACTATTCCCTTACGATGACAGCCCCAAAATGGGGGAACCAAATCCGGTTATTTGTTTACGAATTAAATTAAAATTTAACAATGAGTTCGAATGGCGTATTTATGTTTTCCACTTTGGAGTCGAAGCGTGCTTTAGGGTTTCACATTACTGCAGCGCATGCCATAAGATTTTATAACATTGCATGGCCTTATTTTTTTCTATCTTAAATATAAAATCAAAAAATTTTAACAGATTTTAATAGAAATCTATTTGAAATGCATTACAAAATAGATAAAAAAGTTTTAATTTATTTATTTCCAAATTGGCTATTTTATTTTCATTTAATTTTAAAAATAGTCTTTCATAATTCATGCGGTTTTGGTCATTGAGCAGACAAAATAATTGTTTGTCCAAGACAAACAAATAGAAATGCAATTTATTAGTTCACAATTAAAATAAACAAGCAAAATTGGAAGTAATCATAAATGTAGTACAACATAAGCCCAAAAACAAAGCCTAGCTAAAATATCGACAATATTTGAACAGAAGTTAAGGTCTCAGAGGCAGC
Organism: Leucophenga varia; assembly: GCA_018903435.1. Classification (NCBI taxonomy): domain Eukaryota; kingdom Metazoa; phylum Arthropoda; class Insecta; order Diptera; family Drosophilidae; genus Leucophenga; species Leucophenga varia. Next base: position 442,646 of record JAEIFJ010002545.1, read on the forward strand.
TTTGTGAAAATAAACAAAAAATTATATTTAGCAGGATTACTCGTATACACAAGCCTAGACAACACATATCGATTTATCTTTTTATACCCTGTACCCAAAGGGTAAAAGGGTATATTAAAGTTTGTGCGAATGTATGTAACAGACAGAAGGAGGCAAGATAGACCCTATAAAGTATATATATTCTTGATCAGCATTGGAAGGGGAGTCGAACTAGCTTTGTCTGTCTGTCCGTCCGTCCGTCCGTCCGTCTGTCCGTCTGTCCGTCTGTCCGTCTGTCATGCTGTCTGCCGTATGAAAACGATTATTTCGGAGACTATAAGAGGTAGAGCTTTCAAAATTGAAACTTAGACTCTCCTAGGCCGTCAAGTGTGCACTTACAAACGGTTTTTCTCTAGACCCATTTTTAAGGGGTACCCCCATACAAATGTACCCCAAAATTTTAGGTTTTTGCATAAAAACGTCATTGTTTTTTATTCTAGGAAGTTCAAATTAAGTAAAAATTATGTCTATGATAGTCCCAATAAAATATCCCAATATGGTTGGGACCAACAAAATTTTAGGTATAGCCCCATACAAATTTACCCCAAAATATTGGGTTTTTTACAAAAAAACGTCATTGCTTTTTATTCTAGAAAATTTGAATTTAGTATAAATTATGTCTATGATAGTCCCAATGAAATAGACCAATATGGGTAGGCCCAACAAAATTTTAGGTATAAACCCAATCAAAGATATACCCGATTTTTTAAGTTTTTCTATGAAAATCCAATTCAATGATGTATGGTAGTCAAATAGAACCTAACTTAAGGTACATATAGATTGGGTACAGGGTATCTTGTAGTCGAGCATACTCGACTTCAGCGTTCTTTCTTGTTTTTTTTGCTTTGTGCATTTATTATTTTAAGCTACTAAAATAGGCCTTTTGTCTTCTCTATTTCTGGTTTATTGCAAAAACAACGAGCCACAGTTGACTAATAAAACTTCAGTTACCTAAAATAAAATTGTCTTAAGTTTTTGTTTAGCTTTAAGCATAAATTTTACCTGAAATGCGCATTTTGATGTGTGGTGTAGCAACATAAAACCATAAAAAAATCGAAATACACAAAGTACAGCCATGCGACAGGATAAAGCATTGTAAGAATTACTTTGCTCCTGTCACTGCCTTTGCTTTATTATTTTATTATTATTATTTTTGTTGTTGTTGTTGGCTTTACTAAAACAATAAATGTGTACTTATTTATTTACAAACGTTGTTGGCAAAGTGTTTGCATTTATTTCGCTTTTATTTGGAATATTTGCTGCAAATAAATGTTGGGATTGAATTATGTTTTTTTTCTTCTTCTGTACATTAGCTATGAGTTGAGTAAGTTTCTTAAATCTAACTCGAAATTGGCTTCTTTTGCAAAAGAATATAGAAAAATTTGAAGTTTATTTTACTTTAACACATTTAGTTAAGGTGAATGAGATGGACAAACAAGGCTGGCTCGAGTTGTCTTATAAAGCTTATCAAAAAATATATAACGGGTGATTTTTTTGAGGTTAGGATTTTCATGCATTAGTATTTGACAGATCACGCGGGATTCAGACAAGGTGTCAAAGAGAAAGATGCTCAGTATACTTTGACATTTCATCATGAATAGACTTACTAACGAGCAACGCTTGCAAATCATTGAATTTTATTACCAAAATCAGTGTTCGGTTCGAAATGTGAAAATCCGCTTTTTTATCGACAAATTTTGTTCAGCGATGAGGCTCATTTCTGGTTGAATGGCTACGTAAATAAGCAAAATTGCCGCATTTGGAGTGAAGAGCAACCAGAAGCCGTTCAAGAACTGCCCATGCATCCCGAAAAATGCACTGTTTGGTGTGGTTTGTACGCTGGTGGAATCATTGGACCGTATTTTTTCAAAGATGCTGTTGGACGCAACGTTACGGTGAATGGCGATCGCTATCGTTCGATGCTAACAAACTTTTTTGTTGCCAAAATGGAAGAACTGAACTTGGTTGACATGTGGTTTCAACAAGATGGCGCTACATGCCACACAGCTCGCGATTCTATGGCCATTTTGAGGGAAAACTTCGGAGAACAATTCATCTCAAGAAATGGGCCGGTAAGTTGGCCACCAAGATCATGCGATTTGACGCCTTTAGACTATTTTTTGTGGGGCTACGTCAAGTCTAAAGTCTACAGAAATAAGCCAGCAACTATTCCAGCTTTGGAAGACAACATTTCCGAAGAAATTCGGGCTATTCCGGCCAAAATGCTCGAAAAAGTTGCCCAAAATTGGACTTTCCGAATGGACCACCTAAGACGCAGCCGCGGTCAACATTTAAATGAAATTATCTTCAAAAGGTAAATGTCATGGACCAATCTAACGTTTCAAATAAAGAACCGATGAGATTTTGCAAATTAAGCTCTTAAAAAATCACCCTTTATATATACTTTATGGTACTACGACGTCTCCTTTTGTATGAAACAAACTTTACGACAACTAAATATACCCGTTTACATTATATTTAACAGGTATTAAAATCAGGACTGCAACCAGTTTTGGACCGAAGCATAGGTTTTTCAGTTGTATTTCGAACCGTAAACCAGTCAAGTTCTTCTGAACGAATTTATTTAAATAAAGAGATTTAAAGTATTTGACCCAAAGGTAAATTTTATGAACTATGCAAATGTATTATTTTTGATTATGTATGGTAATAATTTACATTTTTCATGAGAAACAAAAACAGAAAGTGTCTTCGTACAAAGTTATCTTGAACCGCTTGAACCGCTTGAACCGAACTGTGGTTCGACGCTTATTGAATAATTTCCGTGTACTTTCTGCTAAGTTTCCTTCTTTTCTGATTGTTAGACACATACATTCGGCTAAATTTAATGTACAATTTTATGCCTCAGCCACAGAGAATATAAAAAGTTTAGCATGGACTTAAATTTAACATTTATCTCTAAATAAAGCCTATTTAAATAGGCGCTTACTGTCCAAAAAATAGCTTCAATAAAATATGTAAATAAGCTGCTAATGAGCTGCTAAAATAATAATAAAATGCAAAATAAATACTTGTAAATGTTTCTAATAAATGTTTGCAAGTTGATTTCAAATGTAAAGCATTCAAATATTGCCAAATGTTTTGAATAAAAAATAAATAAAATAAATAAAAAAAGAAACAACATCAAAATATGCAAATTTTGATGTCTGCCTACAATATTCTCTGCGACTGACAAATAAATTTCAAAAATAAAATAAAAAAAATAAAATATTTATCTTTTTTTAAAAATATCGAAGAAAAAAGTCTAACAAATGAAAACGTTTTTCCATTTGAATAACTTTGATGTAGGCATTTCATGTTGATTTCTAAAAAAAAACCTAAAAAAAAAAAAAAATGTGTAAAGAACAACAAACAAACCGAAACAGAGAGAAAAAAAGACTTAGAAAATATGAAATATAACAAAATGGCGATAAACGGGAAATGCGCCGCCATGCCGCATTCGTTAAACGTGGGCGTTAAAGCTTTAAGTATGCAAATTATAGACTTTTGGACTAAGCGAAGAAGGCATTTTTAAATTTTATGCGAAAAGTAAAACCAAAACAAAACAAGAAAATAAAATAAAATTTAAAAAAATAAAACAGATAAACAAGCAGCAAAGCACGTAGAATATTTTTGAGAGAATGCTTCAAATTTAAGCGATATTTAATTTCCAACTGGTTAACCTTGCATCAAAAAACGCGTGAATATGAAAACCGCATTTGTCAAGTTCATTGACAGACGTCGAAGCTGAAGCAGAAGCAATGAAAATACATATTACACGTTTATTTGAATGAAAAATTATGTATTCGAAAAGAATAAAATTTAAATTGTATTTACCGTATATGAAAAAGTGTATCTATACAAACAAAGTTTAACTTCCGGCAAAAATAAAGTAGATAGAAGTTATTTTCTTTATCAATTGAACTGCTGACAAGTCTCTACCAAAGCAGCTACTAAATTTAGAATTTCATGGAATTTTTATCTTTGAAAACAAAAACAGAAAAAAGAAAAGAACCAAAGGAAATCAATATTTGCACAATATTGCTGCATTTAACGAAAAAATTCTTTCTTTTTTTATGATTTTCGTGGTTGACAAAATTCAAAGTGCCTAAAAGTTTGAAAAAACAAGAAAAAACGGTAACTTCGGTGGAACCGAAGCTTAAATACCCGTCACACGAATCTTTGAATAGTTTATGTGTGATCATCAGTGGCTTAAATACATTTATAAATATATATTCGAAAATAATTACTTTTTCATACAAATGTTCGAAAATAATCGATTAGTTTATATGGGGGCTATAGCTAAAAATGGGAGTGGCACCTTGGTTTTGTTATTGGATGTCATTAGAAGTATTTTTACCCAACTTGGAGTGACTACATTCATAAATAATAGCTAAAACGGTAAGTTTGTATGGGGCTATACCTTAAAATGGGCGTGGCACTTTGATTTTAACACTTGAACTGCTTAGGACTGAGAAAAGCTTAAGTTCCGAGTTTCAGGTCAATATCTTTAAAACTGAGCGAATGAAACGCATACATACAGTACTGAGTTACATGGTCTAGGATGTCTCCTTTAATGCGTTACAAACTTTCTGACAAAATGATAATACCCTCCACACTGTGTGTGACGGGTATAAAAAAATCATGTAGAATGGAAAATAAAGGCAACAATTGCCAACACAAAAAATTCGTTTGCACAACGAAAAAAAGTTTAAAATTAAGTTAAGCTTGGTTTCGGAAAGTTGCATAACTTTTCATATCGACAAGTAACTTTATTAAAAAATCTTTTCATTTTATTCCAAACCATAAAGTAAAAGGGTAAAATGTATTTAGTTTTTGTATGTATGTGTTGTAGTGAGAAGAAATCAAGTTATATGCATAAAATATCTTTATACGAAAGCATATTTGAAGAATCGTAAACACTTTAAAAGAACGAAGTAAACAAAGTTGATTTTGAAATTATTAACAAAAAATAGAACAGTCAAGAGATTCAGTTTGTTGAATTATTTTCAAGTTTCTTCATGGAAACTATTTTTTATTTGATCTAGAAATACAAAACATGATGAGGATGACTTTTTTGTAAAGTTTTTATTTTAAATTTAAATTTAAAATTTTGTACCCATAGAAAATTAAGTCTGGGTTAAAGAAAAGTACTTGTGTCTATAGACAGAATCTTTCAAAGTAAAGAAGGTAAAAGGTTCAAAAATGTTGGATTCGAAAAAAGTCAAGTTTTAGTCATTACAAAGAATATCTAAGGTTGCGACTTTATTGAAAATGAACTTAGTAGATTTTTTGGCAAAAATATTGTTTTTCTCTTTCAAATTTTCACAAATTTTAACAAAGTTTGGACCATACAAAAATTTCAAAACAGTTGTATACTATTATTAATAGTTTTTACTGTTGAGAAATAGTTCGATGAATTCTATCTGTGAAGTTTTCAATCCAAATATATTGTTTCCTAGTTCTATCTAGTAAAGACTCTAAAACGTAGTCGGCCTCGCAACCCACAACAGTTTATTTATTTTTATTAAATTTCTAAGTTTTACTAACAAGATTTGAATTTTGTTGAACTTATTTAAATTCGTACAAATCCAACTAAAGAATTTTTTTACTTCAACTAATTTGCAACATAGTAAGAACCACGATTGCAGCAATTAAAACTTTGTCAAATCGTTTTAAACATTAAAAACTCATTCGAAAAACATTAAAAGCTAAAACTGAATTGAGCACAGGTGTAACTTTGCGTTATTTGAGATTTTATATTGTAAATATATGGAAAAGGATAGGGATACGATTTGTGTAGGTATGCAAATGTAAGTATTACGTTTATAAAATTTTCAGCTTTTGCTTTATGATAGTGAATATCTTTTGCTATGCAGACAGACAGAAAGACAGACATTCGGCAACAACTGTCAGAGCTATCAAAGAATAACAGATGCGTATTGTGACAACAACAGAAAAATCTTTGATGAGAAAATGATAAAATAATGAATGCTGAAACGCACACACACACACACATTTTTCAGAGCGATATGTTTACAAACATATTTTGATGGAAATGCCCCTTTTGAATTTTCTTTACTTTACTTTACAGCTGTCGCTCCAAAATAAAGATTGCTTTAGTTCATTGACATTAATATGATTCTGTGCCGATCTCTTTCCTCCACACGCACACACACACCCACACACACTTTCTAGATGCTTTGTTTTGTTTTTTTAACCGAAAATAGTATGAACGTTTTGAAATGCAAATGAATAAATATTTAAATCTTTGCAGATGAAGAAGAAAGTGTTTATATTTAAAAAAATGTATCTGCAAGAAGATGTATCTAAAAGCTGCGTTTTTTGTTAAGATACATATCTATCTTTTAGCAAAAGTATTTTATATTTTGCAATGACAATTTAGTAATAGCATGTAATAAATTTTATTCAAAGTTTGTGCAAGTCTCTTGTAAAGTAGCATAAAAAATACACTTCAAATACATTTGATGAGTACACAGGCTAGTCAAAGAACGCATAAATATTTATGTTTTTGAATTTAAAGCGTGAAGCACTTTCATTCATAAACAAGTCCCACAGACACACACAGACACGCACAAACACGTTTCATCGTATCTACACGATTATGCTTTATTAAAAGTATTCCAAGTCAAAGCCTGTGCAGCGATAACAGCTGTAGCAATATCTGCGTGTAATATATTGATCCGTTGAGTTTACGAGTATAGAAATGTTATTTGCATTTTAGTATGCCAATAGATACACAAACTTACAGATACAAATATTAATAGTATCTGTATCTATTGTATAAAACATAAAATGTTGTGCGTCGACCGCATCAAATGGTTTGGTAAATGCACAGCACATGAGTATCCAGTTCAAGTTGGTTAGCATAAGCATTACAAAGGTTGTTTTATACTTTTTTTCAGTACAAACAGTTATAATAGCAAAGCATTGACTATGAGCATGGCGAATATACACAGCACAGCTTATGATATCATGAATATAGTACACAGTACACGATGCGTCGCTTATTTAAATTGATATTGTACAATACAATAAAAATTATTGCGATTATGTAGTACAAGATACAAGATACAAATTTCTATGTATCTTGTATCTGTATCTATGCAGCTGTTTCGCATCTATGTTAAAGTCGGTGTATACATTTATGTATTTTTCGTTTATGTTTGAGCAATAAAAGATAATTAATGTGCCGCGCTATTAATATTAATTAAGCTGTGTTAACAGACAGACAGACACACAAATATTTCGACCAATATTCACTAAGCTTTTTAACATAAATTGAGTAGCATATTTAATGTATCGAATGGGTTATTTATTCATTTATTATACCCGGCACAATTAAAATGTTTAAACGGGTTCCTTATATTTTCCAACGAAGCGATTCGTTTGAGTTATTTGAAAAATATTATTATTGACTGCAATATTTTTTGAAGTTTTTTTTTTTTTTTATAAAAATAATTTACAAAGCTGTGCTGTGTATTATGTCGTTTTGTATCTCGAATTTAGCGCTTTTTTATTGCACTAAGACGCCGCATTCATTAGCTCATTTATAGTAGATTTTGCTTGTTGTTTCTTGATTAAAATTTTTTTTTTTGTATTTTTTTTAATATTTAATTTGCATACAAAATATTTTTATTTTATTCCATTTCATTGTGCCATTTTGTCGAAGTTTTTATATGCAGTTTTGTATCTGTATCTGCATATTTATGTAATGTGTCTGAATATCTTTGAATCAGGTAATCAATCATTTTTGAATTAATAATTTTATACCCTACATGCTACTTTGCATGATTTGTTACTTTTTATTTTTTTGTTTTGTTGAAATAATTTATGGTGGGAATATTTTGTAATCGCATCGAATTAAGCCGAAGCGTGCAGTGTTATTTTGATTTAGATTAGCATTTTAATGATAATCGGATGTTTGATATAAGAAGGGCCTTGTGTGAATTTATGTTTTCATGTTTGTATTTTTAATTGCATTCAAATAAATTTTCTTCGATGGTTCTTATTAAGTTTTTAACATTTGAATATGCATAAATCTTGGTCGGAATAGATTAGAAGATTTATGTATATGGACGGTGTAGTTGTAAATGCAAAATTAAATAATTGGAAATGTGAAAAAGCGCTTAATAAAAATGAAGATGAGCACTTTAAGTAATAACAAAAACAAGATAGAACGCTGAAGTCGATTATACTTGACTGCAAGATACACTCTACCTAATCTGTCTGCACCTTAAGTTAAGTGTTATCTTAGTGCCATACTTTATAGTATTGAATTTTCGTAAAAAACATTCAAAAAAAAAAAAAAAAAAAAAAAACAAAAAAAAAAGGAGAATATTTGTATAGGTCTATACTTAAAAATTTTTATGTCCTACCCATATATTTCATTAAGACTATACTAGGCATAATTTATACTAAATTTAGAGTTCCAATAATAAAAAACAAAAAAGTATATGCAAAAACCCAACATATTGGTTTAGTTTTGTTAGGGAGGTACCCCATAAAATGGTGCTGGAAAAAACAGCTTATAAATGACCACCTGACTCCTCAGAAGAGTTTCAAATATGGTGTCCCTATCTTTTAAACATGACATTTTTTCTCCCTTCTGGTCTTGTGCGGTGGACCATGGCAGTAAATTTTAATGTATTTTGGGTCTTTGAAACATATTTTTTCAAAAAAAAAAAAAAAAAAAATTCAGATATTCAAAATACATCACTCCTGGCTACATTTTTTAAATGTTTAAGTGATGGATGGAAAGTTTTTTTTTTCATTTCGGAGTAAAATTTTCCAAAAGAAGGTAATTTATTTGAGGTTATAATTAAAACGAGAAACAACTTTTGAATTCCGAAAAAAATAAGATCGAACTTTAGAATAAATTAAAGATTTAAGCAAATAAAAAAAGCATTGTACTCGGTCAGTGTGCAGTTCACACAAATATTGTTTTCATTTCAAAATATTTACAAATATTTTAAGTTTTACGTGAAGAAAAACAAGAACACACTTCACGCTTGTTTACGCCAGATACAAAATAATAAACAATACAAACTAGAAATTGGCCAAATGCCAAATAAAATTACAACCTACCGCAGTCTTTGATTATTTTAATCCATAAATCCATTTTACAACTGGCTAACACGTTCTCTGCGAGTTGTTCCAAACTTTTTTAATGTAAATTAAAATTGTTTAAATATTTTTTTTTTGTTTTGAAATTATTTTTAAACAAAATGCAGCTTGATGCGTAATTTCGAAACACAAAGATACACACAAAACATGAAAAAATTTAACACATTGCAGAAACGTCTTAGCTTCAAAATTCTTTCATGAATCACAATGCACTCTTTTATCAATAAAATTTTATGTAACTACACAGATGGATTTAGTAATTTTGCGCTTCAATTTTTATTCAAGGTAAACGCAAAATTTATATTTCTTCGAAATATTTTCCAATAAAGTTTTGCACTTAATAAAATTTATTTAAAACAAATCTTTTTATTCTTATTTACAGAGACACTGCGTATTGTGGTCAATTTCAATTTTTATTTATTTTTTTCATAAGTAGGAAACACGTTATTACGCCTGCGCATAAGTGGTAAGTTGCAATTCGAGTTAAAAGATGAAAAGAAAAAAACTTCACATTCGAAACAATTCAAGCCTCAAAAAGGCGGCTTTAACTATTTTGGACTTGAGCGCCTACGCGGTGTGTCTAAAAATTTTTATAAGATGCAAAGCATGTTGTAAGTTGACAGATACTTTTTTTTGTTTGTTTACTTTTTACACGGAAAATATAAAACTGCAGCGTAACTTTGTAATTACAATTCACGTAGTAACAAGCTCGAAAAGATCAACTGCTAAGCAATTGCATAGTCAGCTGATCGTAGCGCGCGCGTTAAAAACTAAACCGCAAACGGTAGAACGAACGGATTGAACTCGAATTCATACAGCAAACGACGCAGTCGTCGTGTCGTTGTTCGCTGCTGAAGTGTTCAACGCGAATTAATTTCCGTAACATGCGCTAAAGCAGACAGAAGATACATTTGTTTAACAACAACACTGATGACTGACGACAACGCCAACGACAAAGTCAGCGGCGGCAGCAATAATAGCAGCAGCAACAGTGGCAGCAGCAGCAGCTGAGCCGCAGATAACATAGCTCCAGATACAGATACAGCAAAAGAGCAAATACAGATACAGATACGCTCCACTCCACTCAACAGCTGCGGTGGCAGTGGCAGCGATCGTTGAGCACAGCACGTCACCATACTGCACGTGGGCTGTTGTTGAGTTGAGTTACTTTGGTTTCTTTTATTTTACTTTTTGTTTTTGTTATTTGAGTAAAGTGAAGTGCAGTATCTGCTGCTGTTGTCGCTGAACTTTAGTTTTGATTTCGAGAAATGCATGCACCTATAGCTGCCCCATTAGCAGTGATGCCTACGAGGGTATTTACAAAGGTATAATATAACTAATTGTTATTTAAATTTAGTGCATACATTCATGGCATCCTTTTTTTTAACTAAAACTTTAGAAAGACTGCCGATTACAAAAAACAAAAGTATCTAAAGATTAAATTTCTAAAGCAGAATTCCAAGCATATCAGACATGAATAAAAAATTCAGCCTCAAGTGTTTATTTACTAGCTCTCTCTCTCTCTTTCTTTCTTTCTTTCTCGTAGTTATTTGTAAACAGTTAAATTGAAGACACAGCATGCAGCTTGAACCACGTTCTTAAACGCATCTTACAGAGCATGGAATTTATATTTGCATTAAATGCACTTGAAATAGTTGTACGACAAGATTGTCATTGTTTCTGTGACTAACTGCCCCATTATCACATTATTCTATTGTTCAGATACTCGTACATAAGAATGTATCTTTTGTAAGATGAAATACTCAAGCAAATTGTCAATTTAGTTTGGCGCTATTCAAGTAGCTATTTTATTCTTCTGCTTAGTACATCTTTGTTTTTTGCTTATTTGATTTGATTTATACATTTTGTTAATTAAAAGAAAAACAAGAAAAAAAGTTAACTTCGGTTGGACCGAAGTTTATATACCTGTTACACATCATTTGACGTTGATAGACCTTCGTGTGCATCATTTGTATTAAATTTTTTTCAAAATACTAAACAAATTAAATATAATCTTAAAAATTTAGGAACTCGCGGTGCGATTTGGACCAATTTTAAGCTAAAGATTTTGGCATGGTATAAGAAACATTTTAACCATATTTGAAGCCATTCGCTTTACAAATACATTTTTTTCATATAAGAACTTGAAAAAATGTTGTACTTTTGTATGGGAGCTATACCTAAAAGTGGGCGTGGCACATTGATTTTAACATAGAAACTACACAGGACCTAGAAAAGCTTAAGTTTAAAATTTCAGCCCAATATCTTTAAAACTGAGCGAATAAATCGCGCAGCAACACACAGACAGACGGACAGACGGACGGACGGACGGACAGACGGACAGACAGACGGACATGGCTAAATCGATTCGTCTCGTCGAGGTGATCAAGAATATATATACTTTATAGGGTCTCCGATGCCTCCTTTAATGCGTTACAAACTTTCCGACAAACTGAATATACCTGTTTACACTAGTGTAACAGGTATAATAAGATAAGATAAAAGAAAACAAACGAAATAGCTTATGGCATTAGCTGTTCGCTTCTGCTTGATTTCTTGAATGTGTTTCTTAGTTTTCGGTTTTGGAATTCTTTTCAATCTTTGGATTTGGTTTACGGCATTTTGATTGCTCATTAAACTAAAGTGGCAAAATAGATACAAGATACTTTTGATAGACAAATGAATGTACTACTTAAATTTATTGTTGCAGAACTATAAAAGCTATTTACCAGTTAGCATATTCAATCATTTGTCTTTCAGTTTATTTGTTTGTTTGTTTAGTTTTAAAACCGCCAATCTTTGTATTGTATCTGTCACTCGCTCTGGATTTGCGGTGCGTTGTTTAATTATTTACTAGAAAATTGTGTGCTAATTTTTCAGCCATAAACTATAATGCAAAACCATTTAACTTGGCTTCGTTGCTGTTTGATTTATTTTACAAATAAATGTTTTAATAACGTTGTTGCTGTTGGCATTACAAAGCTTATACGTAAAGTAAATAACTCGTTTAGATGCTGCCAATTATTTGGAAAACATCAACAGAAAATAAATATAATCAGCTGTTTCCATAGTTACTATATAAAAGTCACCAATTATAACGGTGAATAAACACGCAAATTTTCTTTTGAATTTTAACACAATCGAATTCGGATTATTAAAAATAAACTTCAAATAAATTTTATCAATGCTTTAAGCGAAGCCTTATTAAGTAGTTAATTACGCTTGAGAAACTAGAAATTAGAAATCATTTTTAAACTGCTGCTGCTCAATAAACTACATATGTATCTTGTTGATACATAATTAGCAGTACATAGCATCTTCCTTCGTATATAAATTAATTGCAATTTGTCGCATTTGACAGCAACATGGAAGTGACAACGACACGTTTTCACTGTGCTTGTCTTTCAATCAAGAGTTTCAAAGTTTATATGTATTGTATCCTATTAAAAAAATAAATTGTTGTAAAATACAAAAATTTTCAACATTATTTTTGTACGAAAAAAGATACATTCTCATACATCGCATTCACTTATGCTACACATAGTTCTTGTCACGTGATCTTGCATTAATATAAAAATAGAAGCTGAATAGCACGAAGGGGAAATCCGGTCAACGATGTCATTGTTTTTGAGAGCTCTTGCCTTTAAGATAAATATATTATATTTAAGTTTACAAATATGAACGTGCAGCAAGGAAACATTCGATTGTATTAATATGAGGCATGGAAATTTTAAAAATAGCGATTTTTTTCCTGGTAAATTTATTGTTAATTTTATATTGTGACTTATTTGACGATAAATTAAATCAATTTGAGATTGTAAGTTGAAAGAACTTTTTTTGTAGTTTTTAAAAAATATCGGTCAGATTTCTATAGCAACTGCAATATTAATATTTTATATGAACATGAATATATCTAGCATTGCTAATGAAATGACAACATTCTACGCTGATCCTGAATGGTAAAAGGGTATAATAAGTTGTTGAAAATGTGTGTAAAATACAGAAGGAAGCATAGTAACCCTATGATGATGACCCTATGAAGTATATATATTCTTGATCAGCATCAGGAGAGTCTATCTTGCTATATCCGTCTGTCTGTCCTAGACTATCTCGGAGTATATAAGAGATTAAGCCTCCATAATCAAAACTTATACTCTCCTGTGCCAAGTCAAGTGATCGCTTTCAACAGGGTTTTCTCAAATGTCATTTCAGGGTGGATCTCCCATACAAACCTACTTCAAAATTTTGAGTTTTTATATACAAATTTCTTTGATTTTCAATCTAGAAACAATAAATTTGGTTTAATTTATGCTTATGATCGTCCCAATAAATTATTTTATGTAAAGTCGCCATACAGCGATATTTTTTATACCCGCCACACATAGTGTGAAGGGTATATTCATTTTGTCTGAAAGTTTGTAACGCATCGAAGGAGACGTCGTAGACCCCATAAAGTATATATATTCTTGATCAGCTCGACGAGACGAATCGATCTAGCCATGTCCGTCTGTCCGTCTGTCCGTCTGTCCGTCTGTCTGTCTGTATATTTCTAAGCATCTTTTTCGTTGAAGATATAAAGATATTAAGCTGAAATTTGGAACTTAAGCTTTTCTCGGCAACGACTATTATGAGTTCGAGAATTAGAGTGCCACGCCCATTTTTAGGTATAGCCCCCATACAAACTTACCGTTTTTTTTCGATTTTTTGTATAAAAATACTAATTATTTATGAATGTATTCGCTCCCAATTGGGTAAAAACATTTCTTTTGTCATCCAGTGTTAAAACCAAGATGCCACGCCCTTTTTAGGCATAGCCCCCATACAAACTTTCCGTTTTTTCCGATTTTTCCGATTTTTTTTATAAAAATACTAATTATTTATGCATATATTCACTCCAATTTGGCTAAAAACATTCTTATGTCATCCAATGTCTAATCAGATGTGCCACGCCTATTTTTTGTTATAGTCCCCAAACAAACTTTCCGCCCACTTTCGAATTTTTGTATGAAAATTTTTATTATTTATTCATGTATTTACACCATATTGGGTAAAAACTCATCCAATATCATGGTACCACGCCCATTTTAAGATGTTTCTTGCATACAAATTTACCGCCCATTTCAAGATATTTTTTAGAAATATGTTGATATATGTACATATCTGTATTTTTAGATCAAAATTTTAAATTAATATTGTGTGTAAACTTGGGTGACCACTGATGATTAACATACAAATAAACTCTTTAAAGAATCGTGTGACGGGTATTTAAGCTTCGGTTCTACCGAAGTTAACGTTTTTTCTTGTTGTTATTCAAATAGTCTGAAATGCTGACCAAGAATGTATATACTTCAATCTTTAAATATTTCGTTAACATATAAGAGGTCTTTAAAAATTCGTCACACGAATCTTTAAATAGTTTGTGTCATCAACAGTGGTTAAGATAGAACTTCGAGATGTAATGATTGGGATCTATGGTCTGATACAACTATAGTTTATACACAAAACTGGTATCAAATTTTAAGCTAAAAACACAGATTTAATCATATTTTTGTTTTAAAATTTATTGGGTTGTTCAATAAGTAATGTCGTATATATGGTCGAATTTTTACGCTTTATTTAACATACTTAGAATTATCCGATTTAATTCAAATATGCACCGTTTTGTTCGCAAACTTATTGCTATTTAGAAGGCAACTTCATTATGCCCCCCTTATAATACCCCCCCCTCCCTATTTGCAAAAAACTCAGACAACCAATTTTCGCAAGCCTTTTTTGAGGCCAACGTAGTACCACCAAGAGCGTATTGCATGGCCCGGATAAGATGGTAATCACTTGGTTCCCGGTCCGGACAATATGGTGGGTGCGATAGGACATCCCATCCGAGCTCCCGTAGCTTCTTGCGGGTCATCAAAGATGTGTGAGGCCGAGCGTTGTCGAGTTGCTTGCAGTTGATGATCGAATAATGCGTCTGCCCATAGTTGAGCAGCTCATAGTGGATGATTCCTTTCAACCACGACCTTTTTCGCTGGACGTTATCGTAAGTGATCCACTTTTCATCTCCAGGCACCTTCCGATTTAAAAAAGGTCGAGTTCGTTCCGTTTCAGCAGCGTATCACAAGCGTTTAAGCGATCCAAAAGATTTTTTTGACATCTTTAACATCCACTACACCAGAACGAAATCGATTGAACCAACGCTGTGCTGTGCGAATCGTTACAGCATCGGGCCCATAAACTTCACAAATTTTTTCGGCCGCATTCGTTGGATTTTTACCTCTCAGGTAGTAAAAACGTAATATATGGCGAATTTCTTGCTTGGTGGACTCCATCTTTGGCGCGCTATAACTTGAGACTGAAACATATGATCACAACACAGTCTGGGTGTCCTTGTAGCTCTGGGTGTCCTCTTTAAATCGCCGTAAAGGATGATTAGTACAACCCAGGATATGTTAAAGAGTCACCATCTATTGAAAAAATACAATACTTATTGAACAACCCAATATAAGGAAATGAGACGTTGTATGAATGAATACGTTATAGTGGCCCGATCCCAATCATATCATTGGTGTGTATATAAGATGATATTAGTTGTGTTTTACAAAATTTAAAGTGAATACATTTATAAATAATACCTATCTTCATAAAACAACTCGAAAATGGGAGGTAGATTTGTATTATGCCTAAAAATGGACGTGTCATCTTGATTCTGACATGCAAACTGCTTATGACTGACAAAAGCTGAAGTTTCGAATTTAAGAACAATATCTTTAAAACTTTCTGAGTAAATCGCACTGCAACAGATAAACGGGCATGACTAGATCGATTCATTTCGTAGAGCTGATCAATAATATATATTTTATGGGGTCTGCGATGGTTTCGCTGAGCAAGGTTTTTGTAAAATCCAATCTTTTCTAGGGTAATCAATTCCGAATTGGATTCATATTAAAAACATAAGTTTTGAGCTAAATTACAGTTTTTCGCTATACTTTTTTTAGTATACCTCACATCTTCAATAAAGTTTTTCGTAACATATATGTTCATGTGTAGAGTATAATAAATTTGTTCGCGGTTTAATCAACATAAAAATTTCCCGTCTTTCACTCTATTTTTATCAATTTAGAGACAGACAGACCGACATGAAGATATAGTATAATTAATTTCAATATTATTGATATTATTCATTACGGATGCTGCATTTCAATGCTTTCGTTATTTGAGGTCGCCTAATTTATTTCGTGAGATTTATTTTCGATTGTTTTGCGCTCTTTTTCCCATTTCTCTTCGAAATAATAGAATTTTGGTGTTGGTGATTTTTGAGCCTATTTTAATTTCTCGAAGCAGCTTAATTTTCCCTTTGTCTACGAAGTCTTTACTTTTCATAACAGTTCAGTTCGGTTCAGTGCAGTTATGAAAGCGTGCCGCCTTCTTGCGTGTCGCACGTCATGTGCAAACGATCCAGCAACGCAGGCAGCAAGGCAATCGCGCATTCATTAAATTGATTTTATAAAGTGTCAAATACGCTTTTTTTTTTTTTTGTTTTGTTTTGGTGGGAAATTTTGACAGGTTTTCTACTGCTGTTGCTGTTGTGTTGAGTGTTTATAAATATTCATAAATTATTAATGTCAATTGGCGTTGGCCTCTCTTTCCCTCTTGTCTTTCTCGAATTTGCCGTAATGGTAACGGGGAATGAAAATTATTTATTCGGGCCACTGGGTCTGCTAGTATGGCGCTAACGCTACAGTTTCTGTAAATAAATCAGTTGGAAAATGTATGCAAAGTTAAATCATAGAAAATTGGGTCATATGACTTTGGGTGAAAGTAAGTTTTTAACTTGAATATGCGAGCACTTTGTGCTAATTCGGCGTCTAAAGAAAATTACATAGACGAATGCAATTATTAGTTTGCGAACGTTTTTAAACGTGTTACTCATTTTAGTATTTTACTCTGCGCTGCAGCAATTTAAAATTTCCACTGATAAAATGCTTAGCAAAGCAATGTGTTACAGAGTTGCTTGCATAAAAAAAAAAAAAAAATTCAAATAGCTCAGAAGAAAATTTTAAATAAAAAGACTGTCAAACAATAAAAGTTTAATGTGATTTAGATTTTTTATACCGGATTTTTATGGATTGTCCTAACTACTAACACAATATTGTACCTTAATGTGTGTATAACAAGGTGATATTAATTATTTTTGCTACCTTTTGCTCCGTTTCAAAAAAACTAACTTTTATCATGCAATAAATAGTTCATCTTTAATTTAATTTTTTTCGAATTTTCGTAATTTTTTGATATAAAAATTTAGAATTTTCATATTTTCTGCCAGCAAACTACCTCATTACACATGAAAAAATATCCTTGGTACCTGATGCCATCGACAGTTTTTAAAATATTGGCATTTGATGCCCAGATAATAGCCGCTTCTTCACTTTCTATTGGCTGATTCGATGACAATAAGACGGAGGCCCGAAACAAATATTACAAAAATGATAGACGTTCGCATGCACAACAAAATAGCCGAATAAATCATTTGAATGACGTGTTTTGTAGAGCAATATACTCTTCAGATTCACTAATATTTAGTATTTTCATTGATACACGATATGGTAACAAAATAAGAAGCAGTTGAATTGTTGGAACTTAAAATTTAGTATAAATTATGAATATGGATAGGACCAACAAAACTGCCCCATACAAAATTACCCCATTTTTGAGTTTTTTTATTTAAGTCCAATGCAATGAAAATTGGGTTCAGGGTATTTTGCAATCGAGCATACTCGACTTCAGTGTTCTTTCTTGTCCCAGTTTTAATAACCATAAAAATTGCCATAATGTTGACAATATTAAGTCTTCACTGTACGTGCATGCACAAACATATTTAAGCGCAGCTTGAGCGTGATGCAAGTTATATCATCTTCTTCATCATGCCACAAAAACGTACCAGCACAAAGTTTCAACAAGAATGTTGTCGACGTGACAAGATTCACTTTTACAATCGGAATGTCGCTGCAAATTTCAAATTTGCAAGAAGGAAGTTGAGTACGAGATATGCACTGTGAAACGAATATGCAAAATGTGTTCGCAGTCAACTGCCGTCGAAAGGAAACAGGGAAACGCGACATTTATAAACGAACAAACAAAAAAAAAACGAAAAAATACTCCCCCTTGGACTTGGAACATTTTACAAACTATGTACCCGCACAAACACAAAACTACAGCCTTGCATGTACTATATAGAGTGTATATATGAAATGTATCTAGATTCTTCGCGTGTACATTGCATTTCATAACAGAACGCATATACACGTACAAGCCAACGCATGCACTAACTGCACAGACGGTTTTATGCGTCATTTGACAATATTTGGCCGCTGTGAAGCGAACATTTGAGATATTTCGTTATAAAAAGATATTTTTTCTTTACATAAAATTATTGATTGGTTTTGGCTATTGCAGCATTTAAAAAAAAAAAACTTCAAGGATTTACATACTTCTAATTTTCGGAAATATTTGTTTGTCGATGGGAATGAGAAAAGCTTTAAAACATTGTCCTAGACATCCTTGAACACATCGACTTATTGAGTGGAGTGTAGTGTGTGTGTTAGGAACGTCATGTTGAAAATACTTAACGAAAAGAGCATCAATTTGAATTGAAGGGGTTTCGCGTTATTTCCAAGTGCACTCGTAGAGAATAATTAGAGCTAACAAATGAAAAAGCAAAAAGGACAAGCGTAAAATATTTGAAAGCACATTAGGTACACAGCTAGTACAACTGAATGTTTGCACACACTCATTTTGGACGCACAATAAAATTAAAGTTGAAAATATATGCAAAATCCATACTTTCTCTTGTTTTGAATTACATTTTAAAAAAATATTCAGAAGGCAAATTTTGTTGCTTTAAAACGAAGTTCTTTATCGCGTGTTGTGGCATGCACCAAAACAGCAAAAAACGTACGTGACACAAAAACAAAAAAAAAAAAAAAATATTCAGTTGTGTTTATGTTTTAAGATTTTCTTTAATTTATATTTTTATTTTTGTTTGAACTTTTTAAAAATAAAAGTAATACAGTTGTTGTATTTTAATTGCTTACCAGCATATTTTAAAATTTGTTTTTAATGTACAAAAAAAGGTTTTAAAAATTACTCACTTTGCCATCGTTATCGGTAGCATGGTAGCGCACCTCTAGTGAACCACCGAGCACTGCATACCAGAAGCGACCCTGTTCGCCAGCGCGAAACACTATTTAAAAAAAAAAGAAAACAAAAATAAATAAATCTGTTTAAATATTATTATAAACGAAGCAAGTTTTTCGTTATAAGTATTTTTTTTATGGTAGAATGGTATTCGATAAAATAAGAACAACTCAAATAAGAACTGAATTCGTTTTATAAAAATGTTAGAATAGTTTTTCATGATTTATTCTTTTATTACTTCAGCAGCTTACATCGAACCCTTTATTAGTCTATATTAGCCCATTACAGGTTAATTAGCCGAATTTATTGGTTATACTACAAGGGTTTAATCAATAAATTCGGTTAAAAATATAAGAAAAGTAGAAAGTTACGGAGTTTGAGACTTTTGTAGATAATTCTATTGGCATTTTTTTTTTTTTTAAAACGCAACTTTCTATCTCTTCGTATTTTAAAGTTTTTATTTATTTAAAACTTAGACTCTCCTAAGCCGTCAAGTGTGCACCTGTAAACGGTTTTTCTGTAAACACATTTTAAGGGGCACCCCATACAAATCTACTTCAAAGTTTTGGGTTTTTGCATAAAAATGTAGTTTTTAATTATTATAGAAAGTTTAAATTTATTATTAATTATTCCTGTGATAGTCCTATTAAAATATCCCAATATGGGTAAGACCAAAAACATTTTTATATAACCCCCACACAAATTTACCCCATTTTTCAAGTTTTTGTATGAAAATCCAATACAATAATTTATGTAACTAAGGTAGGATTTAACTTGAGATATATAAAGATTAAGTACTCGACTTCGACATTTTTTCTTATTATTCTTAAATAGGGCTATTGGACCAATTTGAATGTATTTTTTGATAATTGACAAGTTCGTTTTTCATTTTTTTTCATTCTTTCTTGTTTTTTTTTTTTAAGTAGGGGTTTCGTGCTTCATTTTTGGTTAGTCTTAAAACTATTTTATTCGAAATCTTTCATCTCGTTGGACACATGTGTGACAGCTATAAAGTACAGAATGATGTGAAATTTCATACAAAAACTAATTCTAGTCAGATCCGAAACGTATTTCGTTACGAACAAAATTTACTTCAAAACGAGTCCGTTTGTGGTCCGTAATGGAACTGTTTGGTTTATTGGATTCGTTTAATGAAAGCTTATTACGTAAGTTGGGAAAGAAGTAAATTGATGAATTATAAAAAATATTCTAACAATTTATAGGACGAATTCATTTCTTATTTGTGTTGTTCTCATTTTATCGTATATCATTGTATATCGATTATACATAGTTAGTGAGACAGTTATTATCAGTTTGTTGGAAACTTGGTAATTTTTATAATGTTGACAATCTTTATCAGTTCGACCAGACAATTCGATCTAGCCATATCTGTTCAACAATCTGTTCTTCTGAACGTACCATTCAGTCAGGATTGTAGATATAGAGGTAAAAATTGAAACATTTGTTACATTTGACTTCTGAATTGACTGAATACCGCGTACAGAAAATAGATGGGCGGAAATGGCTAGATCGAATCATCTCGTCGAGGTATTAAGGATTATCACCTTTAAAGTACATATAATACGACTATTTCTAGCGTTCAAGTCACAGCTTTCCACATTTAGATAAGACCCAACATAAACACTTCATATGACCACTCATTTAGGCACCTTGGATTAGATTATATCATATAGCCCCAATACAAATACACATCCTGTTTCTTATATTATCTTAATATTTTTATTCAACTTTTACCATATATATATCCCAAATATTAGTTTTTTATTTAAAATTATCCGAATTTGGCTAATATTGGACCATTTTTCAAAACTTACGTGTAACGCCCTTCTCGAGATCCTCATAGAATCCACACATGGCCAACTGTTGTAATGCAGAACCTGGCAATCGGCAAAGTGGCTCTACACGCCTTAGCCGACAGGATATTAGTTCGACATCACGCAAATTTCGATCGCAAGGACTGTAAATAGTAATAAAATGAATATTTACAAATTTTCTGCTATTTTACAAAAACGAAAAGTGTGAAATGAAAAACAAATGAATTCAAGAACAAATTTTGAAGTTGAGTAATTTTATTTTTGCACACACAACATTTTCCAATTTCTGCGCAGGTAGTGTATTTAAATTTGGAAATATTTTCTAAAATTTTCTACGTTCAGCTTTAAAAAAGAAAAAACAAAGTATTTGTTTTTATTTTGCCAATTTTCCAACTGTTTTGCTTTGAAAGCGGCAAACCATTTTTGTTTTTGTTTAACTTTTTCATGAATTTTCATTTGTTGCTTTGAGCATTCTGCAAATTCAAAGAAAAGAAAATAAATTGAAAACTAAAAAAATGATACAATGAGAATGTCTATAAAACTGCCTGTCTGCCTTTGCTTTGCAATCAAATCTTTCAAATGCAACTAAAAGTATGCTACACACACATACATATTTTTTCAAAAATGTTTAAATTAAATTCAAAAATTTTATAACAAAAGCGCTGAAAATTGTTATAACAATTGTTTTATATGTATTTTTTTGACATTTAAAGTTTGCTTAAAATAATTAAATCGAGATATTAAAATATTTGAATTTTCGCTTTGTGGCAGCATAAAAGCATTCGACAGAATGTTTACAATTCATTTGTTGCTATTAAATATTTAATATGTTGCATTCATACCTACTAATTGCAAATGCTATGAAACTAATGAAACAAAATAATCTCGAGTAATAATACAACAATAAATTTTTCATTTATATATGATGAATTTAATCAGGCTCTAGATCGGTCAAAGAAATGTTTTTTGAACAATTATACAGCCACACAAAAAAAAGTAATGTCATGTGTGGTGAACCAGAGACGTGAGCCAACCTTTTGTATATTTTATTTATTGTAAACCGATCCTGAAAGATAGTAATCATTTTGCGATGCAGAAATTAAAATAACTTTCAAAACAACAACAACAACTAATGCATTGCATTGAAATATGGAAATAATTTGTATAAATTTATAATTAATGAGCTAGCTTTCCGAATCGGTTTGCTTTAAATAAAGTATTCAAATTTGAACTGTGAAGCGTGCTGATAAGTTGTTGTGACAAACAATGAAACAGCGCTGCCCCTTTTTTGCATTGAAAAAGAAGATAAAAGATAAAACAGATTCCCCCTTTTTTAACTTATTAAGCTACAACTCAGTAAATTAACAACCGATTTTTATTTTTTAACATTTTTTAGAAACTTAGACAGATATTTTACTCCATCAGACCTAAAAGCTCTACTATCTCGATTTTTTTCTCTTTTGTCGCACAGTGTAATACAAGTATTTTTTAGTACAAAAATTAAGCTACTTTCTATTTTTTTTTTTTTTTAAATATAAAAGTCAAATGTATAATTAGTATTCGATGTTAAGTTCAAAGTTAAAAAAAAAAATTTCTGTCATTTCTCTCTAAACACTCAAAGAGACTGAATAAGGCAAAATTGCATAATTAATTTAGAATGCAATGTTGAAACAAATCATCGAATAAAATATTCAAATTAAGTTCGTAGAACATTTGCAGCTAAATTAAATATGCAAATTTATCTTCGAATATGCAAGGAAATGAGTTTTAGTCAAGGTATCCGAATATATTTTACCCTGCATGAGTATTATAAATTTTAAGTATAATGCTGAGAAAATTTCACTGTTTTTCATCTGGAATGCCTTATGTGTAGATCCAAATAATATAAGCAAAGGTAAAATATTTTTCTAGGAGATAATACGCAGATTCTATTTTATCTGAAAAAATATTAAAATGTAGGTACTAGCTTTAGGTATGCTCAGAGTAATATCAAGAGAACTGATGTTATGCTCAAGATAGCATATAATCTGTTGCTCTTCGGATTATTAAAAAGTTTAAAAGTTTCATTATGGCTTTCTCAAATTTCCGTTGATTAATTTTAAAGTAAGTATAACAATTTGTATCTCACAGATTAATAATTCAAAATTTGTATAATATTTTCAGATTTATAAAGAAAAGTTGTAGTAGTACTATAAGTGCAAATAAAATGTAAGCTGCGAAGTTTCTCTTCTGTTTTTTTTTTAAATCCGCTAATTGCACTCGTTGTGCCATAAATCCGTCTTTGTTGCGGTCAAACATTTGGCGTGAAGTATTTTGTATACAATAAAATTCCCACGCGACGTATTTCATTTTCCTTTCGATGGAATAAAATCAACGGAATGGTCAAATTAATGCCAAAAAGAACGGAATCTTTTCGTTTCAGCTTTTCTTGTGGCTTTCTGCGCTTCCTTGTTATATATTTTCTTTTGTTAAAGAATTAAAAGCTAATACGGCGCATTTCGGGTTTAGCAAAAGTTTGTTGCGGATTTGCTGTGACATTTGTTCCAATTGTTTTTGTTGTTTTTGCAAGGCTAACAAAGTTTTTGAAACTTTTCTTGAAGTGTTAAAATTACAAAAATATGATTGCAACTAGAAAAAATTTTTAAGAGCATTTGTTGAATAATTAAAAATTCCATTTATATGAAACGCATTACAAGTCGGCGTCCTGATGTGTCTAAAATGAGTCACAAATCAAAAAACTTCAGCATAAACTTAAAGAGCAAAAGTAATTTTCAAATGGTGCCAGCCAGACACTTCCTCTTTTCCACTTGCCATACTTTTCATTTTTTTATATTTTTTTTTATATTTGGTTGCTAACTTTCTTTGTTTCACTAAGCATCTGACAGCGTTCATAAATAATTTATGAATGACATGAACGACATAGCGCGCAGTCAAGGATATTATTATGTCCTCCAACAAACGAAGGAACGAACGAACAAGAGAAATGGTTGCTGTTGCTACTTATTACTGTTCTTATTTTTTTGTTGTTGTTGTTCAGCCTAGTTGAGTGGGCGTCTTATTTTTCGGTAGTTACACAAATGACTTGTTTATATATTTTATTTGTACTTATGCATATTTATGGTAAAATAGTAAATGTATTTGTGTATTTATAGCAAAGCAGCTACACCGGAAGTACACCAAATGTGCCAGCCTTGCAGTGAAGTTCCGGAAATGCTTCCATTTTTTCGTTTTTTTTTTTTTTTTGCTTGCTCATCGTTGCCGTTGTTCGCTTGGGAGAGCATGTTGCCTTGCCGCAAGATTAATGATATTAAAATTTGTAAATGTCTTTTTTAAGATTTAAATAGCATAAAAGTTGCTTCGTTAACTGTGAAACTTTTCTTTCTTCAATGTGCGCATACTGTGCGTATGAGCAATGCGAAGTATGCTTTTCTGCGTATACGAATATAGCGTATATTGTTATCAATTCTTATCAACACTTTGCCTGATTTGCAGCCTAAAGCCTTTTAAAATATTGAAGCATCCAAAATGATAACAAAAACTAAAGCAATCTCTTGTATCTTTTGCCCCTTCCATTGCTTTTTGCCTCACACTCCTGAGGTTGTTTTTTTTCCTATTTGTGTGCTTGCTTTGTGTTGTATTATCACATTTGTGAGTGCCTCTTAATTTATCTGGCTTTGCCTGAGTTAAGGTGTGATATATGAATTAATTTTACTGATTTTCTACTCATCCCATTTAAGTCTGGTTTCAGAGTTTTCTCTTTTTATTCGTTTTCTCGTTTTGGTTGCGTTTTATTTGTCTGTATATTTCATTAAATAAATGTTTGTTCATTAATTTTGTGCAAATTAAATAAGTTATTTTGTAGCACCTCGACTGGGTAACTTTTTTTTTTCACGCTGGCGCCATTGGTAAATTGGTGGTTCACATTGACTAACTGCAGCTCATTTTTTTAATTTGGAGGCAGCATTTTATATGCGATTTTTACACAATTTTGATTGCTTTTTTTTTTTTGCACTTTAAGTTTAAACTTATCTTATAAATGTGTCTACGACAGTCATTTTGAAAGCAGCTTGGCTCATTGGTGTATGACAGCCCCAAGGTAATGTAACAATGACACAATATCAAACCTTAGAAATAGTTTGGGAACAGAATTACTATGAATTTAAAAATAAAACCAGAAAAAACGTTAACTTCGGTAAAACCGAAGCTTATAGACCCGTCACACGTATTTTTAAATTGTTAATGTGTCATCAGCGGCTTAAATAGAACTTTGAGATAGGATGGGACGGGGTCAATGGTCTGATACAACTCACGTTGTGTGGGGCCTATGCCAAAAATGGGTGTGGCACCTTAGCTTGATATGGGATGATATTAGGTGTATTTTTAGGCCATTTGGAGTGAATACATTCCTAAATAATAACTATTTTCGGACAAAACAATCAAAAAAACGGTTAGTTTGGTATGGGGGCTATACCTAAAAATGGGCGTTCATATTCAAACTTGACCTGGTCGTGGCCGAAAAAGCTTAAGTTTCAAATTTCAGCTAAATATCTCTAGTAGTCTCCGAGTAAATCGCGCTGAAATAAACAGACGGACGGACGGACAGACAGACGGACAGACAGACGGACATGGCTACATCGACTCATCTCGTCGTGCTGATCAAAGTAATAAAGTATCTGGGGTGTCACCGAAAACACATCTACTAGAATTTTGGCTAAAACCGTTTTACATTATGATACCAAACTACGAAACGAGTGTTTTCAATTCCGCTGACGTTTTGCCTGAGAAATGCTTGAAAAATTTCTTTAAAATGAAGTATGATAAAAATCTGTTCAATAAGTTCTGTTCAAAGTGCAAAATTATGCAATATTTCGATATAAAAGTGATATAAGACTGCAACTCATAACAGACACACAAAACATCTTGCAAGTCATGATATGCATGAAGTCTTACAAGGCTTGATTGTCATCCACGAAGACTTGTAAAACTTATCATACAAGAAGTCATCCATGACTTGCCATCCAAGAAGTCTTGCGAAACAAGTTATCTAAGACTATTGCGACATTTGTATAAAAATGTTGTCAACGATTTGTGTGGGGTTGTCGTCGGTATCTTAACATATCTTAGCATTGATGCCGCTGAAGTTTATAAATTGCAATTTAATATTTTATTTCAATATAAAAGGTTATACAATTTTTCGACGATTTTTGAAATCTTTTTCGATTATTTTAGGAATGCTCTCGTAGAACATAAAAAAGTAAGAAAATATCTGATTCGTGTAAAAAAATTCTATCATATACCGAAACCAAATAATGACTTGGTAATTTCTATGGATACTCTGCACCATCAAATTCAAAGGTTTTTTGAATTTCGTTGTTGTTGCACCAGAGTCAAAGTGCACAAGTGCCTTTCATATTGTCTACCAGTTTTCTTTAAGCCAGACATCGTTGACAAAATCTGTGTATAATCGGAAAATGAAAGTGCCTGACGATTTTAAATTCTAGATGAATATTTAGACATTGAAAATATTACCTACGCTATGATTGCTTCTATTGCTCTCATTCGACAAAAAGCGCATCTATGACCAAATCAAAGCGGCGTTTGGCTATGATCAACCGCTATCTCACTTCACCTAGACAAAGGAACAGTAAAAGCAATGGATTTCTACGGATGAGCACCAATTAGTTTTTTTTTTCGAAAAGATTCTTTATCTTTTCTTAAAAATTTAAAAAGTATACCCAGGAAATCGTTAAAATCAAAAACAAAAGTCAATATCCAACTTAATTATCAAACAATGAATACTCCATTTGCTTTTACATTGAAAGAATGGCTAAACTAAACATGTATTTTCACTTCAGTTAGTATTACTACAAGCGTTGGATAATAAATTTTTCCTTTCATTTACTGAGATTTGCAAACAAAAGCACAAGCAATCGCATGCCTAAACATTAACCTACACACAACGTCTACATGTCTGCATGTGTAGCTACATACTCGTATAGGATAGATAAATTCAATTAATAAATATTTAAACGGAAGTTTTTTTTTTGGGATTATATACACAAACATATAAAAACAAAAAATAATGAAACTTATTGAAATAAGAAATTTTCGAATAACGCAATTTTCTGATACATTTCGGATATTTTTGGTAATAAAAGTTTATTCATTTATATCTGAAGCTACCACATATAACTATGAATTACTTCCACTATTTTGATATTTGAACGCATAAACGTAGTACCAAACCGATCTGGTAGACACAGTAAAGTAAAGCAAACAAACTCGTAACTGACACTCTAAACGTTTGCACTTGACCTTTTTGTTAGCCACTTGTTTAAGTGAGCAAAAAAAATCGAAAAAAAAATCTAAAAAACTAAGAGCGAAGGATATTTTAGCATGAAACAAATGCACGCGCAAGGATGCTTTTCTCCATGCTTTTTTTGCGCCGTATTTACAGTTCGAAGTCCGTGGAAACATTGAAAAGGCATACATAGAAATTGTACGAGTGTGTATGTAATATGTTACATGAAGCAGCTTAACGCTGTTTATTTAAGCTATATGCAAGGCGTGTGTTAGTTAAAAATGGGGAAAAATAGAAGGAAAAATAAATGAATGGTTACACCATTTTAATACAGCACAGCTAAGCGTTAACAAGTTGCGTGATTGATTGCCTTGAAAGACACTCAAATAATCGAGTGTTTTTTGCAATTGATTTTTATTTTAGTTCTATTTAAAAGAAAGTCAAGGTTACTGCAACAGTTAGACGAACTTAAGATAATTTCTTTTTTTGGGTTGCTTAAATTGACCTATAATGATGATGTTCAAGTGAACTTGTTGCTTGAAGCGATTGTTGACCTAACCGAAGCGTAAGAATACTATTCGAATTTTTTATGCGTCATTGATTTTTGGATTTTGTGAAAAGTTGCAAATTAATAGAATTATTTCTTTAAAAGATGTTAAGTAGAAGTCTTTAGTGGTGAGGCATAATGGCTAACTTAGCTTTTAAATGGAGTAGCCAACAAAAATTAATTTGGTTTTAATAAAGCATGTAATTTTAGCATTTATCAAAAATAAAGAAACAAAGAGAGAAAGGGGAAAGGTTGTCAACGTACGACAAAAGGACAAAATATCCTTTTATATTTATCTGCTTAATGTTTTAGTATAAGTAGCTATGGCAACGTTTATTTACAATGACATATGCAGCTGTTGCTGGTCATTTTGATGACAAATGAATGGTGAGCATATTGCAAACATACGAGGGGACTTAAAAAAGTTTAGAAGGTTTCAATTACAGTTGAGCCTTGATTATACGGGCCTCTATCAACGGCGACATCTGTTAACCGGTCTATTAATTACCTCTTTTATCCGTAGCACACATTAGGGGTATATCCGACTAAAACGCATATTAATATTCGGGTATTCCCCTATTTTGTGTTTCACCTTAACAAGCTGCGCAGTAAATATATTTTTTGTTTGTTCTGTATGCGAAATTTGATCAATCGAAACGTATCATTTAAAAGTGTCTCCATAAATCGTCAAAACGGACTACAAAAGTTTTAACATTTGAAGAAAAAATGGAACTGACAGTGACAATTGTAAGCATAAAATAGCTGCTAAACGTTTGTGTGAAAAAAAATGGTGTTGGCAAACGATTTAAGAAAAAAGTTTTGCTCTGAAAGTGATTCCATATATGGCATAGTAAAGAATCAAACTCATAAAAAATTGAAAAATCCAAAAGTCGATTTAGTAACATATGATTAGTTTCGACTTGCGAGATTTAAAGGATCCCCAATAACAGTTAGCTTGTCTCAAACTAAGGCATTTAATGAACTTCAACTTTTGAAAAAATTTAAAAAAACAACATGGAAATCGTCTCTCAAACTCTCTTGTTAATCTACAATCAGACATAATAATACCGCCTGATTCTATCTTAAAGTGGTTTGAGTGCGACGTTGACATCGCTTATTTTCGTATTATATCTCAAGACGAAATCGTTTACATGGTTAACCAAACCGAAATGAAAGCATTTGATACGATTTCCAGGAATAAGTTTTTGGAAATACTAGGGCTGCAAAATAAATATGAAAGTATAGCAAGTGGCAAATAGCTTAAATGTTTTGTTGAAATTAAATGCAAATGTTTAAATTTTAATTATTTGTATGTGACCTCTACCAACCGGGAGTTTGATTTATGCGTAATGTGTCCCGAGCACCGATTAATCGAAGTTCACTGTTTATTATTTTATGTCAACGAACGACTGTTAGCCCCACAAACATAATCGTATAGAGAAATACACAGCTACTTATGTACATATACTTACATACAAATACATACGTATTTATTATAAAAAGCGCAACATATATGCTTTTGATTTCTCACAGGACATCATGTATACGAATACATACATATTGTATGTATTCGTACACATGTATAACAACTATAATCGTCAAAGCTTTTCAAACTTATATCTATCTTAGTTGCTCTACACACTGTCAAAAAGTCCCTTTGTACATGCACACATACATACATATATTCACACCCTTTAAATTTATTTTAATAATTCTATAAATTTTGATTGTATTTGCAAATATTTTAGATGTTCTCATAGGCCACAATCTTTTCTTTACTTTAACACAAAATTTTCTTGTATATTTTGTAATAATTGAATAAATAACTTTCTCATACACACATACATACACATATACATACATAAAAAAGGTTTCTTGCTTAACTCAAATTGATGCTTAGTATTTCCTTTTCATGCTGACAAATTAAATTTCATTTTATTTGATTTCAATTTGAGTTCAATTTACATTCTTACCGTTTGTCCATTGCGGTAATCCATTCCATTGCCATTTTCGTTGCGGCTTTAAGCTGTAAAAGTTTTCGTCCCAAAATTAAAATGAACTCCTCCGAAAGTTGTTAAGCGAAAAGTCTTTTTTACAAATTGTAAAATAAAATGAACGAGCAAAACAAACAAATAAAAAAA
Organism: Leucophenga varia; assembly: GCA_018903435.1. Lineage (NCBI taxonomy): Eukaryota > Metazoa > Arthropoda > Insecta > Diptera > Drosophilidae > Leucophenga > Leucophenga varia. The sequence continues at coordinate 472,844 of JAEIFJ010002545.1, forward strand.
ATAATCTTATTGCACAAAAGTATGCAATAAAAAATGTTGTGCAACTCGTCTTATTCGTCGAAGCGTTGTGCGCATTTCAAAATGATTTTCTTTTTTTCGTTTCGTTTTGTTTTCTTTCAAATTTTATTGTTTTTATGTAAATTTGAGTCTCTTTTTATTTATTTTGTTTTTTTTTTTTTATTAAAATTCCGCCTCAATCAATCAGCGTATTTATATTTTTTTTTTATCACTCTTGCCTGCGCTGTAGATCCTCGATGCTGTCTGTGTGGTCTTTTTTGTCGGTTAAATATTAATATTCCGATTGTCGTTTGTCGTTGCTAATTTTATTCGTACCTGAAAATAAACGGATAAGCAGAATATTTGTAGTTTTTACGTAATTTTTTGTTTTAATTATTTATGCTGTTTTACATCATTTGTGGTATTCTTGTAGAAATTAAATTGACATATGTCCTTACTCTGTGTACATAAAAACATGAACATAAAATTGTGTACCTTAATAAATGTACATGTTCGTATATATGTATATTAAAAACTATTTTTATGTACCTACATATATGCATGCATATGCAATCCCCAAGGGCTAATAACGCTTGCAATATAAATGTATTATTTTTTTTTTTTTTTATTTTATGTTCGAAAACATATGTACTTAACAAAATGAAATGTTAGCATAAATATAGATTTGTTATAACAAAAGCTATGATACACTTCAAACATCATAGAATATCATGCTCTAGAAGAAATAATTTAACTTTGGAACTATCCATTCTCTAGATAAATAGTTTTAAACAAAAAAAGTCCTAAAACATAAGTTTATTTTAGAAAATCTCTAGAACGACGCTAAATAAAAAACATGGGAAGAGATCCATGATAACCAAAAACCTTCGGCAAAGGCTTTAGGAAAAAAAATTTTCCTCAAAATAATACCATTTAAGATTCAAAAAATAATAATAATCGAGGTCAAATCATGTTTTAGAATTTTAGAATTAAGACCATTTTGTATTCAATTTAATCTTTTTTTCTTTAAGTTAGTTTAGTTGTTACCATAAATCAAGCTCGTTTTGACTTAAAAATTGCTAAAATTTTTAATTTCGAGATAGGAAAAATGAACTTAAAATAAGAATTTTGTACTTGATTAAGGATATTTCGACTTCAATAACATTCTGACTTCGTTTTGGTTCGATTTAATGATGACTTAATTTTTTAAATAAAAAATGTATAAATTATTTTCGTTTCTTTTCAAAAATGCAGTCAGAGGTAAATTTATATTAGTATACTTTTAGAGCATCGCATAGTTTGGACATATTTTCTACAAATATATTCAATTTTCTCGATTAATGGGTCAACAAAGCACGAATAATCATAATCCGAAGCCATTTTTCCAACATGCATCGCTCGGCTTACTGAAAATTTCTATATATTTTATTGATCTCTTCCTGCTTAAGAGGTGCTAGAACAGTATGCAGAGCGCAACAAACTAGTTTGTGAACTCGAAGCAATTAATTATAGATTTAACTTTTAGATAATAGCACTATCGATACAACTTGCTAAGTAAGTCTATTGTGTTCTATTCGTATACTTTGTAATTGAATACAATAGAAGCCAAATCATAAACTTAATAGTGCGCTAGCAACACTACATTCGGTTATGTTAATTAATTTTCGGTTTCATGTACCATTAGCGAAACCGCAAATTTTGGCAAATGCATAAACCTTTTGTTCACCTGCATCACTTGTTGAAAGGTAACAATTAACTTCTAACAGATAGCCTGAAACCACGCAATCAAATGGACACGTTTGCTTAACATCAAACAGGTTTCTCAAACATGCACGAGTATGTAATTGGCAGCCCAGTCTTGCCAGCTTGCCTTCATCAAAATGGCTTACAATGAATGGCATTCATGGCTGCAATATAGTTTGTAATATTGTAACAATGCAGGCAATATACATTTACTTCAATATTTTTATCACATTATTATACCCTGTACCCAAAGGGTTAAAGGGTATATTAAGTTTGTGCGAATGTATGTAACAGACAGAAGGAGACAAGATAGACCCTATAAAGTATATATATTCTTGATCAGCATTGGAAGGGGAGTCGAACTAGCTTTGTCTGTCTGTCCGTCCGCCCGTCCGCCCGTCTGTCGCTGTCCGTCTGTCCGTCCGTCCGTCTGTCCGTCTGTCATGCTGTCTGCCGTATGAAAACGATTATTTCGAAGACTATAAAAGGTAGAGCTTTCAAAATTGAAACTTAGACTCTCCTAGGCCGTCAAGTGTGCACTTACATCGGTTTTTCTCTAGACCCATTTTAAGGGGTACCCCCATACAAATGTACCCCAAAATTTTGGGTTTTTGCATAAAAACGTCATTGTTTTTTATTCTAGGAAGTTTAAATTCAGTAAAAATTATGTTTATGATAGTCCCAATAAAATATCCCAATATGGATAGGGACCAACAAAATTTTAGGTAAGTTCCATACAATTTACCCAAAATTTTGGGTTTTTATAAAAACGCCATTGTTTTTTATTCTAGAAAATTTATGATGGTCCCAATAAAATATCCCAATATGGATAGGACCAACTAAATTTTAGGTATAGGCCCCATACAAATTTCCCCAAAATTTTGGTTTTTTACATAAAAACGCCATTGTTTTTTATTCTAGAAAATTTAAATTTAGTATAAATTATGTCTATGATAGTCCCAATGAAATAGACCAATATGGGTAGGCCCAACAAAAATTTTAGGTATAACCCCATTCAAAGATATACTCGATTTCTTAAGTTTTTCTATGAAAATTAAATTCAATGATGTATGGTAGTCAAATAGAACAACTTAAGGTACATATAGATTGGGTACAGGATATCTTGCAGTGAGCATACTCGACTTCAGCGTTTTTCTTGTTTTTTATTTAAGATAAACAAAATATGAAAATTTTATTTATAAAAAATTTCATATACGATTTAATGAGTTTAATATATGCGTCAGATTTTTTTGACAAACTTTTTGTTTTATTTTATTTATTTAATTTTTTTTCATATTTATCTGCACACAAAAGCTTTAATCGATATTTATTTTGCTATCGTGCTTTATTTTATTTTATATATATTTTTTTTAATATTTCTTATTTTATATTGCATATTGACATTAATACACAGCAAAAGATACAGTATCTATAGCCTGCTGACAATCATGTATCTGCTGCTATCTTTTTATCGTATTGCTATCGATACATATATCGCAACGCAGTTACTGCGATTTAGTTTGACAGTTAATTATCTATTATGCGCAGTTAAATTTTGCGTCAGCGGAATCATTGAAATATTATAAATATACCATAAAGACAGATACGTATTACGTTCATACGTTAAATATAACACCACTACGTATTTTTTAATGTATTCTCTTTTTTTTTGTTCATATCTCTAGAAACCATTGTTATATCCTTTTGCTGAATAAACGAATACTATTTGAATACAAACAAATACACACACACACTCATATGAGTTTATTATATTTTGAATAGATATACTCGTACACAAGCATTTTAATTTAGTGCTTTGTTTATCTTGTGCGGTGCTCGTTTTTTAAGTGAAATTCGAACAATGGCTCTTTTACGCCATTTTTTTTTTTTTTTTATTATTGAAAATTTTCTACTAAACTGCGTTGCTTCGATTTTATTATCTTATTTTGTGTTCATCAAATGACTGAAATAAATGCATTTCAACATTTTTATGTGAATTCAATTTTTGTTTTTAGATAAATCATCTTTATGAATTGATTGGAAATATTTTATACGTATAAAAGTTTATTGAGCTTTAAAAACCGTATAAATTAATTTAAATTTTGTTTATTTAAATATTATTAGATTTTACTCAAACTGACAGACAGACAAACTGTTGCTACAGGTAGTGCCTTTTATACAGCTACTTAACTCAATTTGTAATTTGATATTCAAAAATCTTGCATCATAACTCAAAATCTACAACAACAAAAAAAACACGTGAAGCAACAACAACGCTTGTTAAAAAATAAAAGGCACGAAGGTGAAAGGAGGAGCCATATTTAGGGCAATCAAATTGTACTAAAAACTTTGAAAAGTTGATTCAAATATAGCAGATAAGAATGATATCAGAAATTAATGATCATAATCTGGTAGAGTAATTAGACAGAATAGCCACATGTGTAAATCTACTCAACTGCTTCTTTGATAATTAACCTATTGATGGTAGAAAAAATAATTAGTCGATTAATCGAATGACCGATTATAGAAACAATCGATTTACGAATAATTGTGCCATCCCAAGGGATTATAACGTACTAACTCTAATATTTGGATAAATCGTAACAAAAATTCCAAGCCAACCCAATTCCAAAAATTTGTTATGCTTAGAAATTTGGTTTTTCTATTAGAAAGAATCCTACATTATTTATGACGACTAGTCTAAAATTTTTTTAATTGATTATAATCGATTAGCAAAAAAAAAAAAGTAGTTTTTTTTCTATATTTAATGATAGTTTTGAATGCAAGTATATATTTTCAAAAACAAAATCTTTTCAATCAGGAAACGAATCGAAATAATGGAAGAGGGAGCACTCATATAATCGTTACATATATTTGCAAATATTAGGACTAGAGAAATTAAGTGAGGTACACATGTTACTAAAAACTGTGGACACTATTTTTTGAAGTATTTGAGCTACAGAAATTAAACGCAGTTTACATTTTAATAGGAACGGAAGAATTATGCTCGAGATTAGAGATGGTTGGATTGCTTGGCCATATATAAGCAATGCACAAAAACTTAGTATTTCGGCATAAAGAAATGGGAAAACTTTGATTAGTGGAAAAAGTGGACCGTGGCAAAAGATGATCGGGGGTCACAAAAATATCTGAACAGAACTTTTTGTGTTATTAATATATTTTTAGTATAAGCAAAACGAAAACTTTTGTGATAGACTTTTTGTTGTAATGGATTGTATAAAAGAAGTTCAGCGTCGGGGCCGTTGCAAATATTTTGTCTGATCCTTTTTATACCTTGTACCCAAAGGGTAAAAGGGTATATTAAGTTTGTGCGAATGTATGTAATAGACAGATGGAGCCAAGATAGACCATATAAAGTATATATGTATATTCTTGATCAGCATTGGAATGGGAGTCGAACTAGCTATGTCTGTCCGTCCGTCTGTCTGTCTGTCTGTCTGTCTGTCAGTCTGTCCAGCTGTCTGCCGTATGAGAGAGATTATCTCGAAGACTATAAGAGATAGGGCCACCATATTTGAAACTTAGACTTTCCAGAGCCGTCAAGTGTTCACTTGCTAACGGTTTTTCTCTAGACCCATTTTAAGGGGTACCCCATACAAATGTACCCTAAAATTTTGGGTTTTTTTCATAAAAACGTCATTGTTTTTTACTCTAGGAAGTTCAAATTTAGTATTGGTCCCAATGAAATAGACCTATATGTGTAGGTCCAACAAAGATTAAGATATAGCCCCCATACAAATTCAATTCAATGAGGTATGGTAGTAAAATAGAACAGATCTTAAGGTTCATAAAGATTGGGTACAGGGAATCTTGCAGTCGAGCATACTCGACTTCAGCGTTCTTTATTGTTTTATTTCGGTTTACAATTTGAGTGTTTGGGAAATTGAAATACTGCAGCAAATATTAGTGATCGGGTATTACCCTAGTTTACAAATTTAGAATTTGTCGAATGTTTGTCATGGATCTATTCTCATAATGGTCACCAAGTTTCTCAAGTTTATCCCGAGAACGATCTCTAAAAATTGTTGGTGGCCATTTTTGAAATCTGCTCTCCAAAATACATGGAAATAGTTGCATCAATATCCAGAGCCTTCTCGGCTGTATACTAGTGTTATAATTTTTATAGAAAGTAACGCGTTTAAGGAGTCATCAAAGACTTTATAAAGAAGAAATATATATTCTTGGTTGGCACGTCCAGACAAGTCGATATACCCATTTGCATCTGTCTTTCTGTGCGTCTCTAGGTCTGTCCGTCTATAGGTAAGCGTCTGTTTCGCACAGTTTTAAAGATATTGACATTAAATTCAAAACTTAAAGTACATTTCCACATTTCATAATTTATCGAAAAACGTGGAACTGTGTTCCAATTGCATTTCAGCGTTTTTAGCGATTGCCAAATTAATCGAACCGATTAAAGAAATCGCTGTTAACGCAAGTTATTGCAAAGTCGCGTTCACTGTGGATGCAACTTTATCCCATGCCTACCTACCTACACTTTCCAAATTTTATTTTTCACTTCCAAACAAATGTAACCCTTTTAAAATGTATGTTTTCGTATGAATTTACTGCTTCGAAAAATTGCATGCTTTTAATATTTTAGTTACTCAATTTTATTTAAGTTTTTCCAGAACGTAATTTCATTTGCAATTTAATTAAAGTTCGAAAAGATTTTTTTTGTCGCAAAGTAAAAAAAACAACGAAAGAAAAACTACTTTGAAAACTTTTGTTTTTTAAATTAAGCTTTTTACTTACTTCTGTCCATTACAGCAGAAGATATCATCAGACGAACAACAACAACAACAACAACAACAAAAAACACAACAAGAACAAATTTGTTATTAAAGTTAAAGAAACTCTTGAATATTGAAATAAATTTAATCTCTTAAGTGAAGTGCGACTACTTCACAAAATTCAGTTGCATTCTTAAGTATACAATTGGTTTACAGCATTTCTTGAGCACGTTTCGGAGTGGTTACGAAAATGTTTAATTAAAATTCCAAATTCCGAAGAGAAAAAAACAAAAGTTTTATTTTTTTAAATGAAATCAAACACTTTTTGTCACTTAGTTTAAAATTGATTAGTTTAGGCAACAATTAAAATATTTGCATTCAATTTTCTTTATGCGTCAGAACGTATTTCCTGTTCCGTTTTCAGTAGTTCAAGTGGCACTTTAAAAAGTTTACAAATCAGATTACACGCATAGAATTGAGATTGAAACGAAATGCACGTACTTATGCAGTGAAAATAATAAGAAACTTTAATTTAATTTTTTTTATAAATTTTATTTTTTATAACATTTTTTTTTTTTTATTTCACCCAACACAAACGGTTCACACATTCGAATCGTGTGAGAGTTCCGAACGAACTGTTTCAAATGTTTATCTAAATTTTTGTATTTTCTCATAGAATGACGAGCTGTGGCGGAATTCAACACTGCGTTGCACGGTAAATTATTAACGAACTGCTTTCAGTTTTGTCAAATTAATTATTAGAATTGCAATAATTAATCAAACAAAAAATATAAAACACGAAGTTAAAAATACGTAATTCACTTTTTAATTTATTCTTTTTTTAAAGTATTAATTTTAATTTTAATTTAATTTTATTTTATTTTATTTTATTAAAATAATTTGTTTTAAATAACAATTCTGTTAACTGTCGCGTGTCCGTGTCCCGTTCATTGTTCGGTCGCCGCGGAACTGTTTTTAAATTTCGTCGATAAGATTACTCTTCACCTCAGCGCTTGATTTTAAAAGTATCTGCAATATTGCCGAAACATTTAGGATATAAAACAGGTGAGTTTTTTGACTTAATTTCCATGGTGCTTTGTTTACAAAGTTTGTCATCATTGTTGTTTTTGTTGTTGTATGCTTTTAAAATGTTGCTGCAACAAAATTTGTTTATTTTCATAGTTTTAAATGTTTTAAAGTGTAGTACAGTGGTAAAAAGTGTTTTGTTTTAAAAGAAATTATTTATTGCATACATTTAGGAGAAGACAGCCACTGCCCACAGAATATGTTTTAACGTAGAAATTTTCAAAAAGTTCAAATTTTAGATAATTATGTCTACTTTAAAATATGGTCGAAGAATAAAAAAAAATTGTCTCGGATTAGGTATTCCCGAGATAATGTAGATTCAAATTTTCGGGTTTTTATTTAATTTCTAAAAACAATCAAAAAAAAAAAAAATATATATATATAAATAGGGTGGTTAAATTTCAAGGGCCGATGTTGATTTTGAATAAAACACGAATTGTTTAGGAAATTATTGACATTTCTTTTTATTATGATATATTGGTATGACTCAATTATGTATGGAACAAAATATCGGCCAAATGGCCGCCACGGCTTCGGCGGCACACGTCCATCCGATGGTCTAAATTTTCGATGACGCTGAAGCATAATTGAGGTTCAATGTCGTTAATGTGCCGAATTATCTCATCCTTTAGCTCTTGAATTGTTGTTGGCTTATTGGCGTACACCTTTTCCTTCAAACAACCCCAAAGAAAGAAGTCCAACGGTGTCAAATCACATGATCTTGGCGACCAATTGACATCGCCGCGACGTGAGATTATTCGGCCATCAAATTTTTCGCGCAAAAGAGCCATTGTTTCGTTAGCTGTGATATGCATTTTGATTTGAACGCCCATTTTCATAATAGGCCTGAATAACTTTAACGCGTTGTTCGATTGTGTATCTTTCCATGGTTCAAATTGAGTTAGTCTGAAGTTAAGAAATGTCAAAAGAAATGCAGGAAAGAACTTGACGTTCAGGTGTGGTTCACATTCAACATCGGCCCTTGAAATTTAACAAATTTCGCATATTTTGTGTGTTTTTTTAAAATTATTTAGTTGTGGAAGTTTGTAACGCATTAAAGGAGGCATCGTAGACCCTTAAAAATAAATATATTTTTAAACCCCCACAAAAAAAACAATTTAAATTTTCTCCCTCTTTTTCTCCCTTTCTTCCCCCCCCCCCTCCTCCTCTCCCCCTCTCCCCCTCTTTTTTTTTTTTGTTGCGGCTTTTTTTCCCCCTTTTTTTAAAAATATTTTGGAAAATTTTTATTAATTTACTTTTTTTTTATTTTTTTTTTTTTTTTTTTTTAAAATCACACCCCCCCCCCCCTTTTTATTTATCCTCCCAAAAAAAAAAATTTTTTTTATTTTTTTTAAAAAAAAAATAATTTTTAAAAAAAATTATTTAAATTAAAAAAAAAAAAATATTTTTATTAAATAAACCAAAACTTTAATTTAAAATTTTTTAAAACCACAACCAAAAATCTTAAATTTTAAAAAAATAAATTAAATTTTTTATTTTTTAAAAAAAAAAATATAAAAAAAATCCCACAAACGAAGATCCACCTCAAAAAAATTTTAAGTAAAATATAAATTTAGTTCCAACCAAACAAAAAAAAAATTTTTTTTTTTTTTTATTTTTTTTTTTCATGAATATCTAATTTTTCCCCTTTAAAGTAATCCCCTCCCGATAAAATACACCAATGCCAACGTTTTTTTTAATCCTCGAAACATGCCAAATAGTCCCTTTCCGGTATAGCCATCAGTGCCTTCTTCGATTTAGCTTTTATCTCCTCAATCGACTCGAAACGCGTTCCCCGAAGTGGTCTCTTGAGTTTTGGGAATAGCCAGAAGTCACACGGTGCCTAATCAAGCGAATACGGTGGTTGCGGAACGATATTGGCTGGATTGTTGGCAAAAAAGTCACGAAAAATCAGTACAGTTTTTTAAAAAAAATCATCATTTTTGGTACCAATCGAGACTTGACACGTTTGAGGCCCAAAACATCCTTCAAAATTGTATTAATTGATCCTTTCGATACGCCAATTTCATCAGCAATGTCTCTCATAGTTAATCGACGGTGTGCAAGCACTAATTCTGTCACTTTTTGGATGTGAGCATCGTCCGTTGAGGTCGATGGTTGATCAGGAAGCTCTTCGTCTTCAACACGTTCGCAACCATTTTTCAATAATTTATACCAATCAAATGTTGTTGATTTTGGTAGAGCTCATCCCCATAAGCCTTCTTCAACATTTTTATTCCATTCAGAAAAAAAAATTTGATACAGGTTCTTTGATCCATTTTTTTGAATAGGTAAAAATCGAAGACGATCCAAAACACGTGCAAGCAAAGCAGCTGTCAACAATTAAGTGAACATTCAAAATGGCCGAGCTTGTCGGCGTAAATGAGAGACATGAGTACCAACATAACGCCACAAAAAAATCGAAATTCGAATATACGTAACCCGCGAAAATTCAAAATTCGCGATAATGTTTGAACACACCTCGTATGTATGTATTCTTGATCAGCTCGACGAGACGTCTGTTTGTTTCTTCGCAGTTTATTCGGCCAAATTCAGAATTTAAGCTTTACTCTTTACGATAAATTAAGAATAAAAATTTTTATGTAAAGTCCCGATGCAAACTTACCGTTTTTTTTCGATTTTTTGTGCGAAAATAGCTTTTATTCATGAATGTATTCATTTCAAATTGGGTAAAAACATATCTAATATCATCCTATCTTTACTCTTCTGATATTATAAGGATCAGTCCACTATACTGTATAGCCCCCAAACATAGTCACAACCCATTTTCTAATTATGTTTTTTCAAGAAAATGTGTATTATTCTGTCCTTCAGCTAAAATTTTACCCTACTATTGTGTCTAAACTTTGGTTGTATCTGACTATTGACTCCAAGCCATCCCCTCTGCCAATTTTACCTAAGCCACTGATGATAAATTAATTAAACCAAGATGTGGGGGTATTTGAGTTTCGCTTCTGGAGGTGATGGAATGAAATTGATTTTGAATTCAACTACAGATGCTTGTACCTTTGTAAGTAAAAGACCCAATACTGCTTGTATAAACATCATTAATTCGATCATTATGCGATTCGAAACAGACCCACCAAAGCTATTGATTGTATCAACCAAATATAGAAATCTTATTTTCCAAGAAAAAATTTTTTATTATAATTACAGAGAGTACTGTACTCGACCGAATTTCAAGCTCAAAATATAGCTCTGCTTTATGTAAATTTTTATTTTTACCGAATTACTTATTAGGGCTGAAAATGTTTCAATATGTATTCGTATTTTCAAATAAACTAAAACATTTTCGATATATTTAATCTTCGTGAAATATTTTCTGAGTTCATGATTTCTTGAAGTAAAGGGCTTAAAATTAACAAAATAATAAATAAAAGTTTCTAACGTTTTTGTTCAAATTGTTCTAAAGTAAACTTGAAAACAAAAATAAGAACCTCCATTTTTGGCAGCGACGCATTTTCGTTTACTTACTGACCTATAAAATTTAATAAAAAAATTAAAATGTTGCTGCAACATTTCAGCGAAGCAACAAACTGTTGAATTTTGGTGAGTCGGCGCAATTGGAAAACCAGATACGTAGTCAACTAGCAAATCTAGTTAAACTTAAATCATATACAGGTACTATTACAAGTTACAAGTAGGTATCATTTTCGACAACGTTCTGCTCTTCTATTTCCAAACTGTCAATAAACTGTTTTGCAGTTTGTATGAATTTTCATTTAGATAAGTAAGTATGATATGGCCTGGTATGGCATCTAGATAGACGGTGTCAAGCAACGAACGAGTGAAACATTGTAGCCAATACAGAATTGTTGACTAACCATCATGTCAGGTTAATGATAAAAATCTAAATGTGCTCTTTTTTATTTAGCTAGTTACAAACTTCATTACACCACCAACAACAACAACAACAATGTTGTCTGCACGTTGCTCTCACTTAGAATACACAGTTCAGTGTAGTGGTTTGCAATATCAAATCAACCGCATGTGTAAGTTAATATAAAAAAAGAATAATAATAATATGATAATATTCTTAGATAGAAAGGTGATAAAATTCACTCGTTTACTGTGTTATTCCATCTCTGGTATGCTCCACTCAATGCTTTATGATTCTCACGAGTGCCTTTATTTCCGCATGAATCACTCTACAGCTGCTGCGACTATTCATCGTCGTTATGTGCTTGCTTATTTTTATACCCGCCACACATAGTGTGAAGGGTATATTCAGTTTGTCTAAAAGTTTATAACGCATTGAAGGAGTCATCGGAGACCCCATTAAGTATATATATTCTTGATCAGCGGATTCAGAGACGAATCGATTCAGCCATGTCCGTCTGTCTGTCTGTCTGTTTATTTCCACGCATTTTTTTCGATGAAGATATATAGATACTACGCCGAATTTTGGAACTTAAGCTTTTCTCGGCAACGACTACTTTGTATGTTTAAACCAAGTTGCCACGCCCATTTTTAGGTGTTGCCCCCATACAAACTTACCGCCCATTTTCGAATTTTTGTATGAAAATAGGTATTATTTATGAATATATTCACTCAAAATTGAATAAAAACACTTCTAACGACATCCGATATCAAAAACAAAGTACCACTCCCATTTTTAGGTGTAGCCCCACACACAAATTTACCGCCCATTTTCCAAGTTTTGAATAAAAATTTATTTACTCCAAATTGGGTAAAAACACTTCTTATATCATCCAATTCCAAAACCAAGATGCTACTCCCATTTTTATGTATAGCCCCTATACAAACTCACAGATTATTTTTGAACTTTTGTATGAATAATTATTTATTTTCGTCTATATATTTATAAATGTATATAAGCAACTGATGATCACACAAACTATTGAAAGATTTATATGCTTCGGTTCCACCGAAGTTATCGTTTTTCCTTGTTTAGAAAATGTATTTATATGTATAATTGAAACCGAAGTACCAGAACTTGCTCGGGTGACGCAAAAAAATTTTTAATGTATTTTTGTGCCCTTTTTTTTTATTAGTAGATAACCAGATGTATCTACTAAGGAATTTAAAAATATGATCGACAATATCAAGGCTAACAAGTCACCTGGCTATGACACGATAACTGGAAAGTTGCTTAAAGAACTTTCTATAAATACTATTTATTATTTGCTGAATATGTTTAACGCAATAATAAGACACAAATATTTTCCCAAGACGTGGAAGGTAGCAGAGGTCATAGCTATTCCAAAACCTGGTAAAGATGCCACAAGTGCAGAGTCTTACCGTCTGATAAGCCTTCTTCCAATACTTTCAAAAGTTTTTGAAAAATTATTTTTTAACAGACTTCAACCCATCCTTGATAATATCTACATCATACCTGACCATCAGTTTGGGTTTCGGAAACATCACTCAACCATTGAACAAATTCATAGAGTAGTTGACAAAATTTCTACAGATCTAGAAGATAAAAAGTATTGTATAGGAGTATTTCTTGATGTTGAAAAAGCATTCGACAAGGTATGGCACATTGGTCTTTTGTATAAATTAAAAAAACTACTTCCACCAGATTTTTACCACATTTTAAAAAGCTACATATCTGATCGAAACTTCTTTGTAAAAGTTAAAGACGCTCACTCCACCAATTAAAGCAGGTATACCTCAAGGTATCGTTCTTGGACCACTCTTATATGACCTTTTTACACAAGACTGGAAATTCACTTAGACAATAAACTGACTTGGAAGTTACACATAGAAAAAAAGCGAAATCAAATGAAAGAGAAATGTCGTCAACTGAGCTGGCTTTTGAACAAAAAATCGAAGCTCTCTATGAGCAATAAACTTCTATTGTACAAAAGCATCATAAAACAAATTTGGACTTACGGCCTTCAAGTTTGGGGTGCATCTAAAATATCACACATCAATATAATACAACGGCAGCAGTCAGAAATACTTCGACAAATCACAAGAGCGGAATAATATATTTCTAACGCAGATATACACAGAGATCTCAAAATACAGACCGTTAAAGAAGAAATAGTAGCAGTCAGTAAAAGTTACCACACCAGAATCAAACAAAGAGATGAGTAACTTACCCATACTTGAGTTAACTACTAGACGGCGTCTAAAAAGGATCCGACCAGCTGACTTGCCGCACTATTAATAAACGCAAATTTATTTAATAAAGAAATTGTTATTCATGATTATACTTCTTCATAGATCTCTTTTTGTTTTTAAATATAGTTTAAAGAAATTGTTCTTTTAAATTAATTTTATTCCTTAATCAATGTTATAAAATGTACTAAATGTTGTTGCAGACAGAGGTATAAATTTAATCATAGGAAAATAAAAAAAAAAAAAAAAGATATCAAGATCAAACGTTCTTGTTACAAGAGCAATTCGTTCTTAAAACAAGCACAATTCGTTCTCAAATCGAGATAAATTCGTTCTCGTAATGAACAAACATTCTTAGAAAATTGTCAAAATTTACTTAAATCAAGTATTTTTTTCAACTTAAAAAAATGTGCTTGATTGTCACCTTAATTCACTTTTGAGCACGATTGTTCTTGATATAAGTATGTGCTATATTTTCTCTCTCTCTCTCTCTCTCTCTGTGCACATACATTCATTCTATAGATTTATATGTATATGTTTGTTGTTGCGTCATTGTTTTGTAACGCTTTATAAGTTTGTAAAGTTCTCGTATATACGCAATGTAATACTTATCTATATAGATAGTCTACATATTTGTTTTTGTTTTTGTTGTCACACAAAACTGCTTGATGCTGTGTCTGTGTCAAGGATAATTTTTTTTTTTTTTTTTATGTGTTTTTGCTGTCTCATCATCATCACCAAACCTAACGTCAGACAGACTTGCGTGCCGGCATTCACAGCTTACAACAATGAAATTCCAGACATTCTTTGCCTTATGACTTGCCTGTTGATTTGTCATTGCCCTACAAGATGAAGGTTTTATTTTTGTATAGAAAAAAATTTCTAAAAATTTTTGCTATGGTTCTTATGTTTTTTATTTTTTAAGTTTAACGCTTCTTCAAATGTGCTTAGATTATTATGATTAATGGTGTATTAATAGAGCGTTGACATGTACACACAAATACATATACACACACACACTGCGTATGCGTAATATTTTTGGTAAATTACACTTAAAAAAAAATAAATGCAATTAGAATTAATGTTGCTATAATTTACACTAATGTGTAATTCATTGTGCACTTTAATGCATTTTTTTTCATTAAAGGTTACAACACACACACACGCTCGCATACAAACACACACATGCATAGTTTATCAGCAGCTGTTCGCATGTCATTGTCACTCAGTCATGCGTTGAGAGGCGCCCATTAAGCTGATTCACTTCCGCTGTGAACTGTAAAATTGCGTTGCATATCATACATTCATTTTTATTATAATTATGACGTTACACATTGTTATGGCTTAGAGGCGATGTTGTTTACATACGCATATAGGTGGGTACATATACTCGTGCCAATAGTCTATTATGGACTTCGAGTTAGTTACAAATTACTGAAAACTAATTAGTAAGACAAAGGTTCTTCTGCATCGTTAAAACGAAATCATTGTTCGTAGTAAATGCAATTTGTTCGCCTGTTTCGTAGTCGAATAGGGGATTGTTTTGCAAAGGCAAAGTTAGTTGATGTCATGCTTAGGACCTTGAATGAAAATTGATATCGTTAAGCACTTTAAGTGATTTAAAATAGTGAAACAAGCATTATACAGCTAATACAGAATAATAATGTAGACAAAAATTGGTTTAAAATAATTTTAACTTGTTTATTTATTGATTATGTATAGCACACATGCGCTCAACAGTTCTTGGAACTTTCTTTCTTTTTTTAAAAAGATAATTGCTAATTGATAAAATTTTGCAACATTCTGCTTAGATGATAATAATTAACAAATATTCAAATTAAAAAATATATATCAAGAAAATATTTTTTCATTATTTTACAATATTACAATAGTTATTCGAAATTGTAGGTCAAAATGTTTAAATTGTTTTTGTACAGTTGACCAAGAGTATTGCAGGAACATAGTTTTTGGGAAATTCTAAGAAAATTTTTTTCCCAAAAGATGTACAGGTAAAAAGTCAAATCTGAAATCTTAATATTTTTAAAAATATACTTCTTTCTAAGTAGGTTCCTCCTAAATAGATCGGGTTTTCAGTGGATATATTTAATGACCTTTTATTTGTATTTGTAATTTGCCATTAACCATTTTTGAGATATCCTTAAAAATCTTATAAAAATCATAAAAATCGAGAATGAATGTTTTCATATTGATGAGTTATACATCGTTTCAAGACAGTTCCTTCCTCTACACGGTGATATGCTATTTATGAATTATCCGACGGTAACAAACGTTGAAATATATACATTTTAAATACATCGAATTTTCAGCTCTCGAAATAGAGTATGGATAGCTTTAAAACGTTGATCTGCACATTGTTTGAATGGTATTTCCATTCTTTATGCTTTTAATAAATATCAAATGACAACATGCATTGCAATTTTACAGAAATGTTTACTTTTTTTGTATTTTTTTTTTTTTCTATTTCCCAAAATTTTTAATTATTCGTTAAATAAATCACAGCATAATATCATAATTTGGCTTACCTAAGACTTAAATCCAAAAATTAAAACTCTGAATTTATAATCTCATTCTACAAAACACTTCTTTGAAATTAATTAAGATAATTTGTTTTAATCTATCAAATCGTTTAATCGATGCTAGCTGCGAATATATAAATTATTCATGAATCAACGAGAAATTAAAATTTCATTAGACAATGTGAATGATTAAATAAATTTTTTTTTTTCAAAATTCAATATTTATGAAGCTTAAACGCAATATTGATAAGTTGGTTTTCAATTAAAAGGACTCTTAATAGAATTACTCATGTGAAAGAAGCAATATGGCGACCAACAATTTAGCAAAGACTTTTGTAATACTTAGAATGCATAAATCCTTTGTTAATCAGAAAGAAGAAAAATGCAACATGTTGCTTTCACACAAAATAATTATTGGATGAATATGTTTTCATTTTTTATCCTTGATTATACCCGCCACACGTAGTGTGAAGGGTATTATCAGTTTGTCGGAAAGTTTGTAACTCATTAAAGGAGGCATCGGAGACCCCATAAAGTAATATATATAATATATTATTGGTCAGAGACGAATCGATTTAGCCATGTCCGTCTGTCTGTTGCAATGCGTTTTTCTCGGAAACTTTTAAAAATATTGGGCTGAAATTTTAAACTTATGGTTTTTGTGTTCCTAGGCAGTTTGTATGTCAGAACCAAAGTGACACGCCCCTTTTTGGATATAGCCCCCATGCAAATTTACAATTTTTTTCGATTTTTTGTATAAAAATAGTTATTATTCATGAATGTATTTACTACAAATTGGGTAAAACACTTCTAATTGCATCCAATATCAAAAGAAAGGTGCCACGACCATTTTTCGATATGGCCCCCATACAAACCTAGCGTCCATTTTTCAGATTTTGTATGAAAATAGTTCTTATTTATAGATATATTTTGTGTAAAATCACTTCTACTGTTATCACTATGGAACAAATTCAGACTAGCAAAAGTTAGGCCTCCATTTTGGGACTGGCGGGTGAAAATATGGGCCAAATTAGGAAGACCGTTTGTCGGTTTGTTTATATTAGCATAATTATCCTATAAATTTCCCTTTTTTTTTATTTTTTTCAAGAAAATGATTAAAGTTTTGTGTTGTGGTTATTTGATCTTCGGTGGTACCGAAATTTCTTGAAATTTCAGTACATTTTTTAATGCGATTTTAATACTCCTAGAAATAAATCAAACAAATAAGCTTTAATCTCAATCAACCCAATTCCAACCGAATTCCAACCAAAACAAGCCAAAACGTTAACTTCGGTAGCACCGAAGACTCAAATACCCGCCGCACGAAGTTGAGTTTGTACGGGGTCTATAGTATATGTTATAGTGGCCAGATCCTTGTCATATCGGTTGCATATTCAAATGATAACATTAGATGTGATTTTACCCAGATTGCAGTAAATATATGGCACCTTGGTTCTGACATACAAAATGCCTAGGATCACAAAAAGGTTAAGTATTAAGTTTCAGTTTAATATCTTTCAAAATTTCCGAGAAAAACGCTTTTCAACAGACAGACAGACAGTTTGACGGACATAGTTATATCAATTCGTCTCGTCGAGCTGATCAATAATATACTATATATCTTATGGGGTCTCCGACAAACTGCTAATACCCTTCACACTATGTGTGGCGGGTATAAAAATACCAACTTGCCCGAAATGGATTTTTACGCCAAGACTATATTTTTGAGAATAGCTAAACAACCGAACGCAGATTTACTAGAGATTTTCATGACACCCCTGAATGAATGTTTTTTAAAGATAAATGTTTTCTTATTATTTAAAATTATTACAAATGGCAACAAATTGAGTTGACTATTTACCTATTTAACATTAACACTCTAAACTGTAAGGATATAAATAAAATGTCATTTAACCATTTGAATAAGATCAAGTTTATTATCTAGCTTAACGATTAACAGATATTAGAGAGTGTAAAAGAACTTACCAGAAATGTCTGTCTAAATACACTTAATTTTTTTTTTTTTTTTTTGATAAAATTACAAATTCCACAAAATTTGGTTTTACGGCTTGTCCTTGGTATCCTTGTTGGCTGGCTTTAAAACATGTTAAGCATATAATAAAAATAGCAAACTCAACGTCGCTGTTGCTTAAAAATTAACATTACCGAAGGGTTTCCTTTGCACGCAAGAGACTTAGCATAGCCAGACGGACAGACAGACGCAATTTAAATAAGCATGGCGACTTTCTGCTTTCGCTTATCGCACGCTTAATGAGTTCGCAGCGCTTTTTTTAGGGCGTGCGCTTGGCTACAAAAGCGTAAATGGCAATGACGCCTTTTTTGTTCTTTTTATTTATTATTAAAATAATAATGTATACGGATAAAATCTACATATTCCAAATAAATGTCTTGCTAGGAATTTATTGTATAAGTCCGTCATTTTATTTGGAGCTGTTAATTTTTTTAAATTTTTAATTTAATTGTTTTTGTATTAATTTCCTTTCAACATTTTTTTTCTAGGGTATCCTTACGAGAGTGTGTGTATGACAAAGCTAATATTTATTAAAAGCAGCAACAGCAAAAGCACATGGTTTGCAATGCACACCGATGCATACTTCCGGCGGAAGCAACGAGCCGTATAAACGATGTCGACGATAATGATGGCGCCTACTAAACAACTTACGCTGTGTGTGTCATGCGTTTATAATATGAAACTATTTTTTTTTTTTTTTTTTTTTTCAGAAGGTTCCGTCTGCGGCAGCAACATCATTCATCATTCATCATTTTGCGTTCAGTGGAAGTGCATGGTTGGCGCAACTAAACATACATTCATGTATGTATGTACAAAGAAACACACACACACATACACATACATTTGCACTTAAGTGATAAAAACAACAGAATACAGACGCGCGATGAGTATCACCAACACAGCAACAACTTCAGGGCACACTCAAAGCTGTCAACTGTTTGCATGAATTTGTACATCCTTTTCCGTAAATACTTCCACTTGTTCAAAACTACCAAACCGTTGCTATTCTTTGAATACCCTACAGGCATGTATGTATAATTGCTATTTTAATTTTGTTATTTTCAAGTAGAATCTTGTAACTTTCACTTCCAATACTACTAAATAGTTTAAAGATATATTTAAGGTAATATGTACATTAGGGTGGTCCAAAAAAATGTTTATGCTCCCACTTCCTAGGATTGTTCTATATCGAAAATAAGAAGACCCTTATTTATTTATTTTTTTTTTTTTTTTAATAGGATAATATTTAATAGTGCCTCCAAACTCCTAAAGTTTATCATATATTTTATATGGAAAATTTACAATTTTTAGTAAATTTTATGTAGAAACCTGAAAAATGAATGTTTTTAACCGGATCACCGTATGTTTCGTTTAATAAATGGAAGAATAACATCCAATCTTTTATTATTTCATTTTTAAAGAAAGCATAAAACTTTTGTTAAAATTGTTTTCCCATAACATCGACATAATCGTCAAAAATCCATGTACTGTAGTGAGCTGGGCTTTTAAAGATATTGAAGAAAATTTCCGCAAAATGGGACAAGCGGTAAACGAAAGTAAGACGAAGTACTTGGTATCTACTCGCCGATCATCAACAGGACCTAAAGATTTTATGACTATGGAGAATTTTACCTTCGAGGTTGTAGAAAACTACTTGTGATCAGAAAAAGCAAGAACAATAAAACCAGCTTAGAAATTAGACGAAGAATTGTTTTGGCTTACCGATGCTACTTTTGTCTCGGTAAGCGAATGCAAAGTAGAGTCTTATCAAGAACAACGAAAATCAAACTTAACAAAACGCTGATTATCTCAGTCCTGATGTAAGACGCAGAAACATGGGTCATGTAAAAGGCGGACAAATCTGCCAGCAGTACTGGCTCGGGTCATTGGACCGGACTGATTTTTTTCTGAAGAGTACACTCGGGATAGTCAGGAACTCGTCAGTGCTATTGCAGAGTTGGGCTAGACTAGTCCGCTGATTAGTTATGGGTCGATCGTAAGTAGCGCTGGGTATTTATGATATGGGCACAGTCATCTATATGATTTTCTTACGCCAAGGGGCATCGAGTATTGGGGTCATTTATTTTGATTTTTTAATTTGTTATTTTTAATGTTTTTTTTACGATTTAGATTGGATCATTGACCTCATGCCACTATATTAAATTTTCGATTAGGGCTTGTTATTTATTTAAACGGGACCGTCTTAATCCCATTTGGAGTTATAGTTAAATTCTTCATTTATCAGGGTTTTCATATATGTAAACAATTATTCCATTCCATTCTGGTGGTATAGGTCATTCGTAAGATACTTTCACAATCCACAACTCTGAATCGTTATAGAGTATTTTAGAGTCCGGTAGCCATACTATATACTACATAGAAGCATTTTCATTTGTTCATTCAGTTTTTGTGGTTAGCAATTTTTTTGGTTTAATGCTATGTGTCGCTTTGGTTATTAAAAAACTAATTTTTCGGTTTGTTGAACACAATTTTCTGCGCATAATTTGGTTTTTGGTATGTTTTCAATTTTGAGTGGACTCACTTCAGTACTTCATAAAATAGCGCATAAACCTACTGAATGATATTTTTTTAAATTTTATGTAAAATTTAATTCCGTTGACAAACAAATATATTTAATTTCTTAAAACATTTACCAAACGCTTTTCAATCTGTTTAATTGATTGTGTATTTCGGTCATTAATTAAACCATTAACTTGTTAATTTATTAACAAATGTATTGTAAAGTCGCGAATTAAATGAAATTGCTGTAACTGTGAGAAATAATTTTTTTCTTATTTAAAAAAGACTTTTACATCTTATGGCTTTCAACTAAAAATATATTTATTTATTTATAAAATACTCTTTTTATTACACTTCGCAATTGGAAAACGCCAAACCAAACCAAAGTGCGCATTGAACGAACATAAAACCATTGCATTTACATAAATATAAAAAGTGTTCCGTACCTACATATCTGAATGGAAACGTCAAGGTTGCGCAAAGAACAAAGCATAACAATGAACCCGTATTTATATACTTTTATTGGGTTTGTTCACTTCACTAAAAATAGCGTCAAATCCTAGTGCAATGTACGTATAAATGGTGCACAGGTACACATAAAAATGCTTATTATCATCATAGACGTCAGCACCGTTGACACCATTTGAAATGTTTATTTACCATTCAGATTTTTATAAAGAAAATATTTAACACTTTAACGCCTTGACACATTATTATTATTATTACTATTTTTATTAGAAAATTGTTACGTTTGTCATTTTTTGTAAGTCGAATTCCCAAAGTATTTAAACAGTACAAAAGCAAAAAAAATGTATTTAATGTTTTTCGAAAATAAAATTTCAAACACAATCAGGCAAAGTTTTGTAATCTTAAAATCAAGGTTCCGAAAACAAACTTTCTTCAAAATTTAAAAATTTGTGTATCTGGATCGATTCGTCTCGTCGAGGTGATCAAGAATATATGTATATACTTTATTAGGTCTGCGATGGCTTTTTAATGCTTTAAAAACTTTAAGACAAACATCAGTGGTGTTAACGAAAACACTTTCACTAGAGTTTTGAGTTTTACTTTTTAAATTGAGTTGTAAGGTTTCATTTTTAGTTTGGCGGGTCGCAAATTTGAATTTTTGTATAGAAATTAAAAAATTAAAAAAAATTGGATTAAGTTTTTACACCAAAACTCTAAGATTTTAGTGTTACCCCTAATAATCTGTGTACTTTATATTTTTTTCAAATGTAGGGAATATGAAATCTATTCGTCACGTTACGTTACGTTTTTATTAATTAAAGTCTAAAGGTTCTACAGACTGTTTGATACTATTGAAAATTCGTTTTTAAATTAATAGAAATCATTTTAATTTATTCAAAGGCTTTTATATATTTTGTTTGTACAAAAGCTTCGCATTTTATAATCGCAATTCTTATTTCCCAATAAAAATATCTGACTTTCTCATAAGATGATTTCTTGTTAAACTCAAATTGATTATTCATTTTTGCTCATTCTGCAGACAAGTTTAATTCCATTTTATTCAATATCACATATATTCTTTTTGGTTATCGATTCCATCGTCAGTTTTGTTAAATTAATTTAAAGGAAAAAATTCTGACAAGAGAAAATTGTTTTCGCAATCATTTGTAAAATACAAAAATGAACAAGCCAAGCGAAACAAATATTTTTGCACAAAAGTATGCAATGCGAATTATAAATTATGTGCAACTCGTCTTGTTTCACTGACTGGGAACGTTGAGCGCATTTCCAAATAATTTTTCTTTCCTTTTTATTTATAGATTTACATGAAAACAAGAAAATCGGTTTTTTTTCTTTCTTTTAGTTCCGTCTCAATCAATCAGTTTGATTTTATTTTGCTGTCACTTTTGTTTGTGCGAAAGCTTTTTGTCGTGCTCCGCGTTGTATTTCGCGTGTTGTTGCGTTGAATCTTTTATTTGACTGCTACACTTCATAGCGAAGTTTAACATAAATAAAACGTTTGTCTCTTGTTGACGTTTTTCATTATTCATGCCTGAAAATTAACGGAAAGGCATATATTTATAGTATATGTATTTTATTTGATCATATTAAAGATACTTATTTCTTGTCTGTCGTAATCGTATTTTGCTGTCTTACTTTTATTGTGTTATTCTTTCAGAAATGATATGAAAAAGGTACTCTGCATTGAGGATCGATACCAAACTCATTTAATGCAATAAACTATAATATACGGCAATAGGGTAAAAACCCGATGTGAAAATGTTTTAATAGCAATCCTGTCCCTCATTGTTGGATTTAGAAGCTAAACATTATGTATATTAACAAGAAAAAACGTTAACTTCGGTGGAACCGAAGCTGAAATACCCGTTACACAACACTTTTAATAGTTTATATGTTCACCAGGTGCTTAGATTAAATTTCACGATGAATGTGGTCAAATTTGTAGGGAGGCTTTATGTTATATTTGCCCGATCCTTACCATATCGAAAGTGTTCACTTTGGTGGACATTTGAATTGATTTTACCAAATTTAATTGAATTAATTCAGAAATAATAAATGTTTTCATATAAAAACTCGAAAATGGGCGGCAAGTTTGTTTGGATGCTATACATTAAAATGGGCGTGGCGCCTTAGATTTGACATTGGATGACATAAAAGTGTTCTTACCCTATTTGCATTAAATATATTCATAAATAATACGTATTTTCATACAAAATATCGAAAAAAGTGGTAAGTTTGTATGGGGGCTATATCTGAAAATGGGCGTGGCAACATTCTTTTGATATTGGATGTCATTAGAAGTATTTGTACCCTACATTGTAGTAAAAGCATTCATAAATGATAACTATTTTCATGCAAAAAATCTAAAAAAGTGGTAAGTTTGATTGGGGGCTATATCTAAAAATGGGCGTGGCACCTTGGTTCTGATATACAAAGTAACTAGTAGCACAAAAAGCTTAAGTTTAAAATTTCAGGTCAATATCTTTAAAACTTTCCGAGTAACTTTGTGTAACGGGTATAAAAATGTTAGGAAAAGTTTGTATGGGACTATATGTTGTAGGTGATCAATATAAACTAAGGCCAAAAAATCATCAACAAGACCTTTGTCTTCCTAAGATGAGTAACAATAAAGTATTTCATACAAAAATACTAAGATTGTCGTAAGTTTATCGTCGGCCATATTTAAAAATTTTCCCATCTAAGCCCAATCTTTTGTTTAGATATCGTGGTAAATATAGGAGAAACCACGTCATATGGCCACCCAAAAACAGAAAAAGTTCTTCAGTTCTTCCCAAATTTTTGTAGTGAGTTCTACTATTGGTTAGTAATTTATAAGCCAGATCTGAAAAATTTTGAATTTTTGGGTGACATGCCTTACTGTTCCTATTTATTGTACTGAGACTTTTCATTAAAGAACTCTTGTAGGACATGATTAATATAGATTTTTTTTATTGCGATAATTGCATTAGTTTACAATTTTTACCATCACTAGCACGTAACCTGCTAACCTGCCAACTCAGACCATTAATATTTCACGCAAATACTTTTCATAAATGAACATTTAATTCGGGGTTGTTTCGCATTAAATTTATGAAAACATAAATACAAGAATTTTTACTTCAATTTTAAAGCAAAATTAAATTCCTTTTTTGACAAAAATCAATCTTCGAAAAATATAAAAGTCCATTTCGAGCAAGTTGGCATTCTATTTATTCGGTTGGTTTTGCTCAAATATTTTATTTGAGAGATTTGGTCAAGTGCTAGATTAAACAATTATACCAATTTAGTGTTGGATTAGAACAGTTAATTCAGAAAGAAAAACGTTTCTGCTAATATATCTAAAATAATTAATACATATTTTTTAATGGTGTATTTTACTAAATCTCTATCAAATCTCAAACAAAAGCTTGAGAAATTTAAAAACAACACAAAGAGTTTTGTGAGACTCCTTGAAATCTCTTTTGGTTGGAATTGGGATGGAAGAGACTTCCCTGGCACCACTGAAATTGAATGAAATTTTTAAAAATTAAAACTAAATTTCAACTTTTCTTATCTTCGGGAGTAATTATTTTTTTTTTTTCATACATTTACAGTTTTATACCATATCTTTAAAAGTGAGTGAATGAAAAGCGGAACTTTAACAGACATACTGAGTATCTGTCCGTTCGATCAAATATTCTCGGATCACCTTTGGCTTTTTAATTAAAAAAA
Organism: Leucophenga varia; assembly: GCA_018903435.1. Lineage (NCBI taxonomy): Eukaryota > Metazoa > Arthropoda > Insecta > Diptera > Drosophilidae > Leucophenga > Leucophenga varia. The sequence continues at coordinate 497,821 of JAEIFJ010002545.1, forward strand.
CAAAGAACATTTTTCTGCACGGCGCTGTCCCATGTATGAATAACAAAAAAGTTTTCATAAAAAAAAATCAAAAAAATTATTTATCCCGGAAGTGGCAAAAAAAGAAATATCTGACAAAATCATGTATGTGGTCCTGGAAACAAAACGACGATATGACATCCACATAATATCGATAACTGTTTTTGCTCTTAAAACGGCAGATAATTCAATATTTCTCCCAGCCCTATATTTAATTTGTCAACTCAAGTTTAGATTTAAAGAAGGACGAATTTTATTTTTTAAAATAAACAAAAACTTTATATTACAAATAATACAACAAAAAAAATTTTCCATAATTTTTGAAATTGATTAAGCAGTTGTTTAGTGTAGGTTGTGCGCAGATTACGCTGTAGGCTGGTGACATATTCTCGGACTATCTTACAATATAATTAACGTCACACAGAGAAAGGGTACAACTGACGCAACATGATGTGCTATTGTCGATAGATAAAATTACTAAAGCTAAATTTATAAATAGGAATTCCAAATGCGTGGGAAGGCGTAAAACTACATGTATGTGTATGTTTTTGTTGTGTGTGTGTGTGGGGTGTTGTGTTGTGCTTTATTCCAGTTTCTACGTCTGAACATATTTATTTAATTAGATAGCGTCATGCAAAACAGCAAATTACAAGACAAGGCCAGCAAAGCTATTTACAATATTTGCACATGTTCAACAAAGCAGCTAATCCCAACAAAAACAAAAACAAAAGCAAAAAGCACTCAATTGCAATGAGGAAATTTGTTTATTTATTTTTATTTACACAATTTATTAATGTCAAAAACGGCATAATTAATTTAGCCCAAGGATATTTTGCCAACATCTTTGGTAAGTGCTCTGCTTAAATAGTTTCCGTTTAAAGATTGCACAAATATGACCCTCTAACGCCTTCAGCAATTTGTTCACACTACTCACGCATATCGCACGTCTATGAGAATTTATATTTGTTTTTAGTGTAATGTGTTGGCTGTGTTGGTTGTGTGTGAAATAAAAAGTAATTTTTGTGCGAAAATTGTCACTTTTTAGTAGCATACATTTAGGCGTATACATTTCATATGAACTGGCCAAGGGCTGTAACATAATTTTGATACAAATTTAAGATAAAACGGCTGCAGCTGTCTAATTTTTGATAACTTATAAAATATTATTCGCAAAACTAAAACAAGCCACTCATTTTCTACGACAGCCTTGCAGACAGCAGCTAAATAAAGATACAAAAAAAAATTAATAATACAAAATATAATACAAAACAAGAAACAAAAAGTCGGACAGACAGACAGATAGTTATTTCTGCATATACATATGCACATAGGTATGTATACATATTTGTATGAAAATGAGAGAGCGACACAGCGTCTGTCAGTACTCATAATATTTAGAAGGATTTCAACACTTAAAGTTATAAAAACAAGTTTTCTTAAGCTGCAATCTGTTTGCTTGAGTGTTCGTATCACGCGCAAAGCTTTGTTTTGTGTGTTTTATGATTTTTTTCTTTTTCATCCATTTTTATACCTGTTACACTAGTGTAAACAGGTATATTCAGTTTGTCGGAAAGTTTGTAACGCATTAAAGGAGGCATTGTAGACCCTATAAAGTATATATATTCTTGATCACCTCGACGAGACGAATCGATTTAGCCATGTCCGTCTGTCTGTCCGTCTGTCCGTCCGTCCGTCCGTCTGTCCGTCTGTCTGTGTGTTGCTGCGCGATTTATTCGCTCAGTTTTAAAGATATTGGGCTGAAATTTTAAACTTAAGCTTTTCTAGGTCCTGTGTAGTTTCTATGTTAAAATCAATGTGCCCACTTTTAGGTATAGCTCCCCATACAAAAGTACAACATTTTTTCAAGTTCTTATATGAAAAAATGTATTTATAAAGCGAATGGCTTCAAATATGGTTAAAATGTTTCTTTTTTCCTTCCCAAATCTTATTTTAAATTGTTCCAAATCGGACCGCGAGTTCCTAAATTTTTAAGAGTATATTTAATTTGTTCAGTATTTTGAAATATAAATTTAATACAAATGCTGCACGAAGGTCTATCAACGTCAAATGATTCGTGTAACAGGTATTTAAGCTTCGGTCCCACCGAAGTTAACGTTTTTTCTTGTTTTTTTTTTTTTTTTGTATTTCTGTTGTTGGCTTTATTCCGTTGTTGTTGATGTAAATATGTATTTTAATACACTCAACCGCATTTTTATTATGCACTGCTACCACAACTAAAACTACTACAATGAAACTTACACTCAACGTAGTTATCACCTTGCCGCCATTTTGTATCTTTTAAGCAGAGATTTTTTTCTGTTTAGCCTTGCACTACAAACTGTTGTCTGTTTTGTTTAAAGTGATATCTTTGTTTTGACATGACATTCGTGACATTCAAAAGGAAAACATACTACAGACGAGAATTCCTCAAGCACACATTTGGTTATAATTGTTGTGGCTTAAATATTGTAGTCCATTGGAAATTGAGTAGTGAAAGTAAAACTAAACTGTATTACGACAAGGAAAAACGTTAACTTCGTTGGAACCGAAGCATAAATACCTGCCACACGAATCTTTCAATAGTTTATGTGTGATTATCGTGGTTATATACATTTAAAAATATATATAAAAAAAAAAAAAATTTTTAAAAAAAGTTCAAAAATAATCGGTGAGTTTGTTTGGGGCTATACATAAAAATAGGCGTGGCATCTTGGTTTTGGAATTGGATGATGTAAGAAGTGTTTTTTTTTCCAATTTGGAGTAAATAAATTCATAAATATATATATATATATAAATAAGTGGCACTACAGCCGATTGTCGGCCTTGGCATCACATAAGATTTGGCACCAGCGGTTGTAATCCAGTGCCTCTTCATACCATCTTGGGATTCCGATCCTGCGGATGTCATCTAGGACCTGTTCGATGTCATCCTAGGACCTGGTCCTCCCAACGCAGCGGCGGACGTCCTCTCTGCCGCGCCCCTCCGATTTGATTCACGCTTTGCTTCCAAACTTTTCTTGCTGGAACTTCTGTGCCCATCCGACACAGGTGACCAGGGCAGCCCTTTTGTATTGGATGTTCCTAACTATGTCGATGTCAGCATATAGCTCGTACAGCTCATTGTTCGTGCGCATACGGATGTCATTTTCCACTCTAACTGGACCAAAGATTCTCCGAAGAATCTTTCTCTCAAATACGCCCAACGCCGACTTATCCGATTCTGTCATGACCCATGCTTCTGAGCCATACATCAGGACCGGCATTATCAGCGTCTTGTAGAGTTTAATCTTTGTTTTTCTGGACAGCACTCTACTTCGCATCTGCTTACCGAGACCAAAATAGCTACGGTTCGCAAGAGTGACTCTTCGTTTAATCTCCTGACTGATGATGTTGTTGTTGTTTACATCTGAGCCCAAATAGATGAAGTTTTCTACAGCCTCAAAGCTGAAGTTCTCTGTACTCAAAGACCGTTTGCGACGTGCAGATTGCCTGCGAGTGGATACCAAGTACTTCGCCTTTATGGGGTCTACGACGTCTCCTTCAATGCGTTACAAATTTTCAGAAAAACTGAATATACCCTTCACACTATGTTTGTCGAGTATGAAAAACAATGCCTTCTAAATGGCTAAGATACCTACTCCAGCCACCAACGAACCGTATAAAATGCCACAACATACTACATTCAGAAGGAATACTAAGGTTATAAAAAAATTCCACAGTGCCACAATTGACATACAAATTATTGTGTCCATACACATATGCAAAGATAACACTGTGCGACAATTTGCTCGGTAGTCTTATAGTAGAGGTAGTTGGTCTGGCCGAGTAAAACAAATTTATACTTGGAATTTTGGGACTTCCAAAATCTTATGGTCAAAAACCTCTGATTTCATTAAAAGGGCTAATACTAAATCAATTACGAACCGATTTTTATTTTATAACCTGTTTTGGACAAAAAATAAAACCTTCCAAACAACTAGTATTGTCTTATGGTTCTGAATGCCTATTAGTTTAGGGATGATTATAAACCAAATAAACTATTGCAACTATTCTAATTTGTCACAATGTAAAATTATACTTATTGAGTGCTACCGTAGCAATCTATGAAGTCTCATGAAAGGCATAATATGTATCGTCGGTCAACAAAATTATGCAACTTGTTGCATTTCCTATCCAGTTTTGAATCGGTAATGAAGTTCCGTTTTTAGCAGTCAGAAGCTTTCGTTGTTATCTTTACTCGCTCCTATAAGTATGTTATTATTTTAGTTTAACTTGGGATCGCTTATCTGCCACACATAGTTAGCTCTGTTAGAAATAACCATTTCTTGTCCTCCTATCTTAGAGAGTTTTGAACAATGGATTTTGTGGAAACTATTTTCAAAGTGGAATAAAAAATGCTTTACATACACTACTAATGACTTGTTTCTCTTTGCATCAGGACCACTGATTCAAATTCACATGAACTGTCTCTAATGAAATTATATACAATATTTAAACTTAAAAAAATCTACCAATTTTTTTTTTTACATTTATTTTTTATACCCGTTACACATAGTGTAAACTAGATCGATTTGTGACGGGTATAAAAATATTCATGAAATTGCTTACTTTTCAGGTGCTATATTATTTTGCAGAGCGTTGTCTTTTATGTTAAAAAAAAAAAAAACAAATAATAAATTTAAAAATATAAAAAATATGTTTATGACTTGTGTAACGTGGCATGATGAGACAATGACAAGGACAGCTGTTGCTTCTTTCAGTTTTATGTACTTTTTTTCCAGTTTACAGAAATTTTATTGTACAGAATTATTTGAACGGAGTGCAAGCAGTCCATTTTTTATGTACTTCACAAAGCATTTTCTTTTTAATTTCATTTAGTTGTCGAAGTGACTTTTTAACTTTGTTTTTGCTTACGATACGCGCAGTTTCTGAGCACGACCAAAGTCACAAGAAAACGTTTTCAACTGCAATAAAAGTATCTGAGACAATACACAAATATAAAATATAATGCAAGTCAGTGCAAGTAAAGAGATACAGCACCATAGCACTTAGCAGAAAAGGTGGCAACAAAAAGGAAAAAAAGTTAAAAATGGTTTTAACACTTTAATGCGACAATGGAATGCAACGAACTGTTTGGGTAAGTTTTATTTTTTTATTATTCTTGAAAGTTTACTCCGGAAGCATATTTATTTGTCTGTTTTTTATGAAGTTCATTGTGGTTGCTTATTTATAATTTTAATGACAAACTTTTTGGACAGTGTCTTATAAAAGTGCTAGGAATAAAATGTAATACAGCAAAACGAAAATCTTTGTTACTTTTTTTTTTGTTTGTATAAATCCATAAACTTTCCAAACATTTGTTGTGACTTTTGAATAAAAAGCAAAACTCAAACTACGATTTTTTTATTTATATGCAGCACGTGACAAGCCAGCTCAACCTAACGAAAACATTGCGTATGCGCCACGGCAACCACAAATGTGGCACTTGATCGACAAATTGTAGCCAATTTACGACAATTGATGACAGACTGAAAACAATACACACACATACACACATTTGCACTTGTACACTAAAGTACAATACTCTATTTGGGTGGGTGTAATGTAATGAAATATTCAATGACAAAAGTATAATAAGCTATAATCGATAGTAAAAGCATATGTATCTATGAATGTACAATATAAATAATGTATTCATGTCCTGCAGAAAACCATAATTGAATACAATCAAGATATACCATAAAGTTACATTTAACTATAAACATATACATATGTAAGTGTATGTGTATGCATATGTAATAATACAATACATTAATTTGTAATTGAGATACATATTTCATTGTTTTTGCGAACTTATTAATATAATAAATATTTATACATTCATAACTTAATCAAATTCATATGTTGGCGTATTATGTTTATTTGATCATCTACATGAGGGCAAATTACGAAAAACACTGTACGTTTCTTCGTTTTTATATATATTTTTATTTACTATTATATGTATAAAGCAAATTTCACATTAATGAGTTTAATTGATATTTAAAGGGCATTGTTTCTTTTTTTAAAGTGTTGCTGGATTTTACAATGAAAAAAATAAACATATACTGTCAATTTAAATGCGAAGTTTATATTTAAAGGTCAGTACCTACCAGTATTGACCTTTAAATATAAACAGTAGAAGCGTTCGCGGCAAATAACCGATTTACGCTTCTTCAAATAAACCGAAAAATCTTTTTTTATTTTTAATTACTTTGAAAGTAAGAAGCATTCATAGGGAACATTTTATTACCATTGACGATCTAATCTAAGTTATATGCATTAAAATGTAGGATTAGAAGATTACTTAAAATTAAATTATTCTCAAACAAATATTTTTTGGAACCATGTCATCAGAGTCAAGGTTCCATTTCATTGCAGACGAAAAACAAAAGTCGTTTTCGAGGTCGATATATATATTACAGCTAATTATAAGACTGGCATCACTTACTGTATTCACCCAGCTTGTTTGGTCCAATGCTGGTCCAATCTTGCGGATGTCTTCCAAGATGCGATCCTTCCAACGCAATAACTGATCCTTCCAATTCATTGAAAAGAAAATCACTTTTAATGTTACAGATGTGAAATAAATAGTCTTTAGTATATATAGAAATACTCTACAAATAAATAATCGATAAAAAATATCGATTTTTTTAAAGCCCTAAAATTTTTATAGATTTTTAAAGTTAGCTGTTCAGTGAGCGGTTTGTTTGGACGAAATTGGCGTGAACTTTTTGTATACTTTGTGCGCGTCTAGCTTTTTAACACTTGGACTAAAAGTAAATATTTAAAATGGAAATTGAAAGCCAGAATATGTAAAATAGCAAAAAGCAAAACCAAACTTGTTTTCTTGTTAATCATTGTTTTTATGTTATTTATGTGTGTTAATTGTAAGTCCAATAACAAAATAACTTAGCTAAAGTGTTCGTCTTTTGTAGACCATAACTAATTTGGGGCAGGGTTGTGGCACATGAAATATATAATATGATAAATTAAATTATAATATGTGTATTAACGTTTGGTAATATACTTTTATCCGACTTTGGCGGTTCTTTTAACTCGTAGCTAAGCTTAAGTTCTCGAACGCAACGCTATTAAATATATCGCTGGATAGCAATCGAAACTTTGACTTATTTCGAGTAGCTAAGAGACTACAAACTAAGCGCTGAAGAGAGCAAAATGAAAAGTTTTGACAAATTTTTAAAAAGAATGTGCACAAAATATATGTATCATCTTTGGAGTTGCCAGTTGGGTGTCTTAAGAAAATGCGTCGGAGGCCCGCAACAAGTTGTAAGTTTCATGATAGAAGATTTCATGCACGCCGCAATTCACCTTCCACCAACCGGACCGACGAACTTTTTTTAACCGACCTTTGAACCCTCCCCACACATTCCTTTTAAGTTCATCACTTACGCAGAGGTGTTTTTGGTTGGGGAAAACCCTGAGTTTGCCCCTAATGCTAGTAATAATATATTTATAGAAACTAGTGATTCCGATTCTGAAACTGAATGTGATGCTGCTTCGTTTGAATTAGAGGTAGAAGAATCTTTATAAGTTGTTTCTTTTTTATATTTTTCTATAATTGTTATATAAACGGGCTTTAATTTAATATTTAATAAATTATCATTATTTTTCTTTAGATATTCAATCCAAATGTAATGTAAATTTTTATTGAATATCTTAAGAGAAATTAAAATTTATCGATCTTCATAGTTGCTATACGTATGCGCTATGTTTTCTTGTATGAGCGGTAAGTGAAGGCGTGGCCAAAATTAGACAATTTTTTACACGTTCTAAGCTATTTGTATTAGTGATATATACAAGTTTCAGCTCGGTTATATCATTCTAAAAATGATATTACTTAATGCCAAAAAAACTACCATTTGGCCCAAAGTGCAGTGCACGTTCATACTTAATACGCTTGACTATATCGATGTCGTTATATAGCTGGTAAAGCTCGTCATGCGTCATGCGAATACGATACTAGTTGTCTGCTATGACAGGTCCAGATATTTAACGAAGTAAACTCTACTTCGCATTTGCTTACAGAGACCAAAGTAGCATCGGTTAGCTAGAGTAGTTACTCGATTGATTTCCAAGCTGGTGTTATTGTTCTTGTTTGCCTCGGATCCCAAATAAAAGAAGTTTTCTACATCCCCGATCGGTCGGGGGAACTAGATATTTATCCTCTCACCTGGCGGCATTGTTCCCGTCATCACCCCCAAGTAAGGTAGAGAAGTGGGTCCTCCATAGCCTTAGTGATTCCTGGACATATGTCACCACGTTTCCATACGTATCTTCACAGAACGATGCTTCGGGCTAATTACCTTCAGTCAAACGCTTGATTCTTTGTTAGAATTTTCGAGCCTTATTTCTGTTGAACATCGTCCCAACTTTCTTCAGCTCACGCCTTTCGAGGTCTTTCTTTTTACGATTACAAAGGCAATTTTTCTCTCTCCGTTTCTCCCTATATCGCACAAAAATAGCTCTTGCTCCTACCTTGGCGATGTTGCGACCTCTGTTTGCTCGTACATTATTCACACTTGCTTTTTCAAGATGTATATTTACAATCTAGCGCATGTCCTGGATGGCTGTAATATCAGCCTTAAATTTGTCAAGAGTGTCAATCATTTGTTATGTCGCACCAATATTTTTTAGTATGTTTTTAAGTTAGCCCCAGCCAAGTTTGGTTGCGCTGCAAACAAAAGAAAACAAATAGTAATAGTGCCATCAAAAAGAACTGAAACTGCACAACGGAAAAGAGCTGAAAGAGCATCCGAAACGAAACATAAATGTAGAGGCTATCTGGTTTTCCTACACGTGAGAAGCAATTTGCACCTAAATCTAAGCCACATAATTTTGAATGCCAATCGAATTGGAAACTGCAATCTCTTAAATTGAAAAGGTGTATCGGTTGGAATTATGGAAATTCGAGAATGGCCCCGTCAATAGTGTTGCTTCCACTTCATTGTTCATTAATTTCTTGACTGCGAGTCGCGTGCCGTTGCAGAGTTTCGGTTGATTGATATTCCGCATCAGCGTAGTTGGCACACCTATCTTCAATTTCAGTATGCGTGGTGGCCTCCCCGGCAGATCAAGTGAATCCAAAATTTCCTTTGGGTAATTGACGGCTTTCTCTTTTGTTTAAAGAATAAATATAACCTATACCAAAAATCCGATCGGGAACACGCGATGCCTCGTTCCACGTGGTTCTCATGCGACTGCATTTGCCCTTGACAACATTCGCGAGTGTTGAGGTGGCGGAAAAAAAATGATATATTTGCAAAAGCAGATATGTTGTCAACATAAAAAGTAGATAGAAACCGAGTCCGAACCTCAACACATGTTGTGTCGAAATTTGGGCTTAAACGGTTCAGAACTTTTCAAGTCTATAAGCCTCGTATATACGAACAGAGCATTTTTCTATACAATATAGAGAAGATACATATGTTTATGTACAATTTTTTTTTACACATAATTTAAGCAAATCATAATCGAATCATAAAATATACCTAATAATATTTGATGTACTAGAGAGCTCGATGACGCGACATTGCAGTATGGTTTATTTTTTTTTATTTTGGCATAAAGTCAATTTTTTTTTGTTAGTATTTAAAAATTTGTTGATTTTTAATTTTTAAACACCCTAGTCAGATAAAAAAAAATATTTTACTTTAACATGTGGAGTAACACTGTTCTGCTTGCGCGCTGTCAAAGTAAGCTGATTATGTACCACCCGTTTTGTATTAAATTTTCTGAAAAAATTTTGCGACTTTAATTGTTTGTTCTAGCGAAAGTTTAGACAAAAGTGAAAAGGATTAATATGGAAAGCAATTGTCCAGGTATGTAAAACTATAGTATACCAATGTTTGTGTCGTCATGTGTTTTTGTCCAATTGTACCATATTTTGTTTATTTTTATTTTTAAAACGAGCTTAACAAGTGTAGTTGTGTTTCGTGGATCAGTAGTTTTACATGGCAAAGCGTTGCAAAAAGTTCTAAGTGAGAAACTATTAACCAAAGTGTGCAGATTAATAAGAAACTAATGTTTTTTGTCCGAATTCCGTTTTTTTTTTGGTGGCATAAACTCTAATTTTAAACCTTTTGAGTTGAAATTTTGTTTGTATTAATTTTTTATGCTCCCAAGATGACCTAATGATGGAGATGTATACTGAAATCTGAATTTGTATAATTGTTATTATTTTGATTTCATCAAATAAAATAGAAAATTAAAAAAAAAAATTTAATGGAGCCTAGTTGCTTAACGGCCAGATCGGTTATATGGCAGCTATATGAAATAGTTCCCCAAATCATGTGAAACTGGATAGGTCATCTTGGGAGCATAAAAAGTATTCAAGCTAAATTTCAACTAAACAGGTTTAAAATTAGAGTTTTTGCCAAAAAAAAAAAAAGGAAAAAAACCATAGTGCATTTTATAAATAACTAGAAGGTACCCGCGGCTTTGCTCGCGTTTTTTTTTTTTTTCTCCCCCCCCCCGTGGGGGGGGGGGTATTTTTTTTTTTTTTGAAGGTTGTTACGCCTTGAAGGAGGCGGCCTTGGCCCCTATAAAGTATATATATTTTTGATCAGCACGACGAGACGAGTCGATCTAGCCATGTCCGTCTGTTTGTCCCCCCCCCTGTCTTTTTTTTTTTTTATGCGATTCATTCGCTCAGTTTTAAAGACATTGACCTGAAACTCGGAACTTAAGCTTTTCCTCAGTCCTAAGCAGTTCAAGTGTTAAAATCAAAGTGCCACGCCCATTTTAAGGTATAGCCCCCATACAAACTTACCGTTTTTTTCTAATTTTTTGCATGAAAATATCTATTATTTATGAATGTAGTCACTCGAAGTTGGAAAGAAATACTTCTAATGTCATCCAATATCAAATCCAAGCTGCCACATCCATTTTTAGATATAGCCCGCATACAAACTTACCGCCCATTCTCGAATTTTTGTATTAAAATAGGTATTATTTATGAAACTATTCACTCAAATTTGGGTAAAAACACTTGTAATGACATTCAATATCAAAACCAAGGTGCCACGCCCATTTTTAGCTAAGGCACCCATACAAACTTATTGATTATTTTCGAACATTTGTATGAAAAAGTAATTATTTTCGACTATATATTTATAAATGTATATAAGCCACTTATGATCACACATAAACTATTCAAAGATTCGTGTGACGGGTATTTAAGCTTCGGTTCCACCGAAGTTAACGTTTTTCCTTGTTTTGCTTCTCTTTGGTGGCTAAATATAAATTGTTCAAAAAATGTGGGTTCAAATTTTGGAAATCCCATAAACACGACTAACCATCACTCAAATACGCCCAGTTTCAAGTATCTACGTTTATTCAATCCAAATGTATGACTTTTTTTTCAAGGCTCTCATTAGGCTCCGTGTTAAAAATTTCTAAAATCCCGCCTAAGTGCTCACCTGCAATAAAAATAAAAAAATGGTCAAAAAAATCTATATTGGGTCCACATATGGGTCATAAGTCCAAATTCCGGAAATCCCTTCAACACCTTGAACGCTAAAAATTTTTTTAACCATCTTTCAAATGAGCCCAGTTTCAAGTCTCTACGTCTATTCACTCCAAAGATATGGCTTTTCCGGTTTCAAGGCCCCATTAGGCCCCGGGTCAAAATTTTATAAAATCCCGTCTAAGTGCTCACCTGTAATAAAAATAAAAAAATTGGTCAAAAAAATCTATATTGGGTTTACATATGGGTCCATGGTACAAATTCCGGAAATCCCTTGAACACCTTGAACGCCAAAAATGTTTTTTAACCATCTTTCAAATGAGCCCTGTTTCAAGTCTCTACGTCTATTCACTCCAAAGATATGGCTTTTTCCGGTTTCAAGGCCCCCATTAGGCCCAGGGTCAAAATTACATTTTACAATTTTTTTTTGCTCTAAACCATCCTTGTGTGAATACGACCACACATGCAAAATTTCGTGAAATTTCGCGTCCATCGATCACCAACAGAACTTGGGACTTATTTTTTATATATATAGATAACATGATATATTTTTTTTTTTTTTTTGTTTATTAAATAATTTAATTTGTGATAAAATAAAAGAAATAAACGATTTTTAAAAAGAAATCCAGCCTTAATAGTACAAAATAATGTCATTATAGCTATCAGAGATTTTTGGTTAAATTTTTCACACTTTCTAAGATTTCAAACAAAGTTTAAACTCAATATTATGGTATGTAGAAGTCTATACGCGTACAAACTATTCAATTAGTGCTTTCGAAAGTTCAACTATGCTGGTTAGAGGTGTCCTTATTTTCATAAGTCAACTTTTTATCTTTCGCCGGGCGGATTTTTTTTCCTTTCCGTTTAGAAATGTCTAATAAAAAGTTTGGGGTCGATCCATTGACATTTAATGGACCCGGAAACGATTTAAAGTGGTTAAAAATTTAAAAATGACTATTTTATGCATTTTTTCAATCTGGAAATAAAAGTTTACTGTTTTTGTCTATATAATTAGCATTTTTACGCGAATTGAATAACATACAGTAAATACGCTCACCGATAAAACTTAAGGGCTGTTATATTTACGAATAAAATGAACAAAATGTCAATTTTTTATGATTTTTAGAAAGAAGTATTTCTTTATTAAATTGAATAAATAAAACAACAATTAAACGTGTCTAGATAATTAGAATTTTGAACATGTATTTCTTAACATTATGGATTTGATTCAATTAAATCAGATTTTTTATATGAAGGATATTTCTGCCGATACGCTTCAACAACTTGAAGCAATAACTGTTTTTCCTCTTCATCATTAGTTAGTATTCTGTTATATTGTTGAATGAACTTTACTCTCTCTCAGCAGTATCATTCACAACAAAGAAGTCTTGACAGAATGTCCAACCTTCTTCGAATTCAAATGACTCTTCCCAAATTGAAGGTTCTAATTCTAGAAACTTCGAAGATAAACCAAAGCGACTAAAGAAATTTTTGTTTTTCTCTGACACAAAATCACACAAGGAGTTTTTTTCAAAATCCACTAAGCTTGAATAATTCCGACCTTTCTTAATTTTTACAATTGGTTCTTTTGATTTTAGTTTTTCAACCATTTATTTTTTTCTTCAAAGAAATTCTTGAATCAAAAAAGGCTAGAGACTGTTTCTTCAGCGATGTACCATAAATGGTTTCTCATTTTTTAAGAAGTATTGCTGATATTTCTGAGTCTGTTTTTGAATACTTTATAGAGTCTTGTATAAAAGTGAAATCTTGAAGCGGTGCGTCTATAGCATTAGTACATTCAAACCAGGTTTTGATATACAGTTTAACCAGTTTTACTTTACGTGTTATAATTCTTGAGGTACTTGGTGCTTCATTCACAGTATCTACAGTCGATGTTGATGATATTTTCGACATTATAATTGTTACTTTTCGGATACAACAATTTTATTTAAAACTTTTACTTTTTCCAATACAAAACACTACTAGAATAACAAATGTCTTCATTCTTCTCACTATTGTTAACTTTATTTATTTAAATTCTCGACTAAAACTAATAAAACAAATCAATAAAAATCTTAAATTCGTAGGTATAAAGTCCAAATAAAATGCATTAATAAAAACACTGTGTGTGCTGTTAGGCCGCGTTTCCATTAGGCCGCGTTCCGCGTTAGCGTTAAAAACTCGACAAACTCGCGTTAAATCGTATACAAAAAGATAGGCAGTTAGGTATGGGAAAAAGTCGCGTTAATTTTGAACGCGACTTTCGATAATACGCGTTCAAACCGATTTCACACCGATTTCAAACCGATTTCTCTTATCGGTTCGAATAATTTGGCAATCGTAAGTTGCGCATACTTTTGAAAACAGCTGACAAAGTAACCGCAAAAAATAAACATTTACATAAAAGCTTCAGCTGCATATATTCAAATGACGGATTACCTTATCATGCTCGTATTGGACAGCAGATACTAAAGGAACAACACCTACATCCATTCGTTATATTAAAAATCTTCATTTCAAAAAAAAAAAAAAATGTTTTTTAACCTGTACAATTTTTTTACTACATAACAAACAAAATCAGCTGTTTTAACTCGAACGCTAACGCTAAATGGAAACGCGTTCCGCGTTTTCGATAAATGTTAACGCGATAACAAAAACGCGGCTCAATGGAAATGCGGCATTAGATTCTGAGGTAGAATAAAAAACTGCACTTTTGATCAACTAAATAACACCGATTCGCAGTATAAAACAAACGTTTTGTATAACTTTCTATATCTAATTGCAACGTCCAACAGTTTTAGAGGTACAACTAAGGCTGCATCCGTGCAAGCTCGTTCCGTGTGAGCATGTTTACTTTTTCGCGGCAGTTTGGTGGCAAAGACTACGCACGCCACTGTTTGTTTACATTTTTTCACGCTTGACTGGATTCGCTCGTTTTGTGATAGGCACCCAAAAAATCATTTTAAGAAACGAGCTTGTACGTGCTTTTACATTTCTACGCACGTTTTATATTTATGAACAGATGCAAGACATGCATGTATTTCTACATTTGTGAAAATACATGAAAATATTAATTTAATAAGAAAGTATTTGTTTCAGGAGAAATTATTAAAATTTATATTGCTTTGTCCTACTTATTATTTGTAGATTTTGCCAACAAGTTTTATTTGTAAGTGAACTTTCTACATAAATTCCATTTTATTTAAAAAAAGTACAGAAAAAACTATTTTTTCAATTTAAACAATTTTATTAACATTAGCTTGTTTCCGGGTCCATCAAATGTCATCGGATCGGGCCCAAATTGTATATTTCATCATTTTAGACTTAAAGGAAAAAATATTCGGGCGGCACTCGGTAAGATACCCATTTCTATTTTATCCTATACTAATAAGAACACCTCTAATGCTGGTACATTTTCAGTGCATTTTATGTCAACCACATGTGAAATGGAAGAGCTTTTAAAACTTCACTATTATGACATGGCGCTGACTGAAAAATGAACAAACCTCACAAAGCATTCTACCCACCCATATCGCCCATAGAAGCGCACACATACAATACAAGTCAACTTGAGTCAGTTCACACCCGCTTACCTTGCCAAAATGATGCCTTCCAAATGTTTGATACAACAATTCGTGTTCGTGTACCGCCCAAAATAGATCCCATTCAAATACGGTGATGTGATAGGCCAGCTCTTTGGTGCTCAGCATTTCCAAATCGATATCGATGCCTTCAGTGGGTGATTCCTGTTCGGGCAGCGGTGTCTGTACCAAAGTTTATTAAAGTGAGTAATCAAAATATGAATTAACTTGACTGCTAAAAATTACCAAAGCATCCAGATGATCCATAACCGAAACAAATAGACGTCCATTGAGTGACAGGCCGGTAGGTATGCTGACATCGTTGTCCTTAAAAACAGAACGTTCACCATTTGATTTAACCTCAACTAGACAGAGGTCGTCAGGACCGCGATTTAATTGTAGCTTATCGGCAGCGCAAGCCTTAATTATTTCGCTAGTTGTGTGCATTGGAAAACGCAGAGTGCAGTAGGTGTGGTTGGCACAGTAGACGCGGAAAATGACTAAATAAAAAGGAAATAAGCGGAAACATTAAATGCAATGAAATTAGTAAATACGGATACGGATACTCACTGTCATCATCCGGCCGTATGACTGTTTTCGATGGTGTTGCATTACCGCTAAATAGACAAATTGGTTGTCCATTTGGTGGTAATTTCCATTTCTGTCCAGCATTTGTATTACGATCCTCCTGATAGCGTGCCATTTGTGTCAGGACATTGTGTATGATGCTCGTTTCTTCGTTTAAATCAGGATCTGCTTCAACTTCGGCAGCTAAATCTTCAATAAAATCACAAACGCTTGGTTCCTCGAATGCTGCATGACGTACAGCTGTGACCCATTTTTGCATGAATTTTATAACTCGTTTCTTGAAATTTATTATGTATTCGCGATCCTCGAGCGTTTGCGCTTCACCATGCGCATCGCAATGGAAAGTGCTCAGCAGTTAAGGTGAAAACCACAAAAGTATTACAAATGGCAGAAAAAAAAAAAAACTAAATAAAAAAACTAAAGCTTAAGAACTAAATCGTAACGAATCACTTTGAATCGAGTGGATTTCGCTTGACTAGGCCAAAGGACAATCTACTTATTTGTCTGTCTGTCCGTCCGTCTGTCTTTTATATCGTTTTCGTTTACTAAACGAATCACGTTGCGCATACAGATTGCAAGATTAGTTTCAAGCGCCATTGAACAGTTTTGTGCTTTAGTCCTTAGAAAAAAAAAAAAAACTGATATCCAATCGACGAGTTTCCTTTTTTTTTTTTTTGCTGCTCTCAAACTAAATTATCAAATTGTTGACCAAAGTCAAGGTAAGCATTTATTATTATTACTAAATTTGTGTTTGTATTTGGTTCGACGTGAACAATAGTTATGTTTGTAGTTGTATGTAGCAAGGATTCATGTATGCTGCTCCCCATGGAATCCTTTATATAAACTAAACTAGATATGCATATAACTTTTATATTTTGCTAACACTTTATTCAGCATTTTGTTGCTAAAAGTCAACAACTTTTCTTCTTCTATTTTTTTTTTTTCGTATTCCTTTGAGTATATAAATGTGCCATATCCTTACTATGCACGTGACAGACTCTTATTCATTTCATACATATACCGAGTAACTCACACATTTCAGGCATATTTAAGGCTTAAATGCTTGCTAGCTCTACGCTTGGCATTTCAATGATACACAATGCCAAGCTGCTTGCTTACCTTAAGAAGAAAATTTAAAATATTTTTGAGACTGACGAAGGAAAACTGGATTAATCGAGCACGCTGTGGGACGCTGTTTGCATAAATAATGCAAGTGAATATTACTTGTATTATTAAATAAGGAATATAGTATTACACAGACAGACAGACAGACATATATGGTAAATGTCTTAAGACAATTTAAGTGTGCATTTAGGTTTGGCGTCTACTTTCAATTTTGATTTGTGAAATCATATTCATTGTTGTAAAAATGTTTTCAAGTCCAAAGTATCAAGTTGTCTAGATTTTAGCAGAAAAAAAAAAAGTTGAAGTGAATGGATTATTTGACGCGAGTGATATACGCTTCTCGTCACTTGAATTGCGCCTCCCATAAAGGTTTACTTTCAAGCTTTAATATTCTTGACCCAATTATGCCTTTTTTTTTTTTTTTTAATTGAAGATTTTTAGTTCTTTGAACGACTGAATACAATCATTTGTGCTTATTATGAAAGGCGTCGTCGTCGTCTCAATGCTAAATCGGTATTAGCTAACAGCAACGTGACGACGTCGTCTATTTATCGATAAATTTCAGTGTCATCTCTTACATTTGCGTTAAAATTGTAAAAATATAAAATATAAATTTAATTTTGAACACATGTTTTTTATATCAGACAGTTCCACTGATGACGGAACTATTCACTTTTTTTATAGCACATTTTTTTGTCGCACCTATGCACTTTTTGTCGCACTAATGCAGTTCCACTTGGTTTTTAAATTGGTTGGAACCATTCCCCTAGTGAAACCCTTTGCCAACTCAGGTTTTTTTTCCATATCGAACACCAAAGTTTGAAATTGCCGAGAATTGATTATTTTAATTTTCGTTCCATATTTAAAAGTTCAAATAAAATACGAGTCGTTACAACTCGTCAATAAAATTTGTGTCGACAAAAACAGTGTCGTTTGAAGACGACGACGACTTCGATTGAAGTTACATAATACCAAATTTCTGTTGACAGTAGTCAATAGTTATCGAAATCGACAACGACAATACGAATGGAAAGCTGTCGACATCGTTTAGTGTCGACGACGCCTTTCATAATAAGGGCAATTAGTTTTAGATTATAAACAAAAAAATAAATCTAAAAATATATATATAAATCAAAAATATATATATATATATATTTTTTTTTTTGTGAATAGAAAGATAAAGTCTGAGACAGAAATTAAGTTTATAGTTTCGATTTTTTGTAAAGACCACTTTTTCCTATATCTTCTAGATTTTAAAATTAAGTTACTTAACTCGCCTGTCCCAAATAGCGCTTTAAGTCCATATACAAACATTCAACTTACTCACAACTCGAAATCAAGAAGAGATGGAATGATATGGTTTATGAGAGAAATAAAGTTTACTATCTTAGCTACAATTTTTGTATAGAATGAATTTATTGAGAATTTTTTTATTTATATCTCTTCTTGATTTCGATTGTAAGTCTAATTTGTGAGTGTTATCTTCATAAAAACAAATGAATTGTATTAGGGGAGCTATTCAAATAAAGCAAAAAAAAACAAGAAAAAAACGTTAACTTCGGTAGAACCGAAGCTTAAATACCCGTCACACGAATCTTTAAAGAATTTAAGTGTAATCATCAGTGGTCACCCAAGTTTACACACAGTATTAATTTAAAATTTTGAGCTAAAAATACAGATATGTATAACAACATATTTCTCGAAAATAACTGGAAATGGGCGGTAAGTTTATATGGAAGAAACACCTAAAAATGGGTGTGGCACCATGATATTGGAAGAGTTTTTATCCAATATGGAGTAAATTCATGAATAAATAATAACCATTTTCATACGAAAATTCGAAAATGGGCGGAAATTTTGTATGGGGGCTATGCCAAAAAATGGGCGTGGCACATCTGATTTGACATTGGATGACATTAGAATGTTTTAAGCCAAATTGGAGTGAATATATGCATAAATAATAACTATTTTCATACAAAAAATCGGAAAAAACGGAAAGTTTATATGGGGGCTATGCCTAAAAGAGGGCGTGGCATTTTGGTTTTGATACTGGATGACAAAAGAAATGTTTTTCCTCAAATGGGAGCGAATACATTCATAAATAATTACAATTTTTATACAAAAAATCGGAAAAAAACGGAAAGTTTGTATGGGGGCTATACCTAAAAATGGGCGTGGCACTCTAATTCTCGAACTCATAATAGTCGTTGCCGAGAAAAGCTTAAGTTTCAAATTTCAGCTTAATATCTTTATATCTTCAACAAAAAAGATGCCTAGAAATATACAGACAGACAGACGGACAGACGGACATGGCTAGATCGATTCGTCTCGTCGAGCTGATCAAGAATATATATACTTTATGGGGTCTACGACGTCTCCTTTAATGCGTTACAAACTTTCAGACAAAATGAATATACCCTTCACACTATGTGTGGCGGGTATAAAAAAATACATGTTTTTGTATTGGTTTTTTAAAAAAAACAAGGAATAAAGTTAACTTCAGTGGAACCGAAGCTTAAATACCCGTTACACGAATCGTTAAAAACTGAATGCTTGATAATCAGCGCTTTGAATAAACTTTCTAGATAGGAGTCAATAGACTCATAGAACCCGTGTTAAACATAATATTGCTATAAAATTTTATGCTAAAAATACAGATACGTTGTTACAATAATGTTCTTAAAAATATCACAAAATGGGAGGTGAGTTTGTATGGGTATATCTGTTAAACTGGTCCGATTCGTATCACATGAGTTTGTAACGCATGGAAGGAGACGTCATAGACCCCATAAAGTAAATATGTATTTTCTTGATCAGCTTGACGAGGTGAATCAAACTATCTATGTCCGTCCGTAAAAATATATAAATATTAGGGTGGTCGACAAATGTATTGAAAAATATAAAAATATTTATATATTAGGGTGGTGGACAAATGTATTGAAAAATATAAAAATATTTAAATATTAAGGTGGTCGACAAATGTATTGAAAAATATAAAAATATTTAAATATTAGGGTGGTCGACAAATGTATTGAAAAATATAAAAATATTTAAATATTAGGGTGGTCGACAAATGTATTAAAAAATATAAAAATATTTTTATATTAGGGTGGTCGACAAATGTATTGAAAAAATATTTAAATATTAGGGTGGTCGACAAATGTATTGAAAATATAAAAATATTTAAATATAAGGGTGGTCAACAAATTCCAAATATTTAAATTTTAGGGTGGTCACAAATGTAGTAAAAAATATATAAATATTAGGGTGGTCGACAAATGTAGTAAAAAATATAAAAATATTTATATATTAGGGTGGTCGACAAATGTATTGAAAAATATAAAAATATTATTAGGTGGTCGACAAATGTATTGAAAAATATAAAAATATTTAAATATTAGGGTGGTCGACAAATGTATTGAAAATTATATATATAAATATAAAATATTTAAATATTAGGGTGGTCGACAAATGTATTGAAAAATATAAAAATATTTAAATATTAGGGTGGTCGACAAATGCATAATTTAAAAATTATAAAAATATATAAATATTAGGGTGGTCGACAAATGTATTAAAAAATATAAAAATATTTATATATTAGGGTGGTCGACAAATGTATTGAAAAAAAAAATATTTAAATATTAGGGTGGTCGACAAATGTATTGAAAAATATAAAAATATTTAAATATTAGGGTGGTCGACAAATGTATTGAAAAATATAAAAATATTTAAATATTAGGGTGGTCGACAAATGTATTGAAAAATATAAAAAATATTAGGTGTCGACAAATGTATTTAAAAATATTTAAATATTAGGGTGGTCGACAAATGTATTGAAAAAAATATAAAAATATTAGGGTGGTCGACAAATTATATTGAAAAATATAAAAATATTTAAATATTAGGGTGGTCGACAAATGTATTGAAAAATATAAAAATATTTAAATATTAGGGTGGTCGACAAATGTATTGAAAAATATAAAAATATTTAAATATTAGGGTGGTCGACAAATGTATTGAAAAATATAAAAAATATTTAAATATTAGGGTGGTCGACAAATGTATTGAAAAATATAAAAATATATAAATATTAAGGTGGTCGACAAATGTATTGAAAAATATAAAAATATTTAAATATTAGGGTGGTCGACAAATGTATTGAAAAATATATAAATATTAGGTTAAAATATATAGAAAAATATAAAAATATTTAAATTGGTCGACAAATATATTGAAAAATATATAAATATTAGGGTGGTCGACAAATGTATTGAAAAATATAAAAATATTTAAATATTAGGGTGGTCGACAAATGTATTGAAAAATATAAAAATATTTAAATATTAGGGTGGTCGACAAATGTATTGAAAAATATAAAAAATATTAGGGTGGTCGACAAATGTATTGAAAAATATAAAAATATTTAAATATTAGGGTGGTCGACAAATGTATTGAAAAATATAAAAATATTTAAATATTAGGGTGGTCGACAAATGTATTGAAAAATATATAAATATTAAGGTGGTCGACAAATGTATTGAAAAATATAAAAATATTTAAATATTAGGGTGGTCGACAAATGTATTAAAAAATATAAAAATATTTAAATATTAGGGTGGTCGACAAATGTAGTGAAAAATATAAAAATATTTAAATATTAGGGTGGTCGACAAATGTATTGAAAAATATAAAAATATTTAAATATTAGGGTGGTCGACAAATGTAGTGAAAAATATTTAAATATTAGGGTGGTCGACAAATGTAGTAAAAAATATATAAATATTAGGGTGGTCGACAAATGTAGTTGAAAAAATATAAAAATATTTATATATTAGGGTGGTCGACAAATGTATTGAAAAATATAAAAATATTAGAGTGGTCGACAAATTATTGAAAAATATAAAAATATTTAAATATTAGGGTGGTCGACAAATGTATTGAAAAATATATAAATATGTGGTCGACAAATGTATTGAAAAATATAAAAATATTTAAATATTAGGGTGGTCGACAAATGTATTGAAAAATATAAAAATATTTAATATATAGGGGTGGTCGACAAATGTAGTGAAAAATATTTAAATATTAGGGTGGTCGACAAATGTAGTAAAAAATATATAAATATTAGGGTGGTCGACAAATGTAGTAAAAAATATAAAAATATTTATATATTAGGGTGGTCGACAAATGTATTGAAAAATATATAAATATTAAGGGTGGTCGACAAATGTAGTGAAAAATATAAAAATTATTAAATCTTAGGGTGGTCGATAAATGTATTGAAAAATATAAAAATATTTAAATTAGGGTGGTCGACAAATGTATTGAAAAATGTAAAATTATTAAAATTATTTAAAAATATTTAAATCTTAGGGTGGTCGACAAATGTATTGAAAAATATAAAAATATTATATAAAAATAGGGTGGTCGACAAATGTAGTAAAAAATATAAAAATATTTAAATATTAGGGTGATCGACAAATGTAGTGAAAAATATTTAAATATTAGGGTGGTCGACAAATGTATTGAAAATATAAAAATATTTAAATATAAGGGTGGTCGACAAATGTAGCCAATTGATATTTAAATTTTAGGGTGGTCGACAAATGTAGTAAAAAATATATAAATATTAGGGTGGTCGACAAATGTAGTAAAAAATATAAAAATATTTATATATTAGGGTGGTCGACAAATGTATTGAAAATTTAAAAAATATTTAAATATTAGGGTGGTCGACAAATGTAGTGAAAAATATAAAAATATTTAAATCTTAGGGTGGTCGACAAATGTATTGAAAAAATATATAAATTATTAAAAATACAAAAAATAAAAATATAAAAATATTTATATATTAGGGTGGTCGACAAATGTATTGAAAAATATAAAAATATTTAAATATAAAGGGTGGTGGTAGCGAAAAATATTTAAATTTTAGGGTGGTCGACAAATGTAGTAAAAAATATATAAATATTAGGGTGGTCGACAAATGTAGTAAAAAATATAAAAATATTTATATATTAGGGTGGTCGACAAATGTATTGAAAAAATATTTAAATATAAGGGTGGTCGACAAATGTAGTGAAAAGTATAAAAATTATTAAATCTTAGGGTGGTCGATAAATGTATTGAAAAATATAAAAATATTAAGGTGGTCGACAAATGTATTGAAAAATGTAAAAATATTAAGGTTGTCGACAAATGTATTTAAAAAATATTTAAATCTTAGGGTGGTCGACAAATGTATTGAAAAATATAAAAATATTAGAGTGATCGACAAATGTAGTAAGGGTGGTCGACAAATGTATTGAAAATATAAAAATATTTATATATTAGGGTGGTCGACAAATGTATTGAAAAATATAAAATATTTATATATACAAATGTAGTGAAAAATATTTAAATATTAGGGTGGTCGACAAATGTAGTAAAAAATATAAAAATATTTAAATCTTAGGGTGGTCGACAAATGTATTGAAAATATAAAAATATATAAATATTAAGGTGGTCGACAAATGTATTGAAAAATATAAAAATATT
The DNA here is from genome assembly GCA_018903435.1 of Leucophenga varia. Taxonomy (NCBI): domain Eukaryota; kingdom Metazoa; phylum Arthropoda; class Insecta; order Diptera; family Drosophilidae; genus Leucophenga; species Leucophenga varia. Next base: position 521,200 of record JAEIFJ010002545.1, read on the forward strand.
TAAATCTTAGGGTGGTCGACAAATGTAGTGAAAAAATATATAAATATTAAGGTGGTCGACAAATGTAGTAAAAAATATAAAAATATTTATATATTAGGGTGGTCGACAAATGTATTGAAAAATATAAAAAATATTTAAATATTAAGGTGGTCGACAAATGTATTGAAAAATATAAAAATATTTAAATATTAAGGTGGTCGACAAATGTATTGAAAAATATAAAAATTATTAAATCTTAGGGTGGTCGACAAATGTATTGAAAAATATATAAATATTAAGGTGGTCGACAAATATATTGAAAAATATATAAATATTTAAATCTAAGGGTGGTCGACAAATGTGTTGAAAAATATAAAAACAAATAAATATTAAGGTGGTCGACATATGTAGTAAAAAATTTAAAAATTATTAAATCTTAGGGTGGTCGACAAATGTATTGAAAAAATATTTAAATCTTAGGGTGGTCGACAAATGTATAGAAAAATATAAAAATATTTAAATCTTAGGGTGGTCGACAAATGTATTGAAAAATATAAAAATATTTAAATCTTAGGGTGGTCGACAAATGTAATGAAAAATATAAAAACAAATAAATATTAAGGTGGTCGACATATGTAGTAAAAAATTTAAAAATTATTAAATCTTAGGGTGGTCGACAAATGTATTGAAAAATATAAAAAATATTTATATATTAAGGTGGTCGACAAATGTATTGAAAAATATAAAAATTTAAATCTTAGGGTGGTCGACAAATCTATTGAAAAATATAAAAATATTTAAATATAAGGGTGGTCGACAAATGTAGCGAAATATATTTAAATATTAGGGTGGTCGACAAATGTAGTAAAAAATATAAAAATATATAAATAATTAAGGTGGTCGACATACAGTGGCTCACAGCTTATTTTTTGAGCTTTTGTTTTGATTGTTGCATTCGCAAAGTGATGGTGAAGCATTTTTACCATTTGAAGTGTGATTTTGGTAAAGAAACAAGTATTTGTAAAAATGGGAAAGCGGACAACAATAGAGCAGCGGGAGTTGGTTTAAAAATGGAATTTCGCGGCGCAAAATTGCAGAGATCGTTAATTTGCCTTCGGGCAAATACAGTCAAAAACATAATAAACCGATTTGTTTTTTGAAAACAGAGTGGTAAATAAGGGTAGAACTGCTCCAAATAAAATTTTCAACGACACAGATGAGCGATACATTGTGCGGCCTAGAAGGAAAACCCGAAGATATCAGCTCCAAAATTAGCCAGTCAGATGGAGCAACAGCTAGGGAAGTCGAGTAGTGCAGAAACAGAAACAATTCGTCGTATACTCCGAGACCATGAATTACATGGTAGAATTGCTCGGAAGAAGCCTTTTATTAGTAAGAACAAGAAAAAACGTTAACTTCGGTGGAACCGAAGTTTAAATACCCGTCACACGAATCTTTGAATAGTTTATGTGTGATCATCAGCGGCTTAAATACATTTATAAATATATATTCGAAAATAATTACTTTTTCATACATTTGTTCGAAAATAATCGATAAGTTTGTATGGGGACTATGGCTAAAAATGGGCGTGGCACCTTGGTTTTGTTATTGGATGTCATTAGAAGTGTTTTTACCCAAATTTGAGTGAATATTCTCATAAATAATAGCTATTTTTATACAAAAATTCGAAAATGGGCGTAAATTTGTATGGGGGCTATAGTTAAAAATGGGCGTGGCAGCTTGAATTTGACATTGGATGACATTAGAAGTATTTTTACCCAACTTGGAGTGACTACATTCATAATTAATAGCTATTTTCATATAAAATTCGAAAATGGGCGGTAATTTTGTTTGGGGGCTATAGCTAAAAATGGGAGTGGCAGCTTGGATTTAACATTAGATGACATTAGAAGTATTTTTAACCAACTTGGAGTGACTACATTCATAAATAATAGCTTTTTTCATAGAAAAATCCCGAAAAAAACGGTAAGTTTGTATGGGGGCTATACTTTAAAATGGGCGTGGCACTTTGATTTTAACACTTAAACTGCTTAGGACTGAGAAAAGCTTAAGTTCCGAATTTCAGGTCAATATCTTTAAAACTGAGCGAATGAAACGCGTACATACAGACAGACGGACAGACAGACAGACAGACGGACATGGCTAGATCGACTCGTCTCGTCGTGCTGATCAATAATATATATACTTTATGGGGTCTCCGATGCCTCCTTTAATGCGTTACAAACTTTCTGACAAAATGATAATACCCTCCCCACTATGTGTGGCGGGTATAAAAATAAAGAAAGCCGGCTCCGATTTGCCAAAGAGTACATAAACAAGGACACCAGTTACTGGAACAAGGTAATTTTCGCTGACGAGTCCAAGTTTAATATATTTGGTTCGGATGGGAGGCCCTACGTCTGGCGAAAAGCAAATACCGAGCTGCAAGACAAGCACCTTAAAACCCACAGTAAAGCATGGTGGAGGGTCTGTGATGGTTTGGGCCTTTATGTCTGCCTCTGGAGTTGGAAAACTAGCTTTTATTGAAAGCACCATGGTTAAGAATATGTACTTAAACATTTTAAAGGAAAATCTTATCCAAAGTGCTGAATATCTGGCCATAAAAGAGGACTTCACATTTTATCAGGACAACGACCCTAAGCACACATCGGGTATTGTTCAGTCTTGGCTGGTATGGAACTGTCCGCATAACCTCAAACCGCCTGCACAGTCCCCGGATCTCAATGTTATTGAAAATTTGTGGGCCATTTTAGACACCAGTATCAGGTCTCGGAATATTTCCAACAAAAATGATTTAAAACGGCATTAGTCGAGGAATGGGGGAAAATCCGGCCTGAAACCAACAAAAAAAATTGGGGGTTTAAACCCCCGAAAGATTAAAGGGTATTTAAAAAAAAGGGGGAAACCAAATATTAAATGTAAAAACTAGCCCTTATTTTCCTTTATTTTTGTTTAAAATAACTAATGGGTCAAAAAGCTGTGGCCTTGAAATTATGTGTTGTTTAAGTTTTTGTTATTTTCTTATTGTTTTTTTTATATGAATAAAAAAGTTATATTTTCCATTTGCTGAATATTATGAAAAAACAAATCTTTGTTTAAATTTTTCAAAAATTTGTATTGGTTAAAAAGTTATGAGCAGATGAAAATTTTATTTGACGTGGTAGAAATGACTGTGAGCCACTGTATGTAGTGAAAAATATAAAAATTATTAAATCTTTGGGTGGTCGACAAACGTATTTGAAAAATATATATGTAAATATTAAGGTGGTCGACAAATGTATTGAAAAATATAAAAATATTTAAATCTTAGGGTGGTCGACAAATGTATTGAAAAATATAAAAATATTTAAATATTAGGGTGGTCGACAAATGTATTGAAAAATATAAAAATATTTAAATATTAGGGTGGTCGACAAATGTATGAAAAATTTAAATTTAGGTGTCGACAAATATATTGAAAAATATAAAAATATTTAAATATTAGGGTGGTCGACAAATGTATGGTAAAAATATATAAATATTAAGGTGGTCGACAAATGTATTGAAAAAATATAAAAATATTTAAATATTAGGGTGGTCGACAAATGTATTGAAAAATATAAAAATATTTAACTACATAAGGGTGGTCGACAAACGTAGTGAAAATAATTTAAATATTAGGGTGGTCGACAAATGTAGTAAATAAATATTTAATATTAGGGTGGTCGACAAATGTAGTAAAAATATAAAAATATTTATATATTAGGGTGGTCGATCAAATGTATTAAAAATATAAAAATATTTAAATGATAAGGGTGGTCGAAAATGTAGTGAAAAATATTTAAATATTAGGGTGGCAAATTTATGGAAAAAGTTTGTAAACAAAAGAAATATATAAATATTAGCCGGTGGTCGAAACAATATATGTATATAAAATTTTTTTTATATAAAAATATTTTAATATTAGGGTGGTCGACAAATGTATTGAAAATATAAAAATATTTAAATACATGTCGACAAACGTATTGACCGATAAATATTAGCGTGGTCGACAAATGATTAAAAATATATAAAATATATAAATATTAGGGTGGTCGACAAATGTATGTAAAAATATATAAATATATTTTTATATTAGGGTGGTCGACAAATTTATGGAAAAAGTTTGTAAACAAAACGTGTAACAACAGACAGGGTGACGATCGACTCGCACTGTCGGTCTGATTAAGAATATATAAATATATATAAATATCGACAAATATATTGATATATATAGAAATATTTTAATATTAGGGTGGTCGACAAATGGAAAAATTGTAAAAAATATAACTAAGATGACTCGATCGACTCGCGGCGTCGGTCTATATTAAAAATATATATAAATATATATAATATTAGGGGGTCGACAAATATATTGAAAATATATAGAAATATTTTAATATTAGGGTGGTCGCAAATTTTGTTGGAAAATGTTTATACACAAATATTAGGGTGGTCGACAAATGTATAAAAAATAAAATCACTCGGCGGTCGACAATGTATTAAGAATATAAAATATTTATATATTAGGGTGGTCGACAAATAGTATATACATATATATATATAAAAATATTTTAATATTAGGGTGGTCGACAAATTTACACAAAACGTAAGTAACCAGACCAGACATGACTCGATCGACTTGGCGGCCCGATTAAATATTTAATATATTAATATATATTAATATATAAATATATATAGATATATTTTAATATTAGGGTGGTCGACAAATTTATGGAAAAAGTTTGTAAACAAAACGTGTAACTAAGCAGACAGACATGACCCGATCGACTCGCCTCGTCGGTCTGATTAAGAATATATATTAATATATAAATATTATATATATATAGATATATTTTAATATTAGGGTGGTCGACAAATTTATGGAAAAAGTTTGTAAACAAAACGTGTAACTACAGACAGACAGACATGACCCGATCGACTCGCCTCGTCGGTCTGATTTAAGAATATATATTAATATATAAATATATATAGATATATTTTAAAATTAGGGTGGTCGACAAATTTATGGAAAAAGTTTGTAAACAAAACGTGTAACTACAGACAGACAGACATGACTCGATCGACTCGCCTCGTCGGTCTGATTAAGAATATATTTTAATATATAATATACATTTATATATATATAATATATATAGATATATTTTAATATTAGGGTGGTCGACAAATTTATGGAAAAAGTTTGTAAACAAAACGTGTAACTACAGACAGACAGACATGACCCGATCGACTCGCCTCGTTTCTGATTAAGAATATATATTAATATATAAATATATATATATATATATATATATATAGATATATTTTAATATTAGGGTGGTCGACAAATTTATGGAAAAAGTTTGTAAACAAAACGTGTAACTACAGACAGACAGACATGACTCGATCGACTCGCCTCGTCGGTCTGATTAAGAATATATATATATATAAATATATTATATAAATATATATAGATATATTTTAATATTAGGGTGGTCGACAAATTTATGGAAAAAGTTTGTAAACAAAACGTGTAACTACAGACAGACAGACATGACCCGATCGACTCGCCTCGTCGGTCTGATTAAGAATATATATTTATATATAAATATATATATATATATTTTAATATTAGGGTGGTCGACAAATTTATGGAAAAAGTTTGTTAATAAAAGACGTGTAACTACAGACAGACAGACATGACCCGATCGACTCGCCTCGTCGGTCTGATTAAGAATATATATTTATATATAAATATATAGTAATATATTTTAATATTAGGGTGGTCGACAAATTTATGGAAAAAGTTTGTAAACAAAACGTGTAACACATACAGACAGACATGACTCGATCGATTCCCGACGTCGGCCTGATTAAGAATATATTTTAATATATAAATATACATTTAATATATTAATAAATATATAGATATATTTTAATATTAGGGTGGTTGGCAAATTTATGGAAAAAGTTTGTAAACAAAACGTGTAACTACAGACAGGCAGACATGACCCGATCGACTCGCCTCGTTGGTCTGATTAAGAATATATATTTATATATAAATATATAGTATATACATATATGTATATATAGAAATATTTTAATATTAGGGTGGTCGACAAATTACACAAAACGTGTAACTACAGACAGACATGACTCGATCGATTCCCGACGTCGGCCTGATTAAGAATATATTTTAATATATAAATATACATTTAATATATTAATAAATATATAGATATATTTTAATATTAGGGTGGTTGGCAAATTTATGGAAAAAGTTTGTAAACAAAACGTGTAACTACAGACAGGCAGACATGACCCGATCGACTCGCCTCGTTGGTCTGATTAAGAATATATATTTATATATAAATATATAGTATATACATATATGTATATATAGAAATATTTTAATATTAGGGTGGTCGACAAATTACACAAAACGTGTAACTACAGACAGACATGACTCGATCGATTCCCGACGTCGGCCTGATTAAGAATATATTTTAATATATAAATATACATTTAATATATTAATAAATATATAGATATATTTTAATATTAGGGTGGTTGGCAAATTTATGGAAAAAGTTTGTAAACAAAACGTGTAACTACAGACAGGCAGACATGACCCGATCGACTCGCCTCGTTGGTCTGATTAAGAATATATATTTATATATAAATATATAGTATATACATATATGTATATATAGAAATATTTTAATATTAGGGTGGTCGACAAATTACACCAAAACGTGTAACTACAGACAGACATGACTCGATCGATTCCCGACGTCGGCCTGATTAAGAATATATTTTAATATATAAATATACATTTAATATATTAATAAATATATAGATATATTTTAATATTAGGGTGGTTGGCAAATTTATGGAAAAAGTTTGTAAACAAAACGTGTAACTACAGACAGGACAGACATGACCCGATCGACTCGCCTCGTTCGGTCTGATTAAGAATATATATTAATATTTAAATATAAATATATATAGTATATACATATTAGTTATGGAAAAATTTGTAACAAAACGTGTAACAGACAGACAACATGACCGTCATATGTATTTATATATAGAAATATTTTAATATTAGGGTGGTCGACAAATTATGCTTTTAACAAAACGTGTAACTACAGACAGACATGACTCGATCGATTCCCGACGTCGGCCTGATTAAGAATATATTTTAATATATAAATATACATTTAATATATTAATAAATATATAGATATATTTTAATATTAGGGTGGTTGGCAAATTTATGGAAAAAGTTTGTAAACAAAACGTGTAACTACAGACAGGCAGACATGACCCGATCGACTCGCCTCGTTGGTCTGATTAAGAATATATATATATATATATATATATAGTATATACATATATGTATATATAGAAATATTTTAATATTAGGGTGGTCGACAAATTACACAAAACGTGTAACTACAGCCAGATCATTCGGGTCGCGTCGGCTGATTAAGAATATATTTTAATATATAAATATACATTTAATATATTAATAAATATATAGATATATTTTAATATTAGGGTGGTCGGCAAATTTATGGAAAAAGTTTGTAAACAAAACGTGTAACTACAGACAGGCAGACATGACCCGATCGACTCGCCTCGTTGGTCTGATTAAGAATATATATTTATATATAAATATATAGTATATACATATATGTATATATAGAAATATTTTAATATTAGGGTGGTCGACAAATTACACAAAACGTGTAACTACAGACAGACATGACTCGATCGATTCCCGACGTCGGCCTGATTAAGAATATATTTTAATATATAAATATACATTTAATATATTAATAAATATATAGATATATTTTAATATTAGGGTGGTTGACAAATTTATGGAAAAAGTTTGTAAACAAAACGTGTAACTACAGACAGGCAGACATGACCCGATCGTACTTGCCTATTAGTTGGTCGAAAATATATGAATATATATATAAATATATAGTATATACATATATGTATATATAGAAATATTTTAATATTAGGGTGGTCGACAAATTACACAAAACGTGTAACTACAGACAACATGACTCGATCGATTCCGACGTCGGCCTGATTAAGAATATATTTTAATATATAAATATACATTTAATATATTAATAAATATATAGATATATTTTAATATTAGGGTGGTTGGCAAATTTATGGAAAAAGTTTGTAAACAAAACGTGTAACTACAGACAGGCAGACATGACCCGATCGACTCGCCTCGTTGGTCTGATTAAGAATATATATTTATATATAAATATATAGTATATACATATATGTATATATAGAAATATTTTAATATTAGGGTGGTCGACAAATTATTGGAAAAAGTTTGTAACTACAAAACGTGTAACTACAGACAGACATGACTCGATCGATTCCCCGCCTCGTCGGTCTGATTAAGAATAAAATTTAATATATAAATATACATTTATATATATTAATAATATATAGATATATTTTAATATTAGGGTGGTCGACAAATTTATGGAAAAAGTTTGTAAACAAAACGTGTAACTACAGACAGGCAGACATGACCCCGATCGACTCGCCTCGTTGGTCTGATTAAGAATATATATTTATATATAAATATATAGTATATACATATATGTATGTATAAATATATTTTAATATTAGGGTGGTCGACAAATTTGAACATTTGTACAAAAACGTGTAACTACAGACAGACATGACTCGATCGGATTCCCGACGTCGGCCTGATTAAGAATATATTTTAATATATAAATATACATTTAATATATTAATAAATATTAGATATATTTTAATATTAGGGTGGTCGACAAATTTATGGAAAAAGTTTGTAAACAAAACGTGTAACTACAGACAGACAGACATGACCCGATCGACTCGCCTCGTCGGTCTGATTAAGAATATATATTAATATATAAATATACATTATAGATAATATATATATATGTATATATAGAAATATTTTATATTGTTTAATTAAAATTTATGGAAAAAGTTTGTAAACAAAACGTGTAACTACAGACAGGCAGACATGACCCGATCGACTCGCCTCGTTGGTCTGATTAAGAATATATATTTATATATAAATATATAGTATATACATATATGTATATATAGAAATATTTTAATATTAGGGTGGTCGACAAATTTACACAAAACGTGTAACTACAGACAGACATGACCCGATCGATTCCCGACGTCGGCCTGATTAAGAATATATTTTAATATATAAATATACATTTAATATATTAATAAATATATAGATATATTTTAATATTAGGGTGGTTGGCAAATTTATGGAAAAAGTTTGTAAACAAAACGTGTAACTACAGACAGGCAGACATGACCCGATCGACTCGCCTCGTTGGTCTGATTAAGAATATATATTTATATATAAATATATAGTATAATACATATATGTATATATAGAAATATTTTAATATTAGGGTGGTCGACAAATTACACAAAACGTGTAACTACAGACAGACATGACTCGATCGATTCCCGACGTCGGCCTGATTAAGAATATATTTTTAATATATAAATATACATTTAATATATTAATAATAGATATATATTAATATAGTTTTAACAAATATTAGGCGATGCGATCGACTCGCCTGTTGTCTGATTAAGAATATATATTTATATATAAATTATATGTATATATAGAAATATTTTAATATTAGTATTAAGTTTGAATTAAACAAAACGTGTAACTACAGACAGACAGACATGACTCGATCGACTCGCCTCGTCGGTCTGATTAAGAATATATTTTAATATATAAATATATATTTAATATATTAATAAATATATAGATATATTTTAATATTAGGGTGGTCGGCAAATTTATGGAAAAAGTTTGTAAACAAAACGTGTAACTACAGACAGACATGACTCGATCGATTCCCGACGTCGGCCTGATTAAGAATATATTTTAATATATAAATATACATTTAATATATTAATAAATATATAGATATATTTTAATATTAGGGTGGTTGGCAAATTTATGGAAAAAGTTTGTAAACAAAACGTGTAACTACAGACAGGCAGACATGACCCGATCGACTCGCCTCGTTGGTCTGATTAAGAATATATATTTATATATAAATATATAGTATATACATATATGTATATATAGAAATATTTTAATATTAGGGTGGTCGACAAATTACACAAAACGTGTAACTACAGACAGACATGACTCGATCGATTCCCGACGTCGGCCTGATTAAGAATATATTTTAATATATAAATATACATTTAATATATTAATAAATATATAGATATATTTTAATATTAGGGTGGTTGGCAAATTTATGGAAAAAGTTTGTAAACAAAACGTGTAACTACAGACAGGCAGACATGACCCGATCGACTCGCCTCGTTGGTCTGATTAAGGATATATATTTTATATATAAATATATAGTATATACATATATGTATATATAGAAATATTTTAATATTAGGGTGGTCGACAAATTACACAAAACGTGTAACTACAGACAGACATGACTCGATCGATTCCCGACGTCGGCCTGATTAGAGAATATATTTTAATATATAAATATACATTTAATATATTAATAAATATATAGATATATTTTAATATTAGGGTGGTTGGCAAATTTATGGAAAAAGTTTGTAAACAAAAGTGTAACTACAGACAGGCAGACATGACCCGATCGACTCGCCTCGTTGGTCTGATTAAGAATATATATTTATATATAAATATATAGTATATACATATATGGATATATAGAAATATTTTAATATTAGGGTGGTCGACAAATTTACACAAAACGTGTAACTACAGACAGACATGACTCGATCGATTCCCGACGTCGGCCTGATTAAGAAAATATTTTAATATATAAATATACATTTAATATATTATATAAAAATATAGATATATTTTAATATTAGGGGTGGTTGGCAAATTAGGAAAAGTTGTAAACAAAACGTGTAACTACAGACAGGCAGACATGACCCGATCGACTCGCCTCGTTTGTCTGATTAAGAATATATATTTATATATAAATATATAGTATATACATATATGTATATATAGAAATATTTTAATATTAGGGTGGTCGACAAATTTATGTAACTGCAGACAGACATGACTCGATCGATTCCCGACGTCGGCCTGATTAAGAATATATTTTAATATATAAATAAGAAAATAATACATTTAATATAGTAATAAAAATATAAAAATATTTAAATATTAGGGTGGTTGACAAATGTATTGAAAAATATATAAATATTAAGGGTGGTCGACAAATGTAGTAAAAATATAAAAATATTTAAGTTAGGTAAATGTATTGAAAAATATATAAATATTAGGGTGGTCGACAAATGTGGTCGTAAAAATATGATAAAATATATATAAAATATTTAAATATTAGGGTGGTCGACAAATGTAGTAAAAAATATAAAAATATTTAAATATAAAAATATTATATAATATTAGGGTGGTCGACAAATGTATTAAAACATATAAAAATATTTAAATCTTAGGGTGGTCGATAAAATGTAGTAAAAAATATATAAATATTAAGGTGGTCGACAAATGTAGTGAAAAGTATAAAAATTATTAAATGTTAGGGTGGTCGATAAATGTATTGAAAAAATATAAATATTAGGGTGGTTGACAAATGTATTGAAACATATAAAAATATTTAAATCTTAGGGTGTTCGATAAAAGTAGAAAAAAATATATAAATATTAAGGTGGTCGACAATTATATTGAAAAATATAAAAATATTTAAATATTAGGGTGGTCGACAAATATAGTAAAAATATATGTATAAAAATATTTAAATATTAGGGTGGTCGACAAATGTAGTGAAAAAAATAAAAACATTTAAATATTATTGTGGTTGACAAATGTATTGAAAAATTGTTGCAATATTTATTGTTTATTAGGCAAAGTTTGAATTAAGTAATTATTGTTACAAGTTATATTTTTTTAAGATATATTACACGCGCGTAATTGTTGCTGACGATGTTTCTTCTTCGGCAGTCACAAGAGCAGCACTAATGCCATTTTAGCTTTCTTTTTTCCCTTTCGCACTCAAGCATGGTAAACTGTACAGAAATTTAAAACAGCACACTGTGTGTGTGTGAGAAAGAGAAAAAGAAAGCTAAAATGGCATCAGTGAAGAACAGTCATGTAATTTAGAGAAAAATTGTGACAGGTGAGTATCAGGCAGGCTTGCAAGATTGTTTGAGTAGAGTAGCGTGGTGCCAGATGTTAATTTAAAAAACTTCCCCTCAGATGGCGCTACGGTGATTCACCAATTTCATGCCCAAAACGGCTTTGCAAGAGTCATGTTTCGATGTTGATAGACCCTTTGTCAATACGTCGGCCGGCATCTCGTTCGTTGGAATGTACTCAACCTGTATATCACCCTTTTCGACAAGTTCGCGTACAAAGTGATGGCGAATATCAACGTGCTTTGTACGCTTGTGGAATACAGGATTCTTTGAAAGTTGTCCAGCTCCTTGGTTGTCATTGTATATCTTCGTAGTATGGAGCTGGCCCAAAATCTCTTGTAGATAGCTTCTTAGATGCAGTACCTCCTTCATCGACTCGGACAAAGCCATATACTCGGCTTCAGTGCTGGGCATAGCAAAGTCCTTTGTTTACGGCATTCCCAAGTGATTGCCGCGTTTGCCAGTACAAATGCGTAGCCTGTAAAAGATCTGCGGTCATCAAGGCTTGAACCCCAGTCGGCATCGACATAGCCAACCAGATCTTTACCATTTCGTTTGTATACTAAGCCGACGTTTTCAGTACCCTTAAGGTATCGTAGTACTCGTTTTGCAGTTACCCAATGCTGCTTGCCATAATTTGCGTTATACTGGCTTAGTACGCTCCTGCATGCGCAACGTCTGGCCTTGTCGTAACTGCTAACCACATCAAGGCTCCAATCAAACTTTGGTACGGAATTTGCTTAACTTCTTTTATTTCCGTCTCGGATTTCGGACACATTTCATTTGACAGTTGCAGCTAGTCACGGACTGCTTGCAGCAAGTCAATGTTTTCACAAGTTTTTTTTTGATTCATTCAAGACCATATTCAAGATTACCTAAATATTTCATATCAAAGGCTTTGGACAATTCGGCCTTTTATATGACGTAGCATCGCTTCATGGTTTGATGCAACTATGAGATCATCTACGTACAATGACACAATTGTAGTTTTCTGACCCTTTGTGCTGTAGTAGATGCAAGAATCAGCTGCAAGTGGTTTAAGGTTCATTTCCTTCAATTTGCTGTTTCTCAAGCTTCTCATACAAATTTTATGAAGATTTCTTCTTCGATATCTCCGTTTAAATATGCGCTTGTGAAGTCCAGTTGGTGTACATTCAACTTTAATTCTGCTGCAAGTGCTATCAGTGTGCGTATTGATCCCATTCGTGCCACGGGTGAAAACGTTGCATTATAATCAATACCTTCTCGCTGATTGAAATCTTTAGCAACTAGTCTTGCTTTTCGACACTCCCGCTTCGCCACTCGGCTTGTACTTTGTTCGGAGAACCCACTTTGTTTCGATGGCGGGCTTATTAGATTCACCACCGACGACTTCCCAAGTATTGTTTTTCTGCAGCGCTCGATATTCTTTAATCATCCCCTCCTTCCATTCTGAGGCATAAGGGCCTGTTAGGGCCTCATTTGTTGTAAACGGATCACCTTCACTTGCAAGTGACACAACTTCAAAAAACTCTTCTATTTCTGATTCAGATACCGCTTCAGTTATCGATTCCATTTCGTCTGCACTTACTTGGTTGTACACCTTTCTAGGTCGTCCTGGTTTGCCTGTTCGCAGTTTCTTTTGCCTCACTGGGCCACGTTTTGCAACAACTCTATCAAAATTTTCTTCCTCGGATGATTCCGTATCGCTCTACTGAAAATTTTCTTGTTGATCCATAGGTGCATTTTGTACTTGTACTTCGGTCTGCTTTTCAGTAAATTCTTCATATACTCCGTTACAAACTTGTTTGTAAAATTTACGTCACGACTGTTATGAACAGTCCGTGCACCTGTGTCATATAATCGGTATATACAACGTTTTGACCTCGGGTCGAATTTTCCTTTCGATTCCTTATTGAGCATATAAGCAACTTGACTAAACGTACGAAAGTGTTTCACTACTGGAGTTCTGTTCAACCATATCTTGAATGGTATTTCACCACACAGGCTTCTAGATGGGCATCTATTCCGTATATAATTTACTGTATATACTGCTTCGACCCCAAAAACTCGGCGGCAGACTTGCTTGTATCATCATACAACGGGCCATTTCTACCAATGTACGGTTTAATACATTAAAACCATGATCACATACCTTAGCAACGGACATCAGATTTGTTCGCAAATCTGGAATATCCACCGTATTCCTCAGGTTCGTTGAAAGATTATTTCTTGTTTTTAATGGCACAGTTCCACAGCCTACTATTTGTGTGGATTCTCTGTTTGCTAGGTTCAGGTTCAAGGACTTCGGTGCACTTACTTTATCAAATCTCTCCTTTTGTTATTACTAATAAAGTTCGCATTTATGGTATTTTGGGTACATTCGGCTGATTTGTGCTCCATCTTTCCACAGGAATTACACTTGAAATTCAATTTTTGTTTAGGCATGTTTTTTCCTGTTTTCTCTTGGCTTCTTTTATTTGCCAACAAGGCTTCACTTTTACATTCGGCTGATTTGTGCTCCATCTTTCCACAGGAATTACACTTGAAATTCAATTTTTGTTTAGGCATGTTTTTTCCTGTTTTCTCTTGGCTTCTTTTATTTGCCAACAAGGCTTCACTTTTAGCCTCACCTTTACATCAGGCTTGGTGCAGCTACCATTACCATATTTCCTCGTATCATTTTTCATTAATGGCGCTTGCATTTGTACTTTCCATGTATCAAATATTGTCTTTGCC